>CM051377.1:6659905-6730133 GCA_028015245.1 Cardamine occulta
TCTGTAGTGGCTCTTGAACTTCTTAAAACAGTTGTGAGAGATTAAAGTCCTCTCACTACACTTCATCAATTCTATTCACTCTCATTTGCTTTTTAAAGAGTCATAACTCCGTTTTAGGTGTATCAGCTTGAAACTTTCACAATCCTTGTCCCTGAAACCAATGAATCTTCATATTCACATCAATAGATCTTGTTTAAGCCTCTATATGTGTCTTCTTGCTACAACTCCCCATTTTAACCATTAGAAACACCATTGAGATGCTAAGAACAAACAGAACTATAGGATAAGCTATAATGCTTGTTTCTTTCGTTGATCTGCTTCTAAACCTTAGTAGCATGCTTAATCATGTCATCAAGAGAGCTAAAAGGCTGAATCGAAGCCTTTCATGAAGTTTCAGCACTGAAACCCAGTACAGAGCATACAATGGCCCTCTGTAGTGGCTCTTGAACTTCTCAAAACAGTTGCGAGAGATTAAAGTCTTCTAACTGCACTTCAACACTTTTATTCACTCTCACTTGCTTCTTGAAGAGTCATAACTCCGTTTTAGGTGTATCAGCTTGAAAATTTCACAATACTTGTCCCTGAAACCAATGAATCTTCATATTCACATCAATAGATCTTGTTTAAGCCTCCATATGTGTCTTCTTGCTACAACTCCCCATTTTCACCATTAGAAACACCTTTGAGATGCTAAGAACAAACAGAACTATAGGATAAGCTATAATGCTTGTTTCTTTCGTTGATCTTCTTCTACCCCTTAGTAGCATGCTTAATCATGTCATCAAGAGAGCTAAAAGCCTGAATCTAAGCATTTCATGAAGTTTCATCACAGAAACCTAGTACAGAGCATACAATGGCACTCTGTATTGGCTCTTGAACTTCTCAAAACAGTTGTGAGGGATTAAAGTCCTCTGACTACACTTTAACACTTCTATTCACTCTCATTTGTATCTTGAAGAGTCATAACTCTGTTTTTAGGTATATCAGCTTGAAAATTTCAAAATCCTTGTCCATGAAACCATTAATTCTTTATATTCACATCAATAGGTCTTGTTTAGGCCTCCATATGTGTCTTCTTGTTACAACTCCCCATTCTCACCATCAGAAACACCATTGAAATGCTAAGAACAAACAGAACTATAGGATAAGTTAAAATGTTTGTTTCTTTCGTTGATATGCTTCTAAACCTTAGTAGCATGCTTAATCATGTCATCAAGAGAGCTAAAAGGCTGAATCTAAGCCTTTAATTAAGTTTTATCACTGAAACCCAGTACAGAGCATACAATGGCACTCTGTAGTGGCTCTTGAACTTCTTAAAACAGTTGTGAGAGATTAAAGTCCTCTCACTACACTTCATCAATTCTATTCACTCTCATTTGCTTTTTGAAGAGTCATAACTATGTTTTAGGTGTATCAGCTTGAAACTTTCACAATCCTTGTCCCTGAAACCAATGAATCTTCATATTCACATCAATAGATCTTGTTTAAGCCTCTATATGTGTCTTCTTGCTACAACTCCCCATTTTAACCATTAGAAACACCATTGAGATGCTAAGAACAAACAGAACTATAGGATAAGCTATAATGCTTGTTTCTTTCTTTGATCTGCTTCTAAACCTTAGTAGCATGCTTAATCATGTCATCAAGAGAGCTAAAAAGCTGAATCGAAGCCTTTTGATGAAGTTTCAGCACCGAAACCCAGTACAGAGCATACAATGGCCCTCTGTAGTGGCTCTTGAACTTCTCAAAACAGTTGCGAGAGATTAAAGTCTTCTAACTGCACTTCAACACTTCTATTCACTCTCACTTGTTTCTTGAAGAGTCATAACTCCGTTTTAGGTGTATCAGCTTGAAAATTTCACAATACTTGTCCCTGAAACCAATGAATCTTCATATTCACATCAATAGATCTTGTTTAAGCCTCCATATGTGTCTTCTTGCTACAACTCCCCATTTTTACCATTAGAAACACCTTTGAGATGCTAAGAACAAACAGAACTATGGGATAAGCTATAATGCTTGTTTCTTTCGTTGATCTTCTTCTACCCCTTAGTAGCATGCTTAATCATGTCATCAAGAGAGCTAAAAGGCTGAATCTAAGCCTTTCATGAAGTTTCATCACTAAAACCTAGTACAGAGCATACAATGGCACTCTTTAGTGGCTCTTGAACTTCTCAAAACAGTTGTAGAGATTAAAGTCCTCTGACTAGACTTCCACACTTCTATTCACTCTCATTTGTATCTTGAAGAGTCATAACTCTGTTTTTAGGTATATCAGCTTGAAAATTTCAAAATCCATGTCATGGAAACCATTGATTCTTCATATTCACATCAGTAGGTCTTGTTTAAGCCTCCATATGAGTCTTCTTTCTACAACTCCCCATTTTCACCATTAGAAACACCAATGAGATGCTAAGAACAAACAGAACTATGGGATAAGCTATAATGCTTGTTTCTTTCGTTGATCTGCTTCTACAACTTAGTAGCATGCTTAATCATGTCATCAAGAGAGCTAAAAGCCTGAATCTAAGCATTTCATGAAGTTTCATCACAGAAACCTAGTACAGAGCATACAATGGCACTCTGTATTGGCTCTTGAACTTCTCAAAACAGTTGTGAGGGATTAAAGTCCTCTGACTACACTTCAACACTTCTATTCACTCTCATTTGTATCTTGAAGAGTCATAACTCTGTTTTTAGGTATATCAGCTTGAAAATTTCAAAATCCTTGTCCATGAAACCATTAATTCTTTATATTCACATCAATAGGTCTTGTTTAGGCCTCCATATGTGTCTTCTTGTTACAACTCCCCATTCTCACCATCAGAAACACCATTGAAATGCTAAGAACAAACAGAACTATAGGATAAGTTATAATGTTTGTTTCTTTCGTTGATATGCTTCTAAACCTTAGTAGCATGCTTAATCATGTCATCAAGAGAGCTAAAAGGCTGAATCTAAGCCTTTAATTAAGTTTTATCACTGAAACCCGGTACAGAGCATACAATGGCACTCTGTAGTGGCTCTTGAACTTCTTAAAACAGTTGTGAGAGATTAAAGTCCTCTCACTACACTTCATCAATTCTATTCACTCTCATTTGCTTTTTGAAGAGTCATAACTCCGTTTTAGGTGTATCAGCTTGAAACTTTCACAATCCTTGTCCCTGAAACCAATGAATCTTCATATTCACATCAATAAATCTTGTTTAAGCCTCTATATTTGTCTTCTTGCTACAACTCCCCATTTTAACCATTAGAAACACCATTGAGATGCTAAGAACAAACAGAACTATAGGATAAGCTATAATGCTTGTTTCTTTCGTTGATCTGCTTCTAAACCTTAGTAGCATGCTTAATCATGTCATCAAGAGAGCTAAAAGGCTGAATCGAAGCCTTTCATGAAGTTTCAGCACTGAAACCAAGTCAGAGCATACAATGGCCCTCTGTAGTGGCTCTTGAACTTCTCAAAACAGTTGCGAGAGATTAAAGTCTTCTAACTGCACTTCAACACTTTTATTCACTCTCACTTGCTTCTTGAAGAGTCATAACTCCGTTTTAGGTGTATCAGCTTGAAAATTTCACAATACTTGTCCCTGAAACCAATGAATCTTCATATTCACATCAATAGATCTTGTTTAAGCCTCCATATGTGTCTTCTTGCTACAACTCCCCATTTTCACCATTAGAAACACCTTTGAGATGCTAAGAACAAACAGAACTATAGGATAAGCTATAATGCTTGTTTCTTTCGTTGATCTTCTTCTACCCCTTAGTAGCATGCTTAATCATGTCATCAAGAGAGCTAAAAGCCTGAATCTAAGCATTTCATGAAGTTTCATCACAGAAACCTAGTACAGAGCATACAATGGCACTCTGTATTGGCTCTTGAACTTCTCAAAACAGTTGTGAGGGATTAAAGTCCTCTGACTACACTTCAACACTTCTATTCACTCTCATTTGTATCTTGAAGAGTCATAACTCTGTTTTTAGGTATATCAGCTTGAAAATTTCAAAATCCTTGTCCATGAAACCATTAATTCTTTATATTCACATCAATAGGTCTTGTTTAGGCCTCCATATGTGTCTTCTTGTTACAACTCCCCATTCTCACCATCAGAAACACCATTGATATGCTAAGAACAAACAGAACTATAGGATAAGTTATAATGTTTGTTTCTTTCGTTGATATGCTTCTAAACCTTAGTAGCATGCTTAATCATGTCATCAAGAGAGCTAAAAGGCTGAATCTAAGCCTTTAATTAAGTTTTATCACTGAAACCCAGTACAGAGCATACAATGGCACTCTGTAGTGGCTCTTGAACTTCTTAAAACAGTTGTGAGAGATTAAAGTCCTCTCACTACACTTCATCAATTCTATTCACTCTCATTTGCTTTTTGAAGAGTCATAACTCCGTTTTAGGTGTATCAGCTTGAAACTTTCACAATCCTTGTCCCTGAAACCAATGAATCTTCATATTCACATCAATAGATCTTGTTTAAGCCTCTATATGTGTCTTCTTGCTACAACTCCCCATTTTAACCATTAGAAACACCATTGAGATGCTAAGAACAAACAGAACTATAGGATAAGCTATAATGCTTGTTTCTTTCGTTGATCTGCTTCTAAACCTTAGTCGCATGCTTAATCATGTCATCAAGAGAGCTAAAAGGCTGAATCTAAGCCTTTCATGAAGTTTCAACACTGAAACCAAGTACAGAGCATACAATGGCACTGTGTAGTGGCTTTTGAACTTCTCAAAACAGTTGTGAGAGTTAAAGTCTTCTAACTGCACTTCAACACTTCTATTCACTCTCACTTGCTTCTTGAAGAGTCATAACTCCGTTTTAGGTGTATCAGCTTGAAAATTTCACAATACTTGTCCCTGAAACCAATGAATCTTCATATTCACATCAATAGATCTTGTTTAAGCCTCCATATGTGTCTTCTTGCTACAACTCCCCATTTTCACCATTAGAAACACCTTTGAGATGCTAAGAACAAACAGAACTATGGGATAAGCTATAATGCTTGTTTCTTTCGTTGATCTTCTTCTACCCCTTAGTAGCATGCTTAATCATGTCATCAAGAGAGCTAAAAGGCTGAATCTAAGCCTTTCATGAAGTTTCATCACTAAAACCTAGTACAGAGCATACAATGGCACTCTGTAGTGGCTCTTGAACTTCTCAAAACAGTTGTGAGAGATTAAAGTCCTCTGACTAGACTTCCACACTTCTATTCACTCTCATTTGTATCTTGAAGAGTCATAACTCTGTTTTTAGGTATATCAGCTTGAAAATTTCAAAATCCATGTCATGGAAACCATTGATTCTTCATATTCACATCAGTAGGTCTTGTTTAAGCCTCCATATGAGTCTTCTTTCTACAACTCCCCATTTTCACCATTAGAAACACCAATGAGATGCTAAGAACAAACAGAACTATGGGATAAGCTATAATGCTTGTTTCTTTCGTTGATCTGCTTCTACAACTTAGTAGCATGCTTAATCATGTCATCAAGAGAGCTAAAAGCCTGAATCTAAGCATTTCATGAAGTTTCATCACAGAAACCTAGTACAGAGCATACAATGGCACTCTGTATTGGCTCTTGAACTTCTCAAAACAGTTGTGAGGGATTAAAGTCCTCTGACTACACTTCAACACTTCTATTCACTCTCATTTGTATCTTGAAGAGTCATAACTCTGTTTTTAGGTATATCAGCTTGAAAATTTCAAAATCCTTGTCCATGAAACCATTAATTCTTTATATTCACATCAATAGGTCTTGTTTAGGCCTCCATATGTGTCTTCTTGTTACAACTCCCCATTCTCACCATCAGAAACAGCATTGAAGTGCTAAGAACAAACAGAACTATAGGATAAGTTATAATGTTTGTTTCTTTCGTTGATATGCTTCTAAACCTTAATAGCATGCTTAATCATGTCATCAAGAGAGCTAAAAGGCTGAATCTAAGCCTTTAATTAAGTTTTATCACTGAAACCCAGTACAGAGCATACAATGGCACTCTGTAGTGGCTCTTGAACTTCTTAAAACAGTTGTGAGAGATTAAAGTCCTCTCACTACACTTCATCACTTCTATTCACTCTCATTTGCTTTTTGAAGAGTCATAACTCCGTTTTAGGTGTATCAGCTTGAAAATTTCACAATCCTTGTCCTTGAAACCAATGAATCTTCATATTCACATCAATAGATCTTGTTTAAGCCTCTATATGTGTCTTCTTGCTTCAACTCCCCATTTTAACCATTAGAAACACCATTGAGATGCTAAGAACAAACAGAACTATAGGATAAGCTATAATGCTTGTTTCTTTCGTTGATCTGCTTCTAAACCTTAGTAGCATGCTTAATCATGTCATCAAGAGAGCTAAAAGGCTGAATCGAAGCCTTTCATGAAGTTTCAGCACTGAAACCCAGTACAGAGCATACAATGGCCCTCTGTAGTGGCTCTTGAACTTCTCAAAATAGTTGTGAGAGATTAAAATCTTCTAACTGCACGTCAACACTTCTATTCACTCTCACTTGCTTTTTGAAGAGTCATAACTCCGTTTTAGGTGTATCAGCTTGAAAATTTCACAATACTTGTCCCTGAAACCAATGAATCTTCATATTCACATCAATAGATCTTGTTTAAGCCTCCATATGTGTCTTCTTGCTACAACTCCCCATTTTCACCATTAGAAACACCTTTGAGATGCTAAGAACAAACAGAACTATAGGATAAGCTATAATGCTTGTTTCTTTCGTTGATCTTCTTCTACCCCTTAGTAGCATGATTAATCATGTCATCAAGAGAGCTAAAAGGCTGAATCTAAGCCTTTCATGAAGTTTCATCACTAAAACCTAGTACAGAGCATACATTGGCACTCTGTAGTGGCTCTTGAACTTCTCAAAACAGTTGTAGAGATTAAAGTCCTCTGACTAGACTTCCACACTTCTATTCACTCTCATTTGTATCTTGAAGAGTCATAACTCTGTTTTTAGGTATATCAGCTTGAAAATTTCAAAATCCATGTCATGGAAACCATTGATTCTTCATATTCACATCAGTAGGTCTTGTTTAAGCCTCCATATGAGTCTTCTTTCTACAACTCCCCATTTTCACCATTAGAAACACCAATGAGATGCTAAGAACAAACAGAACTATGGGATAAGCTATAATGCTTTTTTCTTTCGTTGATCTGCTTCTACAACTTAGTAGCATGCTTAATCATGTCATCAAGAGAGCTAAAAGCCTGAATCTAAGCATTTCATGAAGTTTCATCACAGAAACCTAGTACAGAGCATACAATGGCACTCTGTATTGGCTCTTGAACTTCTCAAAACAGTTGTGAGGGATTCTACTCCTTTGATTACAGTTAATCATTTCTATTCACTCTCATTTGTATCTTGAAGAGTCATAACTCTGTTTTTAGGTATATCAGCTTGAAAATTTCAAAATCCTTGTCCATGAAACCATTAATTCTTTATATTCACATCAATAGGTCTTGTTTAGGCCTCAATATGTGTCGTCTTGCTACAACTCCCCAATTACACCATTGAAATGCTAAGAACAAACAGAACTATAGGATAAGTTATAATGTTTGTTTCTTTCGTTGATATGCTTCTAAACCTTAGTAGCATGCTTAATCATGTCATCAAGAGAGCTAAAAGGCTGAATCTAAGCCTTTAATTAAGTTTTATCACTGAAACCGATGCAGAGCATACAAGGGCACTCTGTAGTGGCTCTTGAACTTCTTAAAACAGTTGTGAGAGATTAAAGTCCTCTCACTACACTTCATCAATTCTATTCACTCTCATTTGCTTTTTGAAGAGTCATAACTCCGTTTATAGGTGATGCAACTTGAAAATGCCCAAATCCTTGTCAATGAAACCATTGATTCTTCATATTCACATCAATAGATCTTGTTTAAGCCTCCATATGTGTCTTCTTACTACAACTCCCCATTTTCACCATTAGAAACACCTTTGAGATGCTAAGAACAAACAGAACTATAGGATAAGCTATAATGCTTGTTTCTTTCGTTGATCTGCTTTTAAACCTTAGTAGCATTCTTAATCATGTCATCAAGAGAGCTAAAAGGCTGAATCGAAGCCTTTCATGAAGTTTCAGCACTTAAACCCAGTACAGAGCATACAATGGCCCTCTGTAGTGGCTCTTGAACTTCTCAAAACAGTTGTGAGAGATTAAAGTCTTCTAACTGCACTTCAACACTTCTATTCACTCTCACTTGCTTGAAGAGTCATAACTCCGTTTTAGGTGTATCAGCTTGAAAATTTCACAATACTTGTCCCTGAAACCAATGAATCTTCATATTCACATCAATAGATCTTGTTTAAGCCTCCATATGTGTCTTCTTGCTACAACTCCCCATTTTCACCATTAGAAACACCTTTGAGATGCTAAGAACAAACAGAACTATAGGATAAGCTATAATGCTTGTTTCTTTCGTTGATCTTCTTCTACCCCTTAGTAGCATGCTTAATCATGTCATCAAGATAGCTAAAAGGCTGAATCTAAGCCTTTCATGAAGTTTCATCACTAAAACCTAGTACAGAGCATACAATGGCACTCTGTAGTGGCTCTTGAACTTCTCAAAACAGTTGTAGAGATTAAAGTCCTCTGACTAGACTTCCACACTTCTATTCACTCTCATTTGTATCTTGAAGAGTCATTACTCTGTTTTTAGGTATATCAGCTTGAAAATTTCAAAATCCAAGTCATGGAAACCATTGATTCTTCATATTCACATCAGTAGGTCTTGTTTAAGCCTCCATATGAGTCTTCTTTCTACAACTCCCCATTTTCACCATTAGAAACACCAATGAGATGCTAAGAACAAACAGAACTATTGGATAAGCTATAATGCTTGTTTCTTTCGTTGATCTGCTTCTACAACTTAGTAGCATGCTTAATCATGTCATCAAGAGAGCTAAAAGCCTGAATCTAAGCATTTCATGAAGTTTCATCACAGAAACCTAGTACAGAGCATACAATGGCACTCTGTATTGGCTCTTGAACTTCTCAAAACAGTTGTGAGGGATTAAAGTCCTCTGACTACACTTCAACACTTCTATTCACTCTCATTTGTATCTTGAAGAGTCATAACTCTGTTTTTAGGTATATCAGCTTGAAAATTTCAAAATCCTTGTCCATGAAACCATTAATTCTTTATATTCACATCAATAGGTCTTGTTTAGGCCTCCATATGTGTCTTCTTGTTACAACTCCCCATTCTCACCATCAGAAACACCATTGAAATGCTAAGAACAAACAGAACTATAGGATAAGTTATAATGTTTGTTTCTTTCGTTGATATGCTTCTAAACCTTAGTAGCATGCTTAATCATGTCATCAAGAGAGCTAAAAGGCTGAATCTAAGCCTTTAATTAAGTTTTATCACTGAAACCCAGTACAGAGCATACAATGGCACTCTGTAGTGGCTCTTGAACTTCTTAAAACAGTTGTGAGAGATTAAAGTCCTCTCACTACACTTCATCACTTCTATTCACTCTCATTTGCTTTTTGAAGAGTCATAACTCCGTTTTAGGTGTATCAGCTTGAAAATTTCACAATCCTTGTCCCTGAAACCAATGAATCTTCATATTCACATCAATAGATCTTGTTTAAGCCTCTATATGTGTCTTCTTGCTACAACTCCCCATTTTAACCATTAGAAACACCATTGAGATGCTAAGAACAAACAGAACTATAGGATAAGCTATAATGCTTGTTTCTTTCGTTGATCTGCTTCTAAACCTTAGTAGCATGCTTAATCATGTCATAAAGAGAGCTAAAAGGCTGAATCGAAGCCTTTCATGAAGTTTCAGCACTGAAACCCAGTACAGAGCATACAATGGCCCTCTGTAGTGGCTCTTGAACTTCTCAAAACAGTTGTGAGAGATTAAAATCTTCTAACTGCACTTCAACACTTCTATTTACTCTCACTTGCTTTTTGAAGAGTCATAACTCCGTTTTAGGTGTATCAGCTTGAAAATTTCACAATACTTGTCCCTGAAACCAATGAATCTTCATATTCACATCAATAGATCTTGTTTAAGCCTCCATATGTGTCTTCTTGCTACAACTCCCCATTTTCACCATTAGAAACACTTTTGAGATGCTAAGAACAAACAGAACTATGGGATAAGCTATAATGCTTGTTTCTTTCGTTGATCTTCTTCTACCCCTTAGTAGCATGATTAATCATGTCATCAAGAGAGCTAAAAGGCTGAATCTAAGCCTTTCATGAAGTTTCATCACTAAAACCTAGTACAGGGCATACAATGGCACTCTGTAGTGGCTCTTGAACTTCTCAAAACAGTTGTAGAGATTAAAGTCCTCTGACTAGACTTCCACACTTCTATTCACTCTCATTTGTATCTTGAAGAGTCATAACTCTGTTTTTAGGTATATCAGCTTGAAAATTTCAAAATCCATGTCATGGAAACCATTGATTCTTCATATTCACATCAATAGGTCTTGTTTAAGCCTCCATATGAGTCTTCTTTCTACAACTCCCCATTTTCACCATTAGAAACACCAATGAGATGCTAAGAACAAACAGAACTATGGGATAAGCTATAATGCTTGTTTCTTTAGTTGATCTGCTTCTTACAACTTAGTAGCATGCTTAATCATGTCATCAAGAGAGCTAAAAGCCTGTATTTAAGCATTTCATGAAGTTTCATCACAGAAACCTACTACAGAGCATACAATGGCACTCTGTATTGGCTCTTGAACTTCCCAAAAACAGTTGTGAGGGATTAAAGTCCTCTGACACACTTCAACACTTCTATTCACTCTCATTTGTATCTTGAAGAGTCATAACTCTGTTTTTAGGTATATCAGCTTGAAAATTTCAAAATCCTTGTCCATGAAACCATTAATTCTTTATATTCACATCAATAGGTCTTGTTTAGGCCTCCATATGTGTCTTCTTGTTACAACTCCCCATTCTCACCATCAGAAACACCATTGAAATGCTAAGAACAAACAGAACTATAGGATAAGTTATAATGTTTGTTTCTTTTCGTTGATATGCTTCTAAACCTTAGTAGCATGCTTAATCATGTCATCAAGAGAGCTAAAAGGCTGAATCTAAGCCTTTAATTAAGTTTTATCACTTTGAAACCCAAGTACAGAGCATACAATGGCACTCTGTAGTGGCTCTTGAACTTCTTAAAACAGTTGTGAGAGATTAAAGTCCTCTCACTACACTTCATCAATTCTATTCACTCTCATTTGCTTTTTAAAGAGTCATAACTCCGTTTTAGGTGTATCAGCTTGAAAATTTCACAATCCTTGTCCACGGAAACCAATGAATCTTCATATTCACATCAATAGATCTTGTTTAAGCCTCTATATGTGTCTTCTTGCTACAACTCCCCATTTTAACCATTAGAAACACCATTGAGATGCTAAGAACAAACAGAACTATAGGATAAGCTATAATGCTTGTTTCTTTCGTTGATCTGCTTCTAAACCTTAGTAGCATGCTTAATCATGTCATCAAGAGAGCTAAAAGGCTGAATCGAAGCCTTTCACGAAGTTTCAACATTGAAACCCAGTACAGAGCATACAATGGCCCTCTGTAGTGGCTCTTGAACTTCTCAAAACAGTTGTGAGAGATTAAAGTCTTCTAACTGCACTTCAACACTTCTATTCACTCTCACTTGCTTCTTGAAGAGTCATAACTCCGTTTTAGGTGGATCAGCTTGTAATTTTCACAATCCTTGTCCCAGAAACCAATGAATCTTCATATTCACATCAATAGATCTTGTTTAAGCCTCCATATGTGTCTTCTTGCTACAACTCCCCATTTTCACCATTAGAAACACCTTTGAGATGCTAAGAACAAACAGAACTATAGGATAAGCTATAATGCTTGTTTCTTTCGTTGATCTTCTTCTACCCCTTAGTAGCATGCTTAATCATGTCATCAAGAGAGCTAAAAGGCTGAATCTAAGCCTTTCATGAA
This sequence comes from Cardamine occulta, assembly GCA_028015245.1. NCBI lineage: Eukaryota > Viridiplantae > Streptophyta > Magnoliopsida > Brassicales > Brassicaceae > Cardamine > Cardamine occulta. The sequence continues at coordinate 6,671,904 of CM051377.1, forward strand.
GTTTCATCACTAAAACCTAGTACAGAGCATACAATGGCACTCTGTAGTGGCTCTTGAACTTCTCAAAACAGTTGTAGAGATTAAAGTCCTCTGACTAGACTTCCACACTTCTATTCACTCTCATTTGTATCTTGAAGAGTCATAACTCTGTTTTTAGGTATATCAGCTTGAAAATTTCAAAATCCATGTCATGGAAACCATTGATTCTTCATATTCACATCAGTAGGTCTTGTTTAAGCCTCCATATGAGTCTTCTTTCTACAACTCCCCATTTTCACCATTAGAAACACCAATGAGATGCTAAGAACAAACAGAACTATTGGATAAGCTATAATGCTTGTTTCTTTCGTTGATCTGCTTAAACATACAAATAGTATGCTTAATCATGTCATCAAGAGAGCTAAAAGCCTGAATCTAAGCATTTCTTGAAGTGTCATCACAGAAACCTAGTACAGAGCATCCACGGGCACTCTGTAGCGGCTTTTGAACTTCTCAAAACAGTTGTGAAAGATTAAAGTCCTCTGACTACACTTCAACACTTCTATTCACTCTCATTTGTATCTTGAAGAGTCATAACTCTGTTTTTAGGTATATCAGCTTGAAAATTTCAAAATCCTTGTCCATGAAACCATTAATTCTTTATATTCACATCAATAGGTCTTGTTTAAGCCTCCATATGTGTCTTCTTGTTACAACTCCCCATTCTCACCATCAGAAACACCATTGAAATGCTAAGAACAAACAGAACTATAGGATAAGCTATAATGTTTGTTTTTTTCGTTGATATGCTTCTAAACCTTAGTAGCATGCTTAATCATGTCATCAAGAGAGCTAAAAGGCTGAATCTAAGCCTTTAATTAAGTTTTATCACTGAAACCCAGTACAGAGCATACAATGGCACTCTGTAGTGGCTCTTGAACTTCTTAAAACAGTTGTGAGAGATTAAAGTCCTCTCACTACACTTCATCACTTCTATTCACTCTCATTTGCTTTTTGAAGAGTCATAACTCCGTTTTAGGTGTATCAGCTTGAAACTTTCACAATCCTTGTCCCTGAAACCAATGAATCTTCATATTCACATCAATAGATCTTGTTTAAGCCTCTATATGTGTCTTCTTGCTACAACTCCCCATTTTAACCATTAGAAACACCATTGAGATGCTAAGAACAAACAGAACTATAGGATAAGCTATAATGCTTGTTTCTTTCGTTGATCTGCTTCTAAACCTTAGTAGCATGCTTAATCATGTCATCAAGAGAGCTAAAAGGCTGAATCGAAGCCTTTCATGAAGTTTCAGCACTGAAACCCAGTACAGAGCATACAATGGCCCTTTGTAGTGGCTCTTGAACTTCTCAAAACAGTTACGAGAGATTAAAGTCTTCTAACTGCACTTCAACACTTCTATTCACTCTCACTTGCTTCTTGAAGAGTCATAACTCCGTTTTAGGTGTATCAGCTTGAAAATTTCACAATCCTTGTCCCTGAAACCAATGAATCTTCATATTCACATCAATAGATCTTGTTTAAGCCTCCATATGTGTCTTCTTGCTACAACTCCCCATTTTCACCATTAGAAACACCTTTGAGATGCTAAGAACAAACAGAACTATAGGATAAGCTATAATGCTTGTTTCTTTCGTTGATCTTCTTCTACCCCTTAGTAGCATGCTTAATCATGTCATCAAGAGAGCTAAAAGGCTGAATCTAAGCCTTTCATGAAGTTTCATCACTAAAACCTAGTACAGAGCATACAATGGCACTCTGTAGTGGCTCTTGAACTTCTCAAAACAGTTGTAGAGATTAAAGTCCTCTGACTAGACTTCCACACTTCTATTCACTCTCATTTGTATCTTGAAGAGTCATAACTCTGTTTTTAGGTATATCAGCTTGAAAATTTCAAAATCCATGTCATGGAAACCATTGATTCTTCATATTCACATCAGTAGGTCTTGTTTAAGCCTCCATATGAGTCTTCTTTCTACAACTCCCCATTTTCACCATTAGAAACACCAATGAGATGCTAAGAACAAACAGAACTATGGGATAAGCTATAATGCTTGTTTCTTTCGTTGATCTGCTTCTACAACTTTAGTAGCATGCTTAATCATGTCATCAAGAGAGCTAAAAGCCTGAATCTAAGCATTTCATGAAGTTTCATCACAGAAACCTAGTATAGAGCATACAATGGCACTCTGTATTGGCTCTTGAACTTCTCAAAACAGTTGTGAGGGATTAAAGTCCTCTGACTACACTTCAACACTTCTATTCACTCTCATTTGTATCTTGAAGAGTCATAACTCTGTTTTTAGGTATATCAGCTTGAAAATTTCAAAATCCTTGTCCATGAAACCATTAATTCTTTATATTCACATCAATAGGTCTTGTTTAGGCCTCCATATGTGTCTTCTTGTTACAACTCCCCATTCTCACCATCAGAAACACCATTGAAGTGGTAAGAACAAACAGAACTATAGGATAAGTTATAATGTTTGTTTCTTTCGTTGATATGCTTCTAAACCTTAGTAGCATGCTTAATCATGTCATCAAGAGAGCTAAAAGGCTGAATCTAAGCCTTTAATTAAGTTTTATCACTGAAACCCAGTACAGAGCATACAATGGCACTCTGTAGTGGCTCTTGAACTTCTTAAAACAGTTGTGAGAGATTAAAGTCCTCTCACTACACTTCATCACTTCTATTCACTCTCATTTGCTTTTTGAAGAGTCATAACTCCGTTTTAGGTGTATCAGCTTGAAAATTTCACAATCCTTGTCCCTGAAACCAATGAATCTTCATATTCACATCAATAGATCTTGTTTAAGCCTCTATATGTGTCTTCTTGCTACAACTCCCCATTTTAACCATTAGAAACACCATTGAGATGCTAAGAACAAACAGAACTATAGGATAAGCTATAATGCTTGTTTCTTTCGTTGATCTGCTTCTAAACCTTAGTAGCATGCTTAATCATGTCATCAAGAGAGCTAAAAGGCTGAATCGAAGCCTTTCATGAAGTTTCAGCACTGAAACCCAGTACAGAGCATACAATGGCCCTCTGTAGTGGCTCTTGAACTTCTCAAAACAGTTGTGAGAGATTAAAGTCTTCTAACTGCACTTCAACACTTCTATTCACTCTCACTTGCTTCTTGAAGAGTCATAACTCCGTTTTAGGTGTATCAGCTTGAAAATTTCACAATACTTGTCCCTGAAACCAATGAATCTTCATATTCACATCAATAGATCTTGTTTAAGCCTCCATATGTGTCTTCTTGCTACAACTCCCCATTTTCACCATTAGAAACACCTTTGAGATGCTAAGAACAAACAGAACTATAGGATAAGCTATAATGCTTGTTTCTTTCGTTGATCTTCTTCTACCCCTTAGTAGCATGCTTAATCATGTCATCAAGAGAGCTAAAAGGCTGAATCTAAGCCTTTCATGAAGTTTCATCACTAAAACCTAGTACAGAGCATACAATGGCACTCTGTAGTGGCTCTTGAACTTCTCAAAACAGTTGTAGAGATTAAAGTCCTCTGACTAGACTTCCACACTTCTATTCACTCTCATTTGTATCTTGAAGAGTCATAACTCTGTTTTTAGGTATATCAGCTTGAAAATTTCAAAATCCATGTCATGGAAACCATTGATTCTTCATATTCACATCAATAGGTCTTGTTTAAGCCTCCATATGAGTCTTCTTTCTACAACTCCCCATTTTCACCATTAGAAACACCAATGAGATGCTAAGAACAAACAGAACTATGGGATAAGCTATAATGCTTGTTTCTTTCGTTGATCTGCTTCTACAACTTAGTAGCATGCTTAATCATGTCATCAAGAGAGCTAAAAGCCTGAATCTAAGCATTTCATGAAGTTTCATCACAGAAACCTAGTACAGAGCATACAATGGCACTCTGTATTGGCTCTTGAACTTCTCAAAACAGTTGTGAGGGATTAAAGTCCTCATTTGCCTTCAACACTTCTATTCACTCTCATTTGTATCTTGAAGAGTCATAACTCTTTTTTAGGTATATCAGCTTGAAAATTTCAAGATCCTTGTCCATGGAAACCATTAATTCTTTATATTCACATCAATAGGTCTTGTTTAGGCCTCCATATGTGTCTTCTTGTTACAACTCCCCATTCTCACCATCAGAAACACCATTGAAATGCTAAGAACAAACAGAACTATAGGATAAGTTATAATGTTTGTTTCTTTCGTTGATATGCTTCTAAACCTTAGTAGCAGGCTTAATCATGTCATCAAGAGAGCTAAAAGGCTGAATCTAAGCCTTTAATTAAGTTTTATCACTGAAACCCAGTACAGAGCATACAATGGCACTCTGTAGTGGCTCTTGAACTTCTTAAAACAGTTGTGAGAGATTAAAGTCCTCTCACTACACTTCATCACTTCTATTCACTCTCATTTGCTTTTTGAAGAGTCATAATTCCGTTTTACGTGTATCAGCTTGAAAATTTCACAATCCTTGTCCCTGAAACCAATGAATCTTCATATTCACATCAATAGATCTTGTTTAAGCCTCTATATGTCTCTTCTTGCTACAACTCCCCATTTTAACCATTAGAAACACCATTGAGATGCTAAGAACAAACAGAACTATAGGATAAGCTATAATGCTTGTTTCTTTCGTTGATCTGCTTCTAAACCTTAGTAGCATACTTAATCATGTCATCAACAGAGCTAAAAGGCTGAATCTAAGCCTTTCATGAAGTTTCAACCTTGAAACCATCAAGGAAAGCATACAATGGCCCTCTGTGAGTGGCTCTTGAACTTCTCAAAACAGTTGTGAGAGATTAAAGTCTTCTAACTGCACTTCAACACTTCTATTCACTCTCATTTGCTTCTTGAAGAGTCATAACTCCGTTTTAGGTGTATCAGCTTGAAAATTTCACAATCCTTGTCCCTAGAAACCAATGAATCTTCATATTCACATCAATAGATCTTGTTTAAGCCTCTATATGTGTCTTCTTGCTTCAACTCCCCATTTTAACCATTAGAAACACCATTGAGATGCTAAGAACAAACAGAACTATAGGATAAGCTATAATGCTTGTTTCTTTCGTTGATCTTCTTCTAACCCTTAGTAGCATGCTTAATCATGTCATCAAAGAGAGCTAAAAGGCTGAATCTAAGCCTTTCATGAAGTTTCATCACTAAAACCTAGTACTGAGCATACAATGGCACTCTGTAGTGGCTCTTGAACTTCTCAAAACAGTTTGTAGAGATTAAAGTCCTCTGACTAGACTTCCACACTTCTATTCACTCTCATTTGTATCTTGAAGAGTCATAACTCTGTTTTTAGGTATATCAACTTGAAAATTTCAAAATCCATGTCATGGAAACCATTGATTCTTCATATTCACATCAGTAGGTCTTGTTTAAGCCTCCATATGAGTCTTCTTTCTACAACTCCCCATTTTCACCATTAGAAACACCAATGAGATGCTAAGAACAAACAGAAGTATGGGATAAGCTATAATGCTTGTTTCTTTAGTTGATCTGCTTCTACAACTTAGTAGCATGCTTAATCATGTCATCAAGAGAGCTAAAAGCCTGAATCTAAGCATTTCATGAAGTTTCATCACAGAAACCTAAATAGAGAGCATACAATGGCACTCTGTATTGGCTCTTGAACTTCTCAAAACAGTTGTGAGGGATTAAAGTCCTCTGACTATACTTCAACACTTCTATTCACTCTCATTTGTATCTTGAAGAGTCATAACTCTTTTTTAGGTATATCAGCTTGAAAATTTCAAAATCCTTGTCAATGAAACGATTAACTCATTATATTCACATCAATAGGTCTTGTTTAGGCCTCCATATGTGTCTTGTTGCTACAACTCCCCATTCTCACCATCAGAAACACCATTGAAATGCTAAGAACAAACAGAACTATAGGATAAGTTATAATGTTTGTTTCTTTCGTTGATATGCTTCTAAACCTTAGTAGCATGCTTAATCATGTCATCAAGAGAGCTAAAAGGCTGAATCTAAGCCTTTAATTAAGTTTTATCACTGAAACCCAGTACAGAGCATACAATGGCACTCTGTAGTGGCTCTTGAACTTCTTAAAACAGTTGTGAGAGATTAAAGTCCTCTCACTACACTTCATCACTTCTATTCACTCTCATTTGCTTTTTGAAGAGTCGTAACTCCGTTTTAGGTGTATCAGCTTGAAAATTTCACAATCCTTGTCCCTGAAACCAATGAATCTTCATATTCACATCAATAGATCTTGTTTAAGCCTCTATATGTGTCTTCTTGCTACAACTCCCCATTTTAACCAATAGAAACACCATTGAGATGCTAAGAACAAACAGAACTATAGGATAAGCTATAATGCTTGTTTCTTTCGTTGATCTGCTTCTAAACCTTAGTAGCATGCTTAATCATATCATCAAGAGAGCTAAAAGGCTGAATCGAAGCCTTTCATGAAGTTTCAGCACTGAAACCCAGTACAGAGCATACAATGGCCCTCTGTAGTGGCTCTTGAACTTCTAAAAACAGTTGTAAGAGATTAAAGTCTTCTAACTGCACTTCAACACTTCTATTCACTCTCACTTGCTTCTTGCAGAGTCATAACTCCGTTTTAGGTGTATCAGCTTGAAAATTTCACAATCCTTGTCCCTGAAACCAATGAATCTTTATATTCACATCAATAGATCTTGTTTAAGCCTCCATATGTGTCTTCTTGCTACAACTCCCCATTTTCACCATTAGAAACACCTTTGAGATGCTAAGAACAAACAGAACTATAGGATAAGCTATAATGCTTGTTTCTTTCGTTGATCTTCTTCTACCCCTTAGTAGCATGCTTAATCATGTCATCAAGAGAGCTAAAAGGCTGAATCTAAGCCTTTCATGAAGTTTCATCACTAAAACCTAGTACAGAGCATACAATGGCACTCTGTAGTGGCTCTTGAACTTCTCAAAACAGTTGTGAGAGATTAAAGTCCTCTGACTAGACTTCCACACTTCTATTCACTCTCATTTGTATCTTGAAGAGTCATAACTCTGTTTTTAGGTATATCAGCTTGAAAATTTCAAAATCCATGTCATGGAAACCATTGATTCTTCATATTCACATCAGTAGGTCTTGTTTAAGCCTCCATATGAGTCTTCTTTCTACAACTCCCCATTTTCACCATTAGAAACACCAATGAGATGCTAAGAACAAACAGAACTATGGGATAAGCTATAATGCTTGTTTCTTTCGTTGATCTGCTTCTACAACTTAGTAGCATGCTTAATCATGTCATCAAGAGAGCTAAAAGCCTGAATCTAAGCATTTCATGAAGTTTCATCACAGAAACCTAGTACAGAGCATACAATGGCACTCTGTATTGGCTCTTGAACTTCTCAAAACAGTTGTGAGGGATTAAAGTCCTCTGACTACACTTCAACACTTCTATTCACTCTCATTTGTATCTTGAAGAGTCATAACTCTGTTTTTAGGTATATCAGCTTGAAAATTTCAAAATCCATGTCATGGAAACCATTGATTCTTCATATTCACATCAGTAGGTCTTGTTTAAGCCTCCATATGAGTCTTCTTTCTACAACTCCCCATTTTCACCATTAGAAACACCAATGAGATGCTAAGAACAAACAGAACTATGGGATAAGCTATAATGCTTGTTTCTTTCGTTGATCTGCTTCTACAACTTAGTAGCATGCTTAATCATGTCATCAAGAGTTCTAAAAGGCTGAATCTTAGCCTTTCATTAAAGTTTCATCACAGAAACCTAATACAGAGCATACAATGGCACTCTGTGTGGCTCTTGAACTTCTCAAAACAGTTGTGAGGGATTAAAGTCCTCTGACTACACTTCAACACTTCTATTCACTCTCATTTGTATCTTGAAGAGTCATAACTCTGTTTTTAGGTATATCAGCTTGAAAATTTCAAAATCCTTGTCCATGAAACCATTAATTCTTTATATTCACATCAATAGGTCTTGTTTAGGCCTCCATATGTGTCTTCTTGCTACAACGCCCCTTATTCACCATTAGAAACACCATTGAAGTGCTAAGAACAAACAGAACTATAGGATAAGTTATAATGTTTGTTTCTTTCGTTGATCTGCTTCTACAACTTAGTAGCATGCTTAATCATGTCATCAAGAGAGCTAAAAGGCTGAATCTAAGCCTTTAATTAAGTTTTATCACTTAAACCCAGTACAGAGCATACAATGGCACTCTGTAGTGGCTCTTGAACTTCTTAAAACAGTTGTGAGAGATTAAAGTCCTCTCCCTACACTTCATCACTTCTATTCACTCTCATTTGTATCTTGAAGAGTCATAACTCCGTTTTTAGGTGTATCAGCTTGAAAATTTCACAATCCTTGTCCCTGAAACCATTAATTCTTCATATTCACATCAATAGATCTTGTTTAAGCCTCTATATGTGTCTTCTTGCTACAACTCCCCATTTTAACCATTAGAAACACCATTGAGATGCTAAGAACAAACAGAACTATAGGACAAGCTATAATGCTTGTTTCTTTCGTTGATCTGCTTCTAAACCTTAGTAGCATGCTTAATCATGTCATCAAGAGAGCTAAAAGGCTGAATCTAAGCCTTTCATGAAGTTTCATCACTAAAACCTAGTACAGAGCATACAATGGCACTCTGTAGTGGCTCTTGAACTTCTCAAAACAGTTGTAGAGATTAAAGTCCTCTGACTAGACTTCCACACTTCTATTCACTCTCATTTGTATCTTGAAGAGTCATAACTCTGTTTTTAGGTATATCAGCTTGAAAATTTCAAAATCCATGTCATGGAAACCATTGATTCTTCATATTCACATCAGTGAGGTCTTGTTTAAGCCTCCATATGAGTCTTCTTTCTACAACTCCCCAATTTCCCCATTAGACCCACCAATGAGATGCTAAGAACAAAAAGAACTATGGGATAAGCTATAATGCTTTTTTCTTTAGTTGATCTGCTTCTACAACTTTAGTAGCATGCTTAATCATGTCATCAAGAGAGCTAAAAGCCTCGAATCTAAGCATTTCATGAAGTTTCATCACAGAAACCTAGTACAGAGCATACAATGGCACTCTGTATTGGCTCTTGAACTTCTCAAAACAGTTGTGAGGGATTAAAGTCCTCTGACTACACTTCAACACTTCTATTCACTCTCATTTGTATCTTGAAGAGTCATAACTCTGTTTTTAGGTATATCAGCTTGAAAATTTCAAAATCCTTGTCCATGAAACCATTAATTCTTTATATTCACATCAATAGGTCTTGTTTAGGCCTCCATATGTGTCTTCTTGTTACAACTCCCCATTCTCACCATCAGAAACAGCATTGAAGTGCTAAGAACAAACAGAACTATAGGATAAGTTATAATGTTTGTTTCTTTCGTTGATATGCTTCTAAACCTTAGTAGCATGCTTAATCATGTCATCAAGAGAGCTAAAAGGCTGAATCTAAGCCTTTAATTAAGTTTTATCACTGAAACCCAGTACAGAGCATACAATGGCACTCTGTAGTGGCTCTTGAACTTCTTAAAACAGTTGTGAGAGATTAAAGTCCTCTCACTACACTTCATCACTTCTATTCACTCTCATTTGCTTTTTGAAGAGTCGTAACTCCGTTTTAGGTGTATCAGCTTGAAAATTTCACAATCCTTGTCCCTGAAACCAATGAATCTTCATATTCACATCAATAGATCTTGTTTAAGCCTCTATATGTGTCTTCTTGCTACAACTCCCCATTTTAACCATTAGAAACACCATTGAGATGCTAAGAACAAACAGAACTATAGGATAAGCTATAATGCTTGTTTCTTTCGTTGATCTGCTTCTAAACCTTAGTAGCATGCTTAATCATCATCAAGAGAGTTAAAAGGCTGAATCGAAGCCTTTCATGAAGTTTCAGCACTGAAACCCAGTACAGAGCATAGAATGGCCCTCCGTAGTGGCTCTTGAACTTCTCAAAACAGTTGTGAGAGATTAAAGTCCTCTAACTGCACTTCAACACTTATATTCACTCTCATTTGCTTCTTGAAGAGTCATAACTCTGTTTTATGTGTATCAGCTTGAAAATTTCACAATCCTTGTCCCTGAAACCAATGAATCTTCATATTCACATCAGCAGGTCTTGTTTAAGCCTCCATATGTGTCTTCTTGCTACAACTCCCCAGTTTCACCATTAGAAACACCATTGAGATGCTAAGAACAAACAGAACTATAGGATAAGCTATAATGCTTGTTTCTTTCGTTGATCTTCTTCTACCCCTTAGTAGCATGCTTAATCATGTCATCAAGAGAGCTAAAAGGCTGAATCTAAGCCTTTCATGAAGTTTCATCACTAAAACCCAGTACAGAGCATACAATGGCACTCTGTAGTGGCTCTTGAACTTCTTAAAACAGTTGTGAGAGATTAAAGTCCTCTCACTACACTTCATCACTTCTATTCACTCTCATTTGTATCTTGAAGAGTCATAACTCTGTTTTTAGGTATATCAGCTTGAAAATTTCAAAATCCATGTCATGGAAACCATTGCTTCTTCATCTTCACATCCGTAGGTCTTGTTTAAGCCTCCATATGAGTCTTCTTTCTACAACTCCCCATTTCCACCATTAGAAACACCAATGAGATGCTAAAAACAAACAGAACTATGGGATAAGCTATAATGCTTTTTTCTTTCGTTGATCTGCTTCTACAACTTAGTAGCATGCTTAATCATGTCATCAAGAGAGCTAAAAGCCTGAATCTAAGCATTTCATGAAGTTTCATCACAGAAACCTAGTACAGAGCATACAATGGCACTCTGTATTGGCTCTTGAACTTCTCAAAACAGTTGTGAGGGATTAAAGTCCTCATTTACCACTTCAACACTTCTATTCACTCTCATTTGTATCTTGAAGAGTCATAACTCTGTTTTTAGGTATATCAGCTTGAAAATTTCAAAATCCATGTCATGGAAACCATTGATTCTTCATATTCACATCAGTAGGTCTTGTTTAAGCCTCCATATGAGTCTTCTTTCTACAACTCCCCATTTTCACCATTAGAAACACCATTGAAGTGCTAAGAACAAACAGAACTATAGGATAAGTTATAATGTTTGTTTCTTTCGTTGATCTGCTTCTACAACTTAGTAGCATGCTTAATCATGTCATCAAGAGAGCTAAAAGGCTGAATCTAAGCCTTTAATTAAGTTTTATCACTGAAACCCAGTACAGAGCATACAATGGCACTCTGTAGTGGCTCTTGAACTTCTTAAAACAGTTGTGAGAGATTAAAGTCCTCTCACTACACTTCATCACTTCTATTCACTCTCATTTGCTTTTTGAAGAGTCGTAACTCCGTTTTAGGTGTATCAGCTTGAAAATTTCACAATCCTTGTCCCTAAAACCAAAGAATCTTCATATTCACATCAATAGATCTTGTTTAAGCCTCTATATGTGTCTTCTTGCTACAACTCCCCATTTTAACCATTAGAAACACCATTGAGATGCTAAGAACAAACAGAACTATAGGATAAGCTATAAGGCTTGTTTCTTTTCGTTGATCTTTCTACCCCTTAGTAGCATGCTTAATCAGGTCATCAAGAGGGCTAAAATGCGGAATCTAAGCCTTTCATGAAGTTTCACCACTAAAACCTAGTACAGAGCATACAATTCCACTCTGTAGGGGCTCTTGAACTCCTCAAAACAGTTGTAGAGAGTAAAGCCCTCTACTGATGACTTCCACCCTATTCTATTCACTCTCATTTGTATCTTGAAGAGTCATAACTTTCGTTTATAGGTATATCAGCTTGAAAATTTCAAAATCCATGTCATGGAAACCATTGATTCTTCATATTCACATCAGTAGGTCTTGTTTAAGCCTCCATATGAGTCTTCTTTCTACAACTCCCCATTTTCACCATTAGAAACACCAATGAGATGCTAAGAACAAACAGAACTATGGGATAAGCTATAATGCTTGTTTCTTTCGTTGATCTGCTTCTACTTCAATAGATGCTTAATCATGTAATCAAGAGAGCTAAAAGCCTGAATCTAAGCATTGCATGGAGTTTCATCACTGAAACCTAGTACAGAGCATACAATGGCACTCTGTATTGGCTCTTGAACTTCTCAAAACAGTTGTGAGGGATTAAAGTCCTCTGACTACACTTCAACACTTCTATTCACTCTCATTTGTATCTTGAAGAGTCATAACTCTGTTTTTAGGTATATCAGCTTGAAAATTTCAAAATCCTTGTCCATGAAACCATTAATTCTTTATATTCACATCAATAGGTCTTGTTTAGGCCTCCATATGTGTCTTCTTGTTACAACTCCCCATTCTCACCATCAGAAACACCATTGAAGTGGTAAGAACAAACAGAACTATAGGATAAGTTATAATGTTTGTTTCTTTCGTTGATATGCTTCTAAACCTTAGTAGCATGCTTAATCATGTCATCAAGAGAGCTAAAAGGCTGAATCTAAGCCTTTAATTAAGTTTTATCACTTGAAACCCAAGTCTGAGGCATACAATGGCACTCTGTGGCTCTTGAACTTCTTAAAACAGTTGTGAGAGATTAAAGTCCTCTCACTACACTTCATCACTTCTATTCACTCTCATTTGCTTTTTGAAGAGTCGTAACTCAGTTTTAGGTGTATCGACTTGAAAATTTCACAATCCTTGTCCCTAAAACCAAAGAATCTTCATATTCACATCAATAGATCTTGTTTAAGCCTCTATATGTGTCTTCTTGCTACAACTCCCCATTTTAACCATTAGAAACACCATTGAGATGCTAAGAACAAACAGAACTATGGGATAAGCTATAATGCTTGTTTCTTACTCTAACTTGCTTCTACACCTTGGTAACATGCTTAATCACATCATCAAGAGTGCTAAAAGGCTGAATCTAAGCCTTTCATGAAGTTTCATCACTAAAACCTAGTACAGAGCATACAATGGCACTCTGTAGTGGCTCTTGAACTTCTCAAAACAGTTGTAGAGATTAAAGTCCTCTGACTAGACTTCCACACTTCTATTCACTCTCATTTGTATCTTGAAGAGTCATAACTCTATTTTTAGGTATATCAGCTTGAAAATTTCAAAATCCATGTCATGGAAACCATTGATTCTTCATATTCACATCAGTAGGTCTTGTTTAAGCCTCCATATGAGTCTTCTTTTCTAACAATCCCCATTTTCACCATTAGAAACACCAATGAGATGCTAAGAACAAACAGAACTATGGGATAAGCTATAATGCTTTTTGCTTTCGTTGATCTGCTTCTACAACTTAGTAGCATGCTTAATCATGTCATCAAGAGAGCTAAAAGCCTGAATCTAAGCATTTCATGAAGTTTCATCACGAAAACCTAGTACTGAGCATACAATGGCACTCTGTATTGGCTCTTGAACTTCTCAAAAGCAGTTGTGAGGGATTAAAGTCCTCTGACTACACTTCAACACTTCTATTCACTCTCATTTGTATCTTGAAGAGTCATAACTCTGTTTTTAGGTATATCAGCTTGAAAATTTCAAAATCCTTGTCCATGAAACCATTAATTCTTTATATTCACATCAATAGGTCTTGTTTAGGCCTCCATATGTGTCTTCTTGTTACAACTCCCCATTCTCACCATCAGAAACACCATTGAAATGCTAAGAACAAACAGAACTATAGGATAAGTTATAATGTTTGTTTCTTTCGTTGATATGCTTCTAAACCTTAGTAGCATGCTTAATCATGTCATCAAGAGAGCTAAAAGGCTGAATCTAAGCCTTTAATTAAGTTTTATCACTGAAACCCGGTACAGAGCATACAATGGCACTCTGTAGTGGCTCTTGAACTTCTTAAAACAGTTGTGAGAGATTAAAGTCCTCTCACTACACTTCAACACTTCTATTCACTCTCATTTGCTTCTTCATGAGTCATAACTCCGTTTTAGGTGTATTAGCTTGAAAATTTCAAAGTCCTTGTCCATGAAACCATTGACTCTTCATATTCACATTAATAGGTGTTGTTTAAGCCTCTATATGTATCTTCTTGCTACAAGTCCCCATTTTCACCATTAGAGACTCCTATGAGATTTTAAGAATAAAAAAAACAATGGGATAAGCTATAATGCTTGTTTCTTTCGTTGATCTGCTTCTACACCTTAGTAGCATGCTTAATCATGTCATCAAGAGAGCTAAAAAGGCTGAATCGAAGCCTTTCATGAAGTTTCAACCATGAAACCAATGCTGAGCATACAATGGCCCTCTAGTGTGGGCTCTTGAACTTCTCAAAACAGTTTCGAGAGATTAAAGTCTTCTAACTGCACTTCAACACTTCTATTCACTCTCACTTGCTTCTTGAAGAGTCATAACTCCGTTTTAGGTGTATCAGCTTGAAAATTTCACAATACTTGTCCGAGAAACCAATGAATCTTCATATTCACATCAATAGATCTTGTTTAAGCCTCCATATGTGTCTTCTTGCTACAACTCCCCATTTTCACCATTAGAAACACCTTTGAGATGCTAAGAACAAACAGAACTATAGGATAAGCTATAATGCTTGTTTCTTTCGTTGATCTTCTTCTACCCCTTAGTAGCATGCTTAATCATGTCATCAAGAGAGCTAAAAGGCTGAATCTAAGCCTTTCATGAAGTTTCATCACTAAAACCTAGTACAGAGCATACAATGGCACTCTGTAGTGGCTCTTGAACTTCTCAAAACAGTTGTAGAGATTAAAGTCCTCTGACTAGACTTCCACACTTCTATTCACTCTCATTTGTATCTTGAAGAGTCATAACTCTGTTTTTAGGTATATCAGCTTGAAAATTTCAAAATCCATGTCATGGAAACCATTGATTCTTCATAATAACATCAATAGGTCTTGTTTAAGCCTCCATATGAGTCTTCTTTCTACAACTCCCCATTTTCACCATTAGAAACACCAATGAGATGCTAAGAACAAACAGAACTATGGGATAAGCTATAATGCTTTTTTCTTTCGTTGATCTGCTTCTACAACTTAGTAGCATGCTTAATCATGTCATCAAGAGAGCTAAAAGCCTGAATCTAAGCATTTCTTGAAGTTTCATCACAGAAACCTAGTACAGAGCATACAATGGCACTCTGTAGTGGCTCTTGAACTTCTCAAAACAGTTGTAGAGATTAAAGTCCTCTGACTAGACTTCCACACTTCTATTCACTCTCATTTGTATCTTGAAGAGTCATAACTCTGTTTTTAGGTATATCAGCTTGAAAATTTCAAAATCCATGTCATGGAAACCATTGATTCTTCATATTCACATCAGTAGGTCTTGTTTAAGCCTCCATATGAGTCTTCTTTCTACAACTCCCCATTTTCACCATTAGAAACACCAATGAGATGCTAAGAACAAACAGAACTATGGGATAAGCTATAATGCTTGTTTCTTTCGTTGATCTGCTTCTACAACTTAGTAGCATGCTTAATCATGTCATCAAGAGAGCTAAAAGCCTGAATCTAAGCATTTCATGAAGTTTCATCACAGAAACCTAGTACAGAGCATACAATGGCACTCTGTATTGGCTCTTGAACTTCTCAAAACAGTTGTGAGGGATTAAAGTCCTCTGACTACACTTCAACACTTCTATTCACTCTCATTTGTATCTTGAAGAGTCATAACTCTGTTTTTTGGTATATCAGCTTGAAAATTTCAAAATCCTTGTCCATGAAACCATTAATTCTTTATATTCACATCAATAGGTCTTGTTTAGGCCTCCATATGTGTCTTCTTGTTACAACTCCCCATTCTCACCATCAGAAACACCATTGAAGTGGTAAGAACAAACAGAACTATAGGATAAGTTATAATGTTTGTTTCTTTCGTTGATATGCTTCTAAACCTTAGTAGCATGCTTAATCATGTCATCAAGAGAGCTAAAAGGCTGAATCTAAGCCTTTAATTAAGTTTTATCACTGAAACCCAGTACAGAGCATACAATGGCACTCTGTAGTGGCTCTTGAACTTCTTAAAACAGTTGTGAGAGATTAAAGTCCTCTCACTACACTTCATCACTTCTATTCACTCTCATTTGCTTTTTGAAGAGTCGTAACTCCGTTTTAGGTGTATCAGCTTGAAAATTTCACAATCCTTGTCCCTAAAACCAAAGAATCTTCATATTCACATCAATAGATCTTGTTTAAGCCTCTATATGTGTCTTCTTGCTACAACTCCCCATTTTAACCATTAGAAACACCATTGAGATGCTAAGAACAAACAGAACTATAGGACAAGCTATAATGCTTGTTTCTTTCGTTGATCTGCTTCTAAACCTTAGTAGCATGCTTAATCATGTCATCAAGAGAGCTAAAAGGCTGAATCTAAGCCTTTCATGAAGTTTCATCACTAAAACCTAGTACAGAGCATACAATGGCACTCTGTAGTGGCTCTTGAACTTCTCAAAACAGTTGTAGAGATTAAAGTCCTCTGACTAGACTTCCACACTTCTATTCACTCTCATTTGTATCTTGAAGAGTCATAACTCTGTTTTTAGGTATATCAGCTTGAAAATTTCAAAATCCATGTCATGGAAACCATTGATTCTTCATATTCACATCAGTAGGTCTTGTTTAAGCCTCCATATGAGTCTTCTTTCTACAACTCCCCATTTTCACCATTAGAAACACCAATGAGATGCTAAGAACAAACAGAACTATGGGATAAGCTATAATGCTTTTTTTCTTTACGTTGATCTTCTACTACCAACTTAGTAGCATGCTTAATCATGTCATCAAGAGAGCTAAAAGCCTGAATCTAAGCATTTCATGAAGTTTCATCACAGAAACCTAGTACAGAGCATACAATGGCACTCTGTATTGGCTCTTGAACTTCTCAAAACAGTTGTGAGGGATTAAAGTCCTCTGACTACACTTCAACACTTCTATTCACTCTCATTTCTATCTTGAGGAGTCATAACTCTTTTTTTTAGGTATATCAGCTTGAAAATTTCAAAATCCTTGTCCATAAAACCATTAATTCTTTATATTCACATCAATAGGTCTTGTTTAGGCCTCCATATGTGTCTTCTTGTTACAACTCCCCATTCTCACCATCAAAACACCATTGAAATGGTAAGAACAAACAGAACTATAGGATAAGTTATAATGTTTGTTTCTTTTCGTTGATATGCTTCTAAACCTTAGTAGCATGCTTAATCATGTCATCAAGAGAGCTAAAAGGCTGAATCTAAGCCTTTAATTAAGTTTTATCACTGAAACCCGAGTCAGAGAGCATACAATGGCACTCTGTACTGGCTCTTGAACTTCTTAAAACAGTTGTGAGAGATTAAAGTCCTCTCACTACACTTCATCACTTCTATTCACTCTCATTTGCTTTTTGAAGAGTCATAACTCCGTTTTAGGTGTATCGACTTGAAAATTTCACAATCCTTGTCCCCAAAACCAAAGAATCTTCATATTCACATCAATAGATCTTATTTAAGCCTCTATATGTGTCTTCTTGCTACAATCCCCATTTTAACCATTAGAAACACCATTGAGATGCTAAGAACAAAGCGAACTATAGGATAAGCTATAATGCTTGTTTCTTTACGTTGATCTGCTTCTAAACCTTAGTAGCATGCTTAATCATGTCATCAAGAGAGTTAAAAGGCTGAATCTAAACCATTCATGAAGTTTCATCCTTGAAACCCGATGACAGAGCATACAATGGCCCTCTGTAGTGGCTCTTGAACTTCTCAAAACAGTTGTGAGAGATTAAAGTCTTCTAACTGCACTTCAACACTTCTATTCACTCTCACTTGCTTCTTGAAGAGTCATAACTCCGTTTTAGGTGTATCAGCTTGAAAATTTCACAATACTTGTCCCAGAAACCAATGAATCTTCATATTCACATCAATAGATCTTGGTTAAGCCTCCATATGTGTCTTCTTGCTACAACTCCCCATTTTCACCATTAAAAACACCTTTGAGATGCTAAGAACAAAGCAGACTATAGGATAAGCTATAATGCTTGTTTCTTTCGTTGATCTTCTTCTACCCCTTAGTAGCATGCTTAATCATGTCATCAAGAGAGCTAAAAGGCTGAATCTAAGCCTTTCATGAAGTTTCATCACTAAAACCTAGTACAGAGCATACAATGGCACTCTGTAGTGGCTCTTGAACTTCTCAAAACAGTTGTAGAGATTAAAGTCCTCTGACTAGACTTCCACACTTCTATTCACTCTCATTTGTATCTTGAAGAGTCATAACTCCGTTTTAGGTGTATCAGCTTGAAAATTTCAAAATCCATGTCATGGAAACCATTGATTCTTCATATTCACATCAGTAGGTCTTGTTTAAGCCTCCATATGAGTCTTCTTTCTACAACTCCCCATTTTCACCATTAGAAACACCAATGAGATGCTAAGAACAAACAGAACTATGGGATAAGCTATAATGCTTGTTTCTTTCGTTGATCTGCTTCTACAACTTAGTAGCATGCTTAATCATGTCATCAAGAGAGCTAAAAGCCTGAATCTAAGCATTTCATGAAGTTTCATCACAGAAACCTAGTACAGAGCATACAATGGCACTCTGTATTAGCTCTTGAACTTCTCAAAACAGTTGTGAGGGATTAAAGTCCTCTGCTTAACTTCAACACTTCTATTCACTCTCATTTGTATCTTGAAAAGTCATAACTCTGTTTTTAGGTATATCAGCTTGAAAATTTCAAAATCCTTGTCCATGAAACCATTAATTCTTTATATTCACATCAATAGGTCTTGTTTAGGCCTCCATATGTGTCTTCTTGTTACAACTCCCCATTCTCACCATCAGAAACACCATTGAAGTGGTAAGAACAAACAGAACTATAGGATAAGTTATAATGTTTGTTTCTTTCGTTGATATGCTTCTAAACCTTAGTAGCATGCTTAATCATGTCATCAAGAGAGCTAAAAGGCTGAATCTAAGCCTTTAATTAAGTTTTATCAACTGAAACCCCCGATCAGAGCATACAATGGCACTCTGTGTGGCTCTTGAACTTCTTAAAACAGTTGTGAGAGCTTAAACTCCTATGACTACACTTTAACACTTCTATTCACTCTCATTTGCTTTTTGAAGAGTCGTAACTCCGTTTTAGGTGTATCAGCTTGAAAATTTCACAATCCTTGTCCCTAAAACCAAAGAATCTTCATATTCACATCAATAGATCTTGTTTAAGCCTCTATATGTGTCTTCTTGCTACAACTCCCCATTTTAACCATTAGAAACACCATTGAGATGCTAAGAACAAACAGAACTATAGGACAAGCTATAATGCTTGTTTCTTTTGTTGATCTGCTTCTAAACCTTAGTAGCATGCTTAATCATGTCATCAAGAGAGCTAAAAGGCTGAATCGAAGCCTTTCATGAAGTTTCATCACTAAAACCTAGTACAGAGCATACAATGGCACTCTGTAGTGGCTCTTGAACTTCTCAAAACAGTTGTAGAGATTAAAGTCCTCTGACTAAACTTCCACACTTCTATTCACTCTCATTTGTATCTTGAAGAGTCATAACTCTTTTTTAGGTATATCAACTTGAAAATTTCAAAATCCATGTCATGGAAACCATTGATTCTTCATATTCACATCAGTAGGTCTTGTTTAAGCCTCCATATGAGTCTTCTTTCTACAACTCCCCATTTTCACCATTAGAAACACCAATGAGATGCTTAGAACAAGCAGAACTATGGGATAATCTATTTTGCTTTTTTCTTTCGTTGATCTTACTTTACAACTTAGTAGCATGACATGTCGTATCAACGAGAGCTAAAAGCCTGAATCTAATCATTTCATGAAGTTTCATCACCGAAACCTAGTACAGAGCATACAATGGCAGTCTGTAGTGGCTCTTGAACTTCTCAAAACAGTTGTGAGGGATTAAAGTCCTCTGACTACACTTCAACACTTCTATTCACTCTCATTTGTATCTTGAAGAGTCATAACTCTGTTTTTAGGTATATCAGCTTGAAAATTTCAAAATCCTTGTCCATGAAACCATTAATTCTTTATATTCACATCAATAGGTCTTGTTTAGGCCTCCATATGTGTCTTCTTGTTAGAACTCCCCATTCTCACCATCGAAACACCATTGAAGTGGTAAGAACAAACAGAACTATAGGGTAAGTTATAATGTTTGTTTCTTTTCGTTGATATGCTTCTAAACCTTAGTAGCATGCTTAATCATGTCATCAAGAGAGCTAAAAAGGCTGAATCTAAGCCTTTAATTAAGTTTTATCACTTTGAAACCAAGATCTGAGCATACAATGGCACTCTGTAGTGGCTCTTGAACTTCTTAAAACAGTTGTGAGAGATTAAAGTCCTCTCACTACACTTCATCACTTCTATTCACTCTCATTTGCTTTTTGAAGAGTCGTAACTCCGTTTTAGGTGTATCAGCTTGAAAATTTCACAATCCTTGTCCCTAAAACCAAAGAATCTTCATATTCACATCAATAGATCTTATTTAAGCCTCTATATGTGTCTTCTTGCTACAACTCCCCATTTTAACCATTAGAAACACCATTGAGATGCTAAGAACAAACAGAACTATAGGACAAGCTATAATGCTTGTTTCTTTCGTTGATCTGCTTCTAAACCTTAGTAGCATGCTTAATCATGTCATCAAGAGAGTTAAAAGGCTGAATCGAAGCCTTTCATGAAGTTTCAACCTTTGAAACCCAAGTCAGAGCATACAATGGCCCTCTGTAGTGGCTCTTGAACTTCTCAAAACAGTTGTGAGAGATTAAAGTCTTCTAACTGCACTTCAACACTTCTATTCACTCTCACTTGCTTCTTGAAGAGTCATAACTCCGTTTTAGGTGTATCAGCTTGAAAATTTCACAATACTTGTCCCAGAAACCAATGAATCTTCATATTCACATCAATAGATCTTGGTTAAGCCTCCATATGTGTCTTCTTGCTACAACTCCCCATTTTCACCATTAAAAACACCTTTGAGATGCTAAGAACAAACAGAACTATAGGATAAGCTATAATGCTTGTTTCTTTCGTTGATCTTCTTCTACCCCTTAGTAGCATGCTTAATCATGTCATCAAGAGAGCTAAAAGGCTGAATCTAAGCCTTTCATGAAGTTTCATCACTAAAACCTAGTACAGAGCATACAATGGCACTCTGTAGTGGCTCTTGAACTTCTCAAAACAGTTGTAGAGATTAAAGTCCTCTGACTAGACTTCCACACTTCTATTCACTCTCATTTGTACCTGGAAGAGCCCTACCTCCGTGTTTGGGCATGTCGGCTTGAAAATTTCAAAATCCATGTCATGGAAACCATTGATTCTTCATATTCACATCAGTAGGTCTTGTTTAAGCCTCCATATGAGTCTTCTTTCTACAACTCCCCATTTTCACCATTAGAAACACCAATGAGATGCTAAGAACAAACAGAACTATGGGATAAGCTATAATGCTTTTTTCTTTCGTTGATCTGCTTCTACAACTTAGTAGCATGCTTAATCATGTCATCAAGAGAGCTAAAAGCCTGAATCTAAGCATTTCATGAAGTTTCATCACAGAAACCTAGTACAGAGCATACAATGGCACTCTGTATTGGCTCTTGAACTTCTCAAAACAGTTGTGAGGGATTAAAGTCCTCTGACTACACTTCAACACTTCTATTCACTCTCATTTGTATCTTGAAGAGTCATAACTCTGTTTTTAGGTATATCAGCTTGAAAAATTCAAAATCCTTGTCCATGAAACCATTAATTCTTTATATTCACATCAATAGGTCTTGTTTAGGCCTCCATATGTGTCTTCTTGTTACAACTCCCCATTCTCACCATCAGAAACACCATTGAAGTGGTAAGAACAAACAGAACTATAGGATAAGTTATAATGTTTGTTTCTTTCGTTGATATGCTTCTAAACCTTAGTAGCATGCTTAATCATGTCATCAAGAGAGCTAAAAGGCTTAATCTAAGCCTTTAATTAAGTTTTATCACTGAAACCCAGTACAGAGCATACAATGGCACTCTGTAGTGGCTCTTGAACTTCTTAAAACAGTTGTGAGAGATTAAAGTCCTCTCACTACACTTCATCACTTCTATTCACTCTCATTTGCTTTTTGAAGGGTCATAACTCCGTTTTAGGTGTATCAGCTTGAAAATTTCACAATCGTTGTCCACTAAAACCAAAGAATCTTCATATTCACATCAATAGATCTTGTTTAAGCCTCTATATGTGTCTTCTTGCTACAACTCCCCATTTTAACCATTAGAAACACCATTGAGATGCTAAGAACAAACAGAACTATAGGATAAGCTATAATGCTTGTTTCTTTTGATGATCTGCTTCTAAACCTTAGTAGCATGCTTAATCATGTCATCAAGAGTGCTAAAAAGCTGAATCTAAGCCTTTGATGAAGTTTCAGACTTGAAACCCAGATCTGAAGCATACAATGGCCCTCTGTAGTGGCTCTTGAACTTCTCAAAACAGTTGTGAGAGATTAAAGTCTTCTAACTGCACTTCAACACTTCTATTCACTCTCACTTGCTTCTTGAAGAGTCATAACTCCGTTTTAGGTGTATCAGCTTGAAAATTTCACAATACTTGTCCCAGAAACCAATGAATCTTCATATTCACATCAATAGATCTTGGTTAAGCCTCCATATGTGTCTTCTTGCTACAACTCCCCATTTTCACCATTAGAAACACCTTTGAGATGCTAAGAACAAATAGAACTATAGCATAAGCTATAATGCTTGTTTCTTTCGTTGATCTTCTTCTACCCCTTAGTAGCATGCTTAATCATGTCATCAAGAGAGCTAAAAGGCTGAATCTAAGCCTTTCATGTAGTTTGATCATTGAAACCCAATATAGAGCATACAATGACACTCTGTAGTGGATCTTGAACTTCTCAAAACAGTTGTAGAGATTAAAGTCCTCTGACTAGACTTCCACACTTCTATTCACTCTCATTTGTATCTTGAAGAGTCATAACTCTGTTTTTAGGTATATCAGCTTGAAAATTTCAAAATCCATGTCATGGAAACCATTGATTCTTCATATTCACATCAGTAGGTCTTGTTTAAGCCTCCATATGAGTCTTCTTTCTACAACTCCCCATTTTCACCATTAGAAACACCAATGAGATGCTAAGAACAAACAGAACTATAGGATAAGCTATAATGCTTTTTTCTTTCGTTGATCTGCTTCTACAACTTAGTAGCATGCTTAATCATGTCATCAAGAGAGCTAAAAACCTGAATCTAAGCATTTCATGAAGTTTCATCACAGAAACCTAGTACAGAGCATACAATGGCACTCTGTATTGGCTCTTGAACTTCTCAAAACAGTTGTGAGGGATTAAAGTCCTCTGACTACACTTCAATACTTCTATTCACTCTCATTTGTATCTTGAAGAGTCATAACTCTGTTTTTAGGTATATCAGCTTGAAAATTTCAAAATCCTTGTCCATGAAACCATTAATTCTTTATATTCACATCAATAGGTCTTGTTTAGGCCTCCATATGTGTCTTCTTTTTACAACTCCCCATTCTCACCATCAGAAACACCATTGAAATGCTAAGAACAAACAGAACTATAGGATAAGTTATAATGTTTGTTTCTTTCGTTGATATGCTTCTAAACCTTAGTAGCATGCTTAATCATGTCATCAAGAGAGCTAAAAAGTGAATCTAAGCCTTTAATTAAGTTTTATCATGAAACCCAAGTACAGAGCATACAATGGCACTCTGTAGTGGCTCTTGAACTTCTTAAAACAGTTGTGAGAGATTAAAGTCCTCTCACTACACTTCATCACTTCTATTCACTCTCATTTGCTTTTTGAAGAGTCGTAACTCCGTTTTAGGTGTATCAGCTTGAAAATTTCACAATCCTTGTCCCTGAAACCAATGAATCTTCATATTCACATCAATAGATCTTGTTTAAGCCTCCATATGTGTCTTCTTGCTACAACTCCCCATTTTCACCATTAGAAACACCATTGAGATGCTAAGAACAAACAGAACTATAGGATAAGCTATAATGCTTGTTTCTTTTGATGATCTGCTTCTAAACCTTAGTAGCATGCTTAATCATGTCATCAAGAGAGCTAAAAGGCTGAATCGAAGCCTTTCATGAAGTTTCAGCACTGAAACCCAGTACAGAGCATACAATGGCCCTCTGATACGAACCTCCTGGGCGTAAGGATCGATTCTGAAGTTGAGAAAGTCGAGGTGTCAAAAATCTGGGGATTTCAGATCATGAGCCACAGCGAGGTGGATCGAAGTTTGGGCGCGGAAGAGCTCGGATTTGGCTAAAACTTATGGCGCGGAGTTAAGGATCTACGTGGGTTGTTCCTCGAGTTTATTTCGATCGGCGAGTGAAAAGAAGCGAAAGCGGGGGCAAAGATGTAAGCGGATCTGATGGTGATTTTTGGAGCTAAAGGGGGTGAATAGCTTTAGTTCGAGAGTTCCGAGCTTCTCTTGAACAGCTGAGTCCTTCCTTTGATGGATTTTCGAACCAAAAGGATGAAGCGAGTTGGATTTTCCAACTAGTGAACTATCTAGAGAGTTGGATGAAAATAGAAGATAGTTGATTTCAAAGATAGAGTTTACAAGTCTTTTAAATTGCTAGGGTTACTGTCTAAATCAGGTTAAATGAAAATGGGCCTAAAGAAAGTAATGGCAAAAGCTTAAATATAGATATAAATGGGTTCTCTTGTCCAATTGTGATCCATAAGCCTCATTAAAACCTTACTTGCCAAAACCAGTGGGACAAAAAGACAAGTGAAGGAAAAAAGTGCGAATGGATCCGCAATCCATTTCTCCCTCTTCACTAGTCTGAATCGATACTAAGGCATTGTGGACTGGTGATTCTTCTTCTTGATTCTGCTTCATCATTCCAGCCACCAATTGGTTGGAGTTGTTTGGCCTTGGCTCTAGTTATTGGTCCGGTTGGCATATCCATTGTCTTAGCAGCTCATGATCATCTCCTAGCTCCTCCTCCCCTCGAGTTCCTCTTCTTCCTCCTCGCTGCTCAGGTTCATATCATCTCCTCCCTCTTGAAAAGGATTTGTCCTCAAATCTGGATCATCTGCAACAAAAGGGATCAAGTCAGACACATTGAAACTGGAACTAACTTCATACTTACCTTGAAGATCGAGTTGATAGGCGTTTTCATTGATCCTCTTGGTGACTGTGAATGGTCCATCAATTCTGGGCATTAGTTTGGACTTCCTCTCAGCTGGGAACCTTTCCTTGCGTAGATGCAACCAAACTTGGTCACCTTCTATTAATCAAGCAACAAATACCCAACAAGGAATAAAAGAAGAAAGGCCTAAATAGAGAAGCCCAGAACTGACGCCCAAATTGTTTTCGTCTCCAACAGCTCTATTTTGAACTCCAACGGCTCTATTACTATTCCCAACGGATAGATTAGACTCTGAACTACAAGATACACCTAGTTATTTTTGCGTTTAAGAGTTCTATAAATATGTAATCCATTGTAACACTTTTACAACTCTTTGAGATAATAAAATTTCATAAGAGATAATAAAATCTCTCTATTCTCAATCTTCTTATTATTCATTCAGCTACTCTCATTCTAGTTTCTAACAAACTTAAACTCTGAATTCTAACATGGTATCAGAGCATTGATCCATAAACAAGATCAAGTTTTTGATTTCCTCATTCTCTTCATCTGTTTCTTTTTTTTTCAAACTCGACATTATTACTGACCCGAAAATTTCGAAACTAGTTCTTCAAGATTCAGCCCTCCTCTTTGTCTCCTTTGCATTTACGTCATCTCCTCCTTCATATTCAAAGCTTCGCAGCATTCACAAGCTCTACTGAGCTCCCAATCGAAAAGAATTTTTTTGAAAATTCAAATTTCAGTCCGTTTTGGTACTTTGTTCATTGTCTTCTCCAAAAAAAATTTCTTTGGTTTTCCCCGGAAATACATCCTTTTAACTTCCTCCAAAAGCTCTGAGATTGATATATATTCATCCTAGGCAGGCTGTGTGAAGTTAGAGTGGTTTATTTCTGGTGATTTCTCAAAGAACATTTTCCTAACTCTGAGATTGAAATTAATTCATCCTAGGACGAGTTAGTGAAGTTGAGGCAGTGTAGTATCAAACGGTTAATCATTCTTTTTTTATCATGGAGGAGCAAAACCAACCGCAATTAGAGTCACCCTAAGAGGAGAGAATTCTCTCCTATGGTCACGAGCGACTAAATCCCACTTATGCAGGGGCGGCTTGTGGAATCGAGTTGAACCAGCAAAAGGAAAAAGAGCTTCAAGAAGTATATGAAGAAGCTCGGGAAAAGTGGCTGCAAAAAGATCAAATGGTGCTCAGCATAATCCACAGCTCCTTGAGTGATTCAATATTTGAATCTTACTCATATTGTGAGACAGCTCAAGAACTTTGGAAAACTCTAAAGAAGGTGTATGGAGACATCACCAATCTTTCAAGAGTATTGAAGTGAAGAAAGATCTCAGCAACCTCACTCCAAGAAGATCAAGATTTTACCAAACACTTTGGTAAATATAGATCATTACTTGCTGAACTGGATATGCTTGAGGCCAAGCACAAAAAGACCTCAAAATTATAGAGGAAAGAAAAGAGCAAGATCGAGTATTTGGACTTCTCCAATCTCTCCATCCGAAATTTAATGACCTTATAAAGTACATTTTAAGGAGGAGAAGCTACCAAGCCTTGAGAATGTCTGCTCTCAAATCCAAAAGGAGGCAAGGCTCCTTAGATCTCTTCAACAAAGGAGAGTTGCCAACGGCAAACAAAGGGTTTTACAAACCTCCATTCAGTTCCAACAAGAAAGGAACAACAAAGCAATGTGAACATTGCAAGAACATTGGCAAATTGAACCAAGGGAGAGGACAGACCAAGGAGGAGTGCTTTATCCTTCATCCTCATCTCCAGAGCCAACTTCAGAGCAAGGCAACAAGCAAATGAAGCAAACGCTTCAAATTATGCTCCAGCCACTCAACCAACTACAGCACTCGGTATGAACCCAAGTGCTCCAAACAGCCATTCTAATCAAGCCTCTACTTCAGAGAACAACGGCATGATCACCATGAGCGAGAGCAGACTTAGAGGCAATGATCAAGACCATGCAAATTTGCAAGAATGCAGTATCACCTTTCTAGCCTCTAACCATTCAAAAACACTTTTAGTAGATTCAGGAGCTTCTCACCATATGATTAAAGATTCTGATCTACTAAATAATATTCAAAACACCTCTGGTCATGTTGAAGTTGCTAATGGAGTTAGAGTGCCAATTAAAGGCGTAGGAAATTTAAACCTGTTTGGAAATGAATCTAGTGCTTTTTACATGCCTACATTTAGCAATAATTTGGTCTCGGTAAAAAGAGCTACCACCGATCTCAATGCTTATGCTATATTTGGACCTAACAGCTTTCATTTTCAGGGATATTAAAACTGGTGAAGTTTTAGGCAAGGGAACACTAAGGAGAGTTGTATACTCTAGAAGATCTCAAGAACCATTCTAGATGCCCCAACTACTGCTGGTTTGCCGTTTATTAATTCCTGTCATGTAGCTAGTAGTTCAAATGATTTATGGCATGCTAGATTAGGCCATCCTCATTCTAGAGCTTTAAAATTAATTATGCCCAATGTAGGATTTGATAATTCTAAGTGTGAGTCTTGTATTATGGGAAAAGATTGCGAAGTGTTTTCCAAAACTCCTTATCCGTCTCTGCGAATTGTTGTGGTTTAGTTCACTCTGATGTTTGGACCTCACCTTGCCTATCTAGAGATAACCTAAAATACTTTGTGACATTCATAGATGAAAAATCAAAATATACATGGGTCACATTGTTACCTTCTAAAGATAGAGTATTTGAGGCATTTGTCAACTTTCAAACATATGTGACTAATCATTTCAATGCTAAAATTAAGGTGCTAAGATCGAATATTGGAGGGAATACACAAGCCACACTTTCACGGCTCATTTGGCAAATCATGGCATCCTTCACCAAACAAGCTGTCCTTATACTCCACAACAAAATGGAGTGGCGAAAGGAAGAATAGGCATCTGATGGAAGTAGCAAGATCAATGATGTTCCACAAAAACATGCCAAGGAGATTTTGGGGAGATGCTGTCATGACCGCATGCTACCTCATTAATAGAATTCCAACAAAAGTCTTAGATGACTTATCACCATTTGAGGTATTAAACAAAACCAAACCAAATATTAATCACTTACGTGTGTTTGGTAGTGTTTGTTTTGTCCTAGTGCCAAGGGATCAAAGGAATAAGTTAGATGCTAAAAGCACTAGAAGCGTGTTCATTGGATACTCCACTACTCAAAAAGAGTACAGATGCTATGATCCAAGCACCAAACGCATCATGACGTCTAGAGATGTAAAATTCCTAGAAGATCAAAGTTATTTTGAGAAGTCGGGCTGGGAAAATGTGAAAGACTTGGCTAACTCTACAACAGATCGAGCAGCCTCTCTTCAACACATTTTAAGTCACATGGGTCTTCCTCAAATGAATGAAGATCAAACAGCCCCTACAAATAATCAAGAAGATCAAATTCAAGAAGAAGGGGTAAATGTTCAAAATGAGCAAGAGAATGACGAAGGAGTAAATGAACAAGGGGGAGTTAATCAAGAAACTCCACCAGAAGCTGATATTCAGCAAAATGAATATCATGAGGAAGAAGAGGCACCAGCACCAACCTTGCGAAGAAGCACACGCCAAAGATTTGGTCCAGACCATTGGAAACAAACTAGGGTCTATTATAACCATCAAGTGTGAGAATTGATGCAGAAATATGAACTAAGAGAATGAGAGAATTAAGAGAATAGATGCATAAAACAAGTAAAGGAGAATGAGAGATTATGCAAATTAAACAAGAGAGAATAAGAGATTAATGCTGAATGTAAATAATTAAGGAGAATAGGTGATTAAACAAGAACAATAGAGAGAGCCCTACAAGGGCCATTTTAAGCCAAAGGAGGCGCAAATAATGATTAGGTTACAAGGGGAGGGGTTTCCTCCTTTTATAGTTGAAGGAGGAAGCCCTAAATAAAAAAAACTGCAGCAATAATGAAACCGCAGCTTACAGCACGGGATGAATAGTAATCTCGTGTCTCGGGATGAATAGTACCCGAGATGAATAGTATTCTATCTTCTTCGTGGAATGCCTTTTCTCAATAGATTCACGGGATGAATAGTAATCTCGGGTCTCGGGATGAATAGTACCCGAGATGAATAGTACCCGGTCTTCTTCACGGAATGCCTTTTCTCAATACTCCCCCTCAAGCTTAGCCGTCGGTGAACAAAGACTAAGCTTGGACCTACATAGGCGTTACCTCGGTAAAAACCTCATCATAGAAAAAACCACTTGGGAAAAAATCTATGATGAGGAAAAGAGCATAACGTCTATAAGTAGGGGATATGATCAAGGATGAGAGTGTAGCGTGAAGACTTTAAGTACCTCGATCTTCATAAAGATAGCTTTGAGCCACGTCGACTTTCCTATGCTTCTTTCTTGTCCGGTCTCTAGCTTCCGCTTCTTGTCCAGTCTCTTGCTTTAGCTTGCTTTTCACTTCCTCTTCAAGGACATAGTTTTGAAGGTATGGATGTTTTCATGTGCTTCATCTAGCTGGTCTCATGACTTGGCATTTTTTCTTTCCTCCATTTGTTTAGCTTGGCTACTCATGTCGTTTCCGGTCTCCTCTTTTAAGGTAGCCTTCGTTTCTCCATACTGGTATGCCTCGAAGTGCTTGGTTACTCCCTCGACTTGCTTCGATCAGAACCTTCCAAACAAAGCATCATGCCTTGCCATCTTGACCACACTTCATAAACACACGCTTCATAAATACCCTCGCCTTTCCTCTATAGTGCTCACATACTCCCCCTCAAGCTTGATCATGCATCAATGTATCCATCTGATCAAGCTTGTGACACTGAGAGGAAAAACTCCCCCTTGTTCCTTAGCCCTTGGTTTGAAAATCTTCACTTTTCACCAGACAGACCACTTTTCGGTAAACCAAACACAATTCGCAAACCATAACCAAGAAACACTTCATACTGGTCCCAAACGAACACTAACTCTTGTAGTTCCCTTGTGTCCAAATATCGTCACAAGCAGAGCATTGGAAGCCTTTCATCGAATAGGACACTTCTAATGAACCAACCGCTTCTTTACTTCATTTCTTCTCATGTGATCCTTTTCTTTGTCTCTAAACTTCTTGGGAGAATAGTCACGGCACTTACTCCTTTGTACCTTCATCATGAGATACAAAATTTTAAAGCAATGGCCGTGGGATTTTAAGAAGCTTAGATAAAATATAGAGTAACACATAAGAGAAATGAATTTAATGATATCAAGACGAAAACAAATTGTAACACTAAGTATGATGGAATAAGCAAGAGTTTAGAGAGTTTTCCCTTGTGGTTTATGATCCGGTAAACAAGTATGGTGAGTCGGTCTTCTTGTAATGATTTTGGGAACACCTTAAGTGGATCTTCTTCTCAACATTTCTTGAGTAACACCGTTCTTTATCCATCTTATGAATATGTAAGCTCAAGGACTTCTTTACTCTATTTCTTCTCTATGTGTCCCCTTCTTCTTTAACACTTCTCTCACCAAGAATAATCCCGGCTTTCCTTGTTTAAACCCTTCATAGAGGACTTAAATTCAGTAAGTAATTGCCATGGGGGGTTTAAGAAGGTAAAACAAATTGGGTTTGCATATTAAAGAAATAAGAGAAATAATTCACACGACTCAAAGATATTCAAATTAATGACAAGTTCAAGTGTACTCCCTTTGGGTTGATAACTCAGATAGTGCCCCATTAGTCATGAATTGGATTGATCAATGTGATCTTCATGCATTTTCTTCTTGTGATTTATACACTTTTACCTATGCGTACACAAGGGTTAGTAGAAAAAAAATTTCCTCTTTATGGTTCTTCACCATAAAGTCTATTTTCTCTCTTATGAGAGCTTGGATTTAATTATGGTCTTAGGAATTTTCAAATCATTAAGATATAAAACTCGGACCAAAATTTTATCCTATAAAACTGAGATGTACCAAAGCCATATTTTGTTTCACATTCATAAGAAAGAAAGCAGACTAAGATTCATCTTTTCATTTGAAAACAAGGGATGAACAATGATTTATTTGGAAATACTTCACATAAAAATATTTTCCCAGATCAATGTTCATCTTTTGAAAACAATCATGGACTTCAGTGCTTTAAAGCAGCTAGTCATGATTTAACTCGGGTGAAAAATGATCTTAGGTGTATTTTTAAACTCACAAGGAATTTTAATACGGACCATTTCACCTTAGGGAGCAAAATCATGAACCAGGGACTTCAATGCTTAGAAGCAGTCCAAGGTTTTAAATTCAAGAAATAGAAATAAAAAATAATTTAAAGATTGAAGGAACCAAGGACTTAAAATATTTTGAAAGTAGTCCAAGGTCTGATTTTGATCAAAAGAACTTGGATTCAGCAAGGTTCTACAGCCATGAGTATCCTTAAAGTTTCCTCTCCTTATTTAAAAAGATTCAGGTTCCTCTAGGACTCTAGCTACAGATTCATCAAGGTTCTCATTCTTTTGATTTAAAAGGGAAATTTGGATTCAACATGCTCATGTAAACTCATAAGAGCTAAATGAGACATGGTTCTCTTTCCTTAAAGCCAGATTCATCATAGCTTCACGCTTCAATCCATAAGGGTTAAGCAAATTTTACTATGGTTCTCAGCAAAAGAGGAATCCAGATTCAACAAGGCCATTTCTACCCACAAGGGCATAATAAACCAGGGTTCTCTTTCCTTTAGCTGGAATCAACTTCGGCTTTTGAAGAGAAGATGATTTAATTTCAGTTTATGCTTGTTTCCACAAGGAAGAAGCTTTTACTATAAATCTCTTTCTCAAGGAAGCTTGGATTCAGCAAAGTCATTTATACTCATAAGAGCTGAATGAACCCAGGTTCTCCTCCCTTTAATTGGAAGCTTGGATTCAGCAAGGTCATTTACGCTCATAAGAGCAAAATGAACCCAGGTTCACCTTCCTTTAACCGATTTTCAACACAGCTTTAAGACACTAAACAGATGACTTAGAGATTTCAGATGGGGTTTAAAGAGAGTAGATTAAGTGCCCAGCAAAACCATGGAATCCATGGATTAAGCGCTTGTAGCATACTTATCTCTTTCTCTCTTTTGTGGTTTATTATCCACAGCCACCAAGCTCATCTCTTCATTGTCAAACCCAGAATAAAACAAACATATATACCACGACACTAGGTGCATTAGATCTATAGAAATCAAGCACCATTCAGCGTGGTTCCCATGTCTTGAATCACCCAAATCGCAAATCTAAATCAAAAATTACAATGGATTTCACTTTTCTATTCCAATGGAACTAGAAATTCATCCAAGGTTTTTAAAGGAAACAAAAAGCGATTTTGAGTCTTATTCATAACTAACAATGACTTAGAGAAGAAAAATGAGGCTTAGAGATGATGAGAAAAAAAAATCTGAGCCCAGCAAACCATGGATCCAAAGACCAACAGCTAGGAGCTTTCGACTTACTGATTTCGTTTCTTCCCTTGTAGTTCTTTACCACACCTCACTTCCTTCCCCTCATTGTCATAAAGGATCTATAAACATGGCTTGGAGAAAAGGCTGGGGCTTAAGAATGAAGAGGAAAACATTGAGCTAAGCCTAAACCATTGAAATGGAGAGGCGTTTTAAGCATCGAGATGATTCTTTCAAGCCTCCATCCTTTCTCTTCATCACCATCTGCTCTGATACCATGTGAGAATTGATGCAGAAATATGAACTAAGAGAATGAGAGAATTAAGAGAATAGATGCATAAAACAAGTAAAGGAGAATGAGAGATTATGCAAATTAAACAAGAGAGAATAAGAGATTAATGCTGAATGTAAATAATTAAGGAGAATAGGTGATTAAGCAAGAACAATAGAGAGAGCAGCCCCTAAGGGCCATTTTAAGCCAAAGGAGGCGCAAATAATGATTAGGTTACAAGGGGAGGGGTTTCCTCCTTTTATAGTTGAAGGAGGAAGCCCTAAATAAAAAACCTGCAGCAATAATGAAACGCCGACTTACTGCAGGATGAATAGTAATCTCGTGTCTCGGGATGAATAGTACCCGAGATGAATAGTATTATATCTTCTTCGTGGAATGCCTTTTCTCAATAGATTCACGGGATGAATAGTAATCTCGGGTCTCGGGATGAATAGTACCCGAGATGAATAGTACCCGGTCGTCTTCACGGAATGCCTTTTCTCAATATCAAGTTGTGGCTCACCCTATCCAAGCTCAGTGTTCTCTTGCCCTCTTGCCATCAGATCATCAAGCATTCCTTGGAAAGATAGAGCAGCATTACATTCCAAAGACCTATGAAGAAGCAAAAGAAATCAAGGTCTGGATGGATGCTATAGATGCTGAGATAGAAGCAATGGTTAGAAATCACACTTGGGATGTAAGTGATCTACCTTCGGGAAAAAGAGCTATGACATCTAAATGGGTATTCACCATCAAGTATCACAGCAATGGAGAAATCGAAAGGTATAAAGCTCGAATGGTTGCAAGGGGATTTACTCAAACTTATGGAGAAGACTATACGGACACCTTTGCACCAGTGGCTAAGCTCCATACCGTTCGAGTGATTTTATCATTGGCAACCAATCTATCTTGGGAATTATGGCAAATGGATGTCAAAAACGCATTCCTCCAAGGAGAGCTTGAAGAAGAAGTGTACATGAAGCCTCCACCAGGTCTTGAAAGTTCAATTCCTCATGGCAAAGTTTTCAAACTTAGAAAAGCCATTCTGACGTAAGCAATCCCCAAGAGCCTGGTACCACAAGCTAAGCTTTACCCTAACAGCCAAAGGGATTTAAAAGATCGGAGGCTGATCACACCTTGTTTACTTCTCAAAGTGCTCAAGGAATCATTGTAGTCTTGGTATATGTAGATGACTTGATCATTTCATGAATGATCAGCGGTATTCAAGAAACCAAACTTTTTCTTAAATCTGTATTTGATATAAAAGATCTAGGTGAACTTAAATATTTTCTAGGTATAGAGATATGCCGCTCTCCGGAAGGCTTGTTTCTATCCCAAAGAAAATATTCACTCATTAGCTTACAGAGACAGGAAAATTAGGTTCTAAACGGCGCAAGACACCTCCGGAAGATGGCTACAAGGTCAGGAGAAAGGGGAGAAAGGACAAGATCCACTTGAAAAACCATTTGAAGATCCAGCTCAATACTGGCGGCTTGTAGGTAAGTTAATTTACTTAACCATAACAAGGTCGACCTATGCTTTCTTGTGAATCAGGTGAGCCAACACATGAAAGAGCCCTTGGTGCACTACTTGGAATATGGTGGAAAGAATTCTGAGATACATCAAAGGATCACCGAGGGCAAGGTGTTTGGATGGGAAAGAATAATAATCTTGAAGTGGTGGGCTATTGTGATCACGGATTATCTTTGGAGATACGATGGATAGAAAATCCACAACTGGCTATTGCACATTTATTGGAGGGAACTTAGTAACCTGGAAATCTAAGAAGCAAAAGGTCGTCTCATGCTCCAGCGCTGAAAGTGAGTATAGAGCAATGAAGAAGCTCACAAATGAGCTAGTATGGCTAAAAGGCTTCTAAAGGATCTGGGAATTGAGAGCACAAGTCCCATTACCATGCATTGTGACAATCAAGCAGCAATTCACATTGCTACAAACTCAGTCTTCCATGAACGAACCAAGCACATAGAAGTGGATTGTCACAAAGTTAGAGAGAAGATCATTGAAGGAGTAATCCTCCCATGCTATACAAGAAGCGAAGATCGACTTTGCGACATATTCACCAAATCTACAAGTTTCAAGATTTGCAACCACATTCAGAGCAAGCTTGGACTAATAGATCTCACTCATCCTTGATCATGCCTCTCCATTTCCAGAGACACTACACTCTTTTCCTCACAAGGAGGTTTTCCCACTGGGTTTGTACTTGTGAGGTTTTTAATGAGGTAGTTGTGAGGATTTGTTTCCGGAAAATCAAACTTAGTCTCCACACTCATTCCGGCTAAGTTTGAGGGGGAGTATTAATCAAGCAACAAATACCCAACAAGGAATAAAAGAAGAAAGGCCTAAATAGACAAGCCCGAACGCCCAAATTGTTTTCGTCTCCAACAGCTCTATTTTGAACTCCAACGGCTCTATTACTATTCCCAACGGATAGATTAGACTCTGAACTACAAGATACA
The DNA here is from genome assembly GCA_028015245.1 of Cardamine occulta. Taxonomy (NCBI): domain Eukaryota; kingdom Viridiplantae; phylum Streptophyta; class Magnoliopsida; order Brassicales; family Brassicaceae; genus Cardamine; species Cardamine occulta. Next base: position 6,707,166 of record CM051377.1, read on the forward strand.
CCTAGTTATTTTTGCGTTTAAGAGTTCTATAAATATGTAATCCATTGTAACACTTTACAACTACTGAGATAATAAAATCTCATAAGAGATAATAAAATCTCTCTATTCTCAATCTTCTTATTATTCATTCAGCTACTCTCATTCTAGTTTCTAACAAACTTAAACTCTGAATTCTAACACCTTCTTCAAATACCACTCGGCGCCTTCCTTTGTTAGCTTGGTTAGCATATTGTTTACTCCTCTTTTCTATGTTCACACGAGCCTTAGCATGAATCTGTTTAACTAGCTCAGCCTTCTTCTTTCCATCTAAGCTGATTCTTTCACTCATAGGTAAAGGGGTTAAATCCAGAGGAGACAAAGGATTAAAGCCATAAACAATCTCAAATGGGGAGTACTGAGATGCAGAATAACTGGCATGATTGTATGCAAATTCGACAGGAGGTAAACATGCTTCCCGAGTGCGGATGTGTTTCTTAATTAATGCCTTGAGAAAGTACCTAGAGTCCTATTGACTACCTCGGTTTGGCCATCAGATCTGAGGATGACATGTAGTTGAGAACACTAGCTTAGTTCCTAGTTTTGACCACACAGTTCTCCAAAAATGACTTAGAAACTTAGTGTCTCTATCCGATACAATGGTCCTAGGCATGCCATGAAGCTTAACAATCTCCTTAAAGAACAAAGTAGCTATATGAGATGCATCATCAGTCTTATGGCAAGCAATAAAATGGGACATCTTAGAGAATCTGTCTACAACTACAAAGATAGAATCCTTTCCAATTCGAGTTCTTGGCAAACCTACTATGAAATCCATTGAAATGTCAGTCCAAGGATGAGTAGGAATGGGTAAAGGAGTATACAAACCAGTTGGTTGAACCTTAGATTTTGCCTGTTTGCATGTTGCACATCGAGAACAGATCCTCTCAACATCACGTTTTAGGTGAGGCCAATAAAAATGTTCTGTCACCACCTTAAGTGTCTTAGCATAGCCAAAGTGACCCATCAGACCCCCTCCATGAGCTTCCCTGACTAAAAGATCTCGAACAGAACCGTTAGGGATGCAGAGACGATTATCAAAGAATAAGAAACCGTCATGCTGAAAATATTTTCCCCAAGCAAATTTCCCACTTTTGGTAAAGGCTTCCTTAAAATCGTTATCATCAGCATATAGCTCTTTCAAGTGCTCAAATCCAAGCAGTTTAGTTTCCAAAGTGGACAGAAGAGTGTACGCTCGAGAAAGGGCATCAACCACTACATTCTCCTTACCTTGTTTGTACTTAATGACATAGGAAATGTCTCAATGAATTCTACCCATCGAGCATGCCTCTTGTTAAGCTTATGCTGTCCTCTTAAGTGCTTAAGTGATTGGTGATCAGTATGGATAACTGAACTCCCTCGGCCATAGATAGTCTTGCCATTGCTTGAAGTGATCTGACCAAAGCGTGGAGAGCTCCTTATCATAGGTTGGATAATTTAAGGTTGATCCACTTAGCTTCTCACTGAAATAGGCTATAGGCTTCTTGTCTTGCATCGATACTGCACCAATCCCTAATCCTGAAGCATCACACTCAATCTCAAAAGTTTTAGTAAAATCAGGGAGAATGAGAATTGGTGCATTAATAAGCTTATCCTTCAAATTCTGGAATGCCTCCTCCTACGGTTGTTCCCATTTGAAACCAACTTCCTTTTTGATAACTTCGGTAAGTGGTGCAGCAATGGTACTGAAGTCTTTGACAAACCTTCTATAAAAACCGGCAAGTCCATGGAAGCTGCGGACTTCTCCAACTGTGGTTGAACTAGGCCAATCTTTGATGGCTTTAATCTTCTCCTCATCGACCTTAATGCCATCTGTACTAACCACAAAATCTAGAAAGACAAGGTTATCTGTACAAAAGGAACATTTCTTAAAGTTGGCAAAGAGTCTTTCCTTTCTAAGCACCTCTAGCACAAGACGAACATGCTCAAAATGATCAATCAAGTTCTTACTATAAATCAAGATGTCATCAAAGTAAACTACCACAAAGACACCAATGTAAGCTCTAAGAATATGATTCATCAATCTCATGAAAGTACTAGGTGCATTAGTGAGACCAAATGGCATAACCAACCACTCATAAAGACCATGCTTAGTTTTAAATGCCGTTTTCCATTCATCCCCTTCCTTCGTTCTAATCTGATGATAGCCACTTTTTAAATCAATCTTAGAAAAGATATAAGAACCATGCAATTCATCAAGCATATCATCAAGTCTAGGGATAGGATGGCGATACTTAACCGTGATGTTGTTTATCGCTCTACAGTCCACACACATGCGCCAGCTTCCATCTTTTTTGGGGACAAGGAGTACAGGAACAGCACAAGGACTCATACTTTTACGAATAAAGCCCTTATCCATCAGTTAAATCGACCTGCTTCGAAGTTCTTTTGTTTCCGTGGGATTGGTTCCATACGCTGGTCGGTTTGGAAGAGCAGACCACGGGACAAAGTCAATCTGATGTTCGATTCCTCTTATAGGTGGTAACCCTTTGGGGGTCTCTTCAGGGAATACTTCAGCAAAATCCTGCAAAATTTTAAGCATTTCACTCGGTAATACCGGTGTAAGATCAGTCATAGTGCTAAGCAATTCCTTATAAACAAATAAGAGCACAGATTTATCTGTAGACATAGCACTCTTGACTTCACTATGATGAGCTAAGAAGTTAAACTTCTTTCTGCTAGTATCCTTGTTGTTCTTGAGTTGAAGCTGGTCTTGATAGACCTCATTAGGAGTTAAAGGAACCAGAGTGGTTTTTCTGCCCTTGAACAAAAAAGAATGGCGATTTGTGTATCCATCATGAATTGCTTTGTGATCAGACTGCCAAGGACGCCCAAGAAGTATGTGTCCTGCCTCCATAGGTAGCACATCACATAGTATTTCGTCCTCATACTTGCCAATAGAGAGTGAAACCAGCACCTGATTATGCACCTTCATTTCGCCTTTCTCATTTAGCCATTGCAGATTATATGGTTGAGGATGAGGTTGTAGCTTCAGGTTGAGCTTCTTGACCATAGTTTCACTAGCTACATTGGTGCAGCTACCCCCATCGATGATAAGGCTGCACACTTTACCATTTACTAAGCATCTAGTGTGGAACAGATTCTCCCTTTGCTCTTCTTCCATGGGTTTAGACTGCAAGCTGAGAGTCCTTCTAGCAACTATGATGTTTCCTTGAACGGGAAACTCTTCACTTTCTTCCATAGGCTCTTCTTCATTCTCATCAGCTGACGCATATTCACCATTGTCCAGAAGTATCATTACTCGAGTGTTAGAGCACTCATTGGCATAATGACCTCGTCCATGGCATTTAAAACAAGTAACATATCTGGATCGAGCTAAATATGCATCTGGATCTGGATCATTCTTTCCATGGAATGGTGGAATTTTGAGCTTTAGACCATTAAGGTTGCTAGTTCTTTGATCGGTGGCTACCCGTTGTTGTCTCTGGCTTCTATTGCTATACTGTGAACGATCACTACTATTTCCATAGTAGTCTGTAGCTTCTTCATCATCGTGTTCATACCGATTTGCTCTGGGTGTTCCTCTTCTACCAGAACGATGTTCTGCATCATTTGTTTCTTGTTCAGCATCAGAAGTAGGCTTAAGTTCTTGTCGTAGGGCTGTGATCTGAGCAGCCATCATTTGTTCAAACTTTGCTGTCATGGCTTCAATCAGAAGCTTGTTGTTGGCTGTATTACTTGCTTCTGCATCATCATCAGTCATATTTTTTGGAAAACAACAAGCAAACAAGTCACCAGTAGATTGTTCTTGTAGAAAATTTTGCAGATCTAAGGAAAAACAAGCAGTCACTAACTAGATCCAATCATCTCAGCAAGCTTAAAGAAAACAAAATTAACTAGGAATATGACCAGACAATTCTGCTGGGTTTTAAATCTTCTTAAAATCTATAGAAATAAACTTAAGAACAACCAGATCTAAGGATCAGAAACTCAACTTTCAGATCTCGCTCTGATACCACACGATAGGAACCTCCTGGGCGTAAGGATCGATTCTGAAGTTGAGAAAGTCGAGGTGTCAAAAATCTGGGGATTTCAGATCATGAGCCTGGCGAGGTGGATCGAGTTTAGGGCGGAAGAGCTCGGATTTGGCTAAAAACTTATGAGTGGGAGTTAAGGATCTGCGTGAGGTTGTTCCTCAAGTTTGGCTCGATCGGCGAGTGAAAAAAGCGAAACGGGGGCAAAGATGTAGCGGATCTGATGGTGATTTTTGGAGCTAAGTGGAGTGAATAGCTTTAGTTCGAGAGTTACGAGCTTCTCTTGAACAGTTGAGTCCTTCCTTTGATGGATTTTCGAACCAAAAAGGATGAACGAGTTGGATTTCCCAACTAGTGAACTATCTAGAGAGTTGGATGAAAATAGAAGATAGTTGATTTCAAAGATAGAGTTTACAAGTCTTTAAATTGCTAGGGTTCTGTCTAAATCAGGTGAAATGAAAATGGGCCTAAAGAAAGTAATGGCCAAAGCTTAAATATAGATATAAATGGGTTCTCTTGTCCAATTGTGATCCATAAGCCTCATTAAAACCTTACTTGCCAAAACCCAGTGGGACAAAAGACAAGTGAAGGAAAAAGAGTGCGAATGGATCACAAACTCATTTATACCTCTTCACAAGCCTGAATCGATACTAAGGCATTGTCGACTGGTGATTCTTCTTCTTGATTCTGCTTCATCATTCCAGCCACCAATTGGTTGAGTTGTTTGGCCTTGGCTCTAGTTATTGGTCCGGTTGGCATATCCATTGTCTTAGCAGCTCCGCGATCATCTCCTAGCTCCTCTTCAGCCTCGAGTTCCTCTTCTTCCTACTCGCTGCTCAGGTTCATATCACCCTCTGTAGTGGCTCTTGAACTTCTCAAAACAGTTGTGAGAGATTAAAGTCTTCTAACTGCACTTCAACACTTCTATTCACTCTCATTTGCTTCTTGAAGAGTCATAACTCTGTTTTATGTGTATCAGCTTGAAAATTTCACAATCCTTGTCCCTGAAACCAATGAATCTTCATATTCACATCAATAGATCTTGTTTAAGCCTCCATATGTGTCTTCTTGCTACAACTCCCCATTTTCACCATTAGAAACACCTTTGAGATGCTAAGAACAAACAGAACTATAGGATAAGCTATAATGCTTGTTTCTTTCGTTGATCTTCTTCTACCCCTTAGTAGCATGCTTAATCATGTCATCAAGAGAGCTAAAAGGCTGAATCTAAGCCTTTCATGAAGTTTCATCACTAAAACCTAGTACAGAGCATACAATGGCACTCTGTAGTGGCTCTTGAACTTCTCAAAACAGTTGTAGAGATTAAAGTCCTCTGACTAGACTTCCACACTTCTATTCACTCTCATTTGTATCTTGAAGAGTCATAACTCTGTTTTTAGGTATATCAGCTTGAAAATTTCAAAATCCATGTCATGGAAACCATTGATTCTTCATATTCACATCAGTAGGTCTTGTTTAAGCCTCCATATGAGTCTTCTTTCTACAACTCCCCATTTTCACCATTAGAAACACCAATGAGATGCTAAGAACAAACAGAACTATGGGATAAGCTATAATGCTTGTTTCTTTCGTTGATCTGCTTCTACAACTTAGTAGCATGCTTAATCATGTCATCAAGAGAGCTAAGAGGCTGAATCTAAGCAATTAATTAAGTTTTATCATTGAAACCCAGTACAGAGCATACAATGGCACTCTGTAGTGGCTTTTGAACTTTTCAAAACAGTTGTGAGAGATTAAAATCCTCTGACTACACTTCAACACTTCTATTCACTCTTATTTGCTTTTTGAAGAGTCATAACTCCGTTTTAGGTGCATCAGCTTGAAAATTTCACAATCCTTGTCCCTGAAACCAATGAATCTTCATATTCACATCAATAGATCTTGTTTAAGCCTCTATATGTGTCTTCTTGCTACAACTCCCCATTTTAACCATTAGAAACACCATTGAGATGCTAAGAACAAACAGAATTATAGGATAAGCTATAATACTTGTTTCTTTCATTGATCTGCATCTAAACCTTAGTGGCATGCTTAATCATGTCATCAAGAGAGCTAAAAGGCTGAATGTAAGCCTTTAATTAAGTTTTATCACTGAAACCCAGTACAGAGCATACAATGGCACTCTGTAGTGGCTCTTGAACTTCTTAAAACAGTTGTGAGAGATTAAAGTCCTCTGACTACACTTCAACACTTATATTCACTCTCATTTGCTTCTTGAAGAGTCATAACTCCGTTTTAGGTGTATCAGCTTGAAAATTTCACAATCCTTGTCCCTGAAACCAATGAATCTTCATATTCACATCAATAGATCTTGTTTAAGCCTCCATATGTGTCTTCTTGCTACAACTCCCCATTTTAACCATTAGAAACACCATTGAGATGCTAAGAACAAACAGAACTATAGGATAATCTATAATGCTTGTTTCTTTCGTTGATCTGCTTCTACCCATTAGTAGCATGCTTAATCATGTCATCAAGAGAGCTAAAAGGCTGAATCTAAGCCTTTAATTAAGTTTCATCACTGAAACCCAATACAGAGCATACAATGGCACTCTGTAGTGGCTCTTGAACTTCTTAAAATAGTTTTGAGAGAATAAAGTCCTCTGACTGCACTTCAACACCTATATTCACTCTGATTTGCTTCTTGAAGAGTCATAACTCAGTTTTAGGTGTATCAGCTTGAAAATTTCACAATTCTTGTCCCTGAAACCAATGAATCTTCATATTCACATCAATAGATCTTGTTTAAGCCTCCATATGTGTCTTCTTGCTACAACTCCCCATTTTAACCATTAGAAACACCATTGAGATGCAAAGAACAAACAGAATTATAGGATAAGCTATAATACTTGTTTCTTTCGTTGATCTGCTTCTAAACCTTAGTAGCATGCTTAATCATGTCATCAAGAGAGCTAAAAGGCTGAATCTAAGCCTTTAATTAAGTTTCATCACTGAAACCCAATACAGAGCATACAATGGCACTCTGTAGTGGCTCTTGAACTTCTTAAAATAGTTTTGAGAGAATAAAGTCCTCTGACTACACTTCAACACTTATATTCACTCTGATTTGCTTCTTGAAGAGTCATAACTCTGTTTTAGGTGTATTAGCTTGAAAATTTCACAATCCTTGTCCCTGAAACCAATGAATCTTCATATTCACATCAATAGATCTTGTTTAAGCCTCCATATGTGTCTTCTTGCTACAACTCCCCATTTTAACCATTAGAAACACCATTGAGATGCAAAGAACAAACAGAATTATAGGATAAGCTATAATACTTGTTTCTTTCGTTGATCTGCTTCTAAACCTTAGTAGCATGCTTAATCATGTCATCAAAAGAGCTAAAAGGCTGAATCTAAGCCTTTAATTAAGTTTCATCACTGAAACCCAATACAGAGCATACAATGGCACTCTGTAGTGGCTCTTGAACTTCTTAAAATAGTTTTGAGAGAATAAAGTCCTCTGACTGCACTTCAACACTTATATTCACTCTGATTTGCTTCTTAAAGAGTCATAACTCAGTTTTAGGTGTATCAGCTTGAAAATTTCACAATCCTTGTCCCTGAAACCAATGAATCTTCATATTCACATCAATAGATCTTGTTTAAGCCTCCATATGTGTCTTCTTGCTACAACTCCCCATTCTCATCATTAGAAACTCCTATGAGATTCTAAGAACAAACAGAACTATGGGATAAGCTATAATACTTGTTTCTTTCGTTGATCTGCTTCTACACATTAGTAGCATGCTTAATCATGTCATCAAGAGAGCTAAAAGGCTGAATCTAAGCCTTTCATGAAGGTTCATCACTGAAACCCAGTACAGAGCATACAATGGCACTCAGTAGTGGCTCTTGAACTTCTCAAAACAGTTGTGAGACATTAAAGTTCTCTGACTAGACTTCCACCCTTCTATTCATTCTCATTTGTATCTTGAAGAGTCATAACTCTGTTTTTAGGTATATCAGCTTGAAAATTTCAAAATCCTGGTGATGTGATCCTCCCAAGGATTCGACACTTTCGAGTTGTGGAAATGGATAGATGGATAGATGATGGATCGAATGGTCACACAAGAGTTGCGGAAGGCTCTTGATATAGCTCAATGCCTCCTAGGATATGACACACCTAGACAAGACAAAGTTTGATTCCTCGGATATGACACACCGAGACGAATCGATTTGATTGTTGGATATTACACACCAAACAATCGGATAGTTCTAAAGAACAAAAGAGAATCACTCTCAAGGTTTTTATAAAAAAAAGGTTGATAAGTTCCTCTTCTCCATAGAGATTACACGAATTATATAGCAAAGGAAACTTCAGAACTAAGCCAAGCAACAATAAATGGTCTTGAATTAAAAGAAAATAAAAGAAACAAAATATCTATAAGTGAAATGGACTCCTGAACTTCTTTGGCCGAGATGTACTCTTGCCGGGGCTTACTGGGCTTGGTAGAAATACCTCCTGGATGCCAAACATAAGTCTGGAAGCTTGCAAACCAATTGGGTCTAGAACTCTTCAAGTTTTGAACCAGATTGACCCATCTTCGCAAATGGAGTGTATCTTTCTCATCCGATGGAATTTCCTTCTTTTCTTGGGCTTGTTGGAAACCTAAGAGATCCAATAAGATTCTCCAATTTGTTTTAGGTCGAGATCGTACCTGAGTTGGGCTGTGCATCATAATCTTTGGCTCAGTCGCACAATAGAGCTTGAAGCAGATCCATTGAATTGTAAAATTCATATCTCCCAAGTCTGAACTGGCGTTGTTGTGATTCCAATTTTCCCAGATCCTCTGATGATTCAAGATTCCAGAATAATTTGTTTCATAGCTTAATTCCTTCTGGTTTGGTTGGAAATAATTATTCAACGCACATATGTCTGAATCGCGTAAGCTGGGAATCTCTTGACTTGGAAGTTGAATAACTTCTTCACCTAAACTCGGATTGGACTGATTCAATATGAACCTCTGATGAGTTGAAATTATAGGTATTGTTGAAATGGAAAAATTTAGCTTGGACTTCATTTGGTTTGAACAAGGCACGTGGGTTTTCTCGGGTGGTAGGAGAATCGCATCACCTGGTCATGGAAACCATTGATTCTTCATATTCACATCAGTAGGTCTTGTTTAAGCCTCCATATGAGTCTATTTTCTACAACTCTCCATTTTCACCATTAGAAACACGAATGAGATGCTAAGAACAAAGAGAACTATGGGATAAGCTATAATGCTTGTTTCTTTCGTTAATCTGCTTATACAACTTAGTAGCATGCTTAATCATGTCATCAAGAGAGCTAAAAGGCTGAATCTAAGCCTTTAATTAAGTTTTATCACTGAAACCCAGTACAGAGCAGACAATGGCACTTTGTAGTGGCTCTTGAACTTCTTAAAACAGTTGTGAGAGATTAAAGTCCTCTAACTACACTTCAACACTTCTATTCACTCTCATTTGCTTTTTGAAGAGTCATAACTCCGTTTTAGGTGTATCAGCTTGAAAATTTCATAATCCTTGTCCCTGAAACCAATGAATCTTCATATTCACATCAATAGATCTTGTTTAAGCCTCCATATGTGTCTTCTTGCTACAACTCCCCATTTTAACCATTAGAAACACCATTGAGATGCTAAGAACAAACAGAACTATAGGATAAGCTACAATACTTGTTTCTTTCGTTGATCTGCTTCTAAACCTTAGGAGCATGCTTAATCATGTCATCAAGAGAGCTAAAAGGCTGAATCTAAGCCTTTAATTAAGTTTTATCACTGAAACCCAGTACAGAGCATACAATGGCACTCTGTAGTGGCTCTTGAAGTTCTTAAAACAGTTGTGAGAGATTAAAGTCCTCTGACTACACTTCAACACTTCTATTCACTCTCATTTGCTTCTTCAAGAGTCATAACTCCGTTTAAGGTGTATCAGCTTGAAAATTTCACAATCCTTGTCCCTGAAACCAATGAATCTTCATATTCACATCTAAAGATCTTGTTTAAGCCTCCATATGTGTCTTCTTGCTACAACTCCCCATTTTAACCATTAGAAGCACCATTGAGATGCTAAGAACAAACAGAACTATTGGATAAGCTATAATGCTTGTTTCATTCGTTGATCTGCTTCTAAACCTTAGTAGCATGCTTAATCATGTCATCAAGAGAGCTAAAACGTTAAATCGAAGCCTTTCATGAAGTTTCAGAACTGAAACCCACTACAGAGCATACAATGGCACTCTGTAGTGGCTCTTGAACTTCTCAAAACAGTTGTGAGAGATTAAAGTCCTCTAACTACACTTCAACACTTATATTCACTCTCATTTGCTTTTTGAAGAGTCATAACTCCGTTTTAGGTGTATCAGCTTGAAAATTTCACAATCCTTGTCCCTGAAACCAATGAATCTTCATATTCACATCAATAGATCTTGTTTAAGCCCCTATATGTGTCTTCTTGCTACAACTCCCCATTTTAACCATTAAAAACACCATTGAGATGCTAGGAACAAACAGAACAATAGGATAAGCTATAATGCTTGTTTCTTTCGTTGATCTGCTTCTACACCTTAGTAGCATGCTTAATCATGTCATCAAGAGAGCTAAAAGGCTGAATCTAAGCCTTTCATGAAGTTTCATCATTGAAACCCAGTACAGAGCATACAGTGGCACTCTGTAGTGGCTCTTGAACTTCTTAAACCAGTTGTGAGAGATTAAAGTCCTCTGACTACACTTCAACACTTCTATTCACTCTCATTTGCTTCTTCAAGAGTCATAACTCCGTTTAAGGTGTATCAGCTTGAAAATTTCACAATCCTTGTCCCTGAAACCAATGAATCTTCATATTCACATCTATAGATCTTGTTTAAGCCTCCATATGTGTCTTCTTGCTACAACTCCCCATTTTAACCATTAGAAGCAGCATTGAGATGCTAAGAACAAACAGAACTATAGGATAAGCTATAATGCTTGTTTCATTCGTTGATCTGCTTCTAAACCTTAGTAGCATGCTTAATCATGTCATCAATATAGATTTTAAGAGATTTATGCGGATTAAATAGAGAATTAGAGAAGAGATTCAATAAGAAAACAAGAAGATTAGATGCAGCTCTCCCTCAGCCATAAGAGGCACAAAAATTAGGTTAAGTTACAAGAAAGGGGTTTCCTCCTTTTATAGTAGAGGAGGGAAGCCCTAAATAAAAAAACCCACGGGGCGAATAGTAATCACGGGGCTCGGGATGAATAGTACCCGAGATGGGGAGGATCCGACGGCACGTGCGGAATATTTTTCTCAATACTCTGGGGAGGAATAGTAATCTCGGGTCTCGGGATGAATAGTACCCGTGATGAATAGTACCCGGCCTTATGCGGAATGCCTTTTCTCAATACTCCCCCTCGAAGCTTAGCCGTCGGTGAACAAAGACTAAGCTTGGACCTACATAAGCGTTACCTCGGTAAAAACCTCATCATAGAAAAAAACCACTTGGGAAAAAATCTATGATGAGGAAAAGAGCATAACGTCTATGAGTAGGGGATATGATTAAGGATGGGTTGGATCCACAAGCCCTAGTTTGCTGTAGATGTGTTTGCAAACCTTTAGACTCGTAGCTTTGGTGAAGATGTCTGCTAGTTGATCTTCACTTCTTGTAAAGCATGGTAGTGTGACTCCTTCTTTGATCTTCTCTCGAACTTTGTGGCGGTCTACTCCTATGTGCTTGTTCCTCTCGTGAAACACAGAGTTGCTGGCAATGTGTATAGCTGCTTGATTGTCACAATGCATGGTGATGGGTCTTGTGGTTTCAATGCCTAGATCTGTGAGTAGTGCCTTAAGCCAAATAAGTTCTTCCGTGAGCTTCCTCATTGCTCTATACTCGGATTCAGCGCTTGAACATGACACTACCTTCTGCTTCTTAGACTTCCATGTCACCAAATTCCCTCAATGAATGTGCAATATCCAGTGGTTGACTTCCTCTCATTAGTGTCACCAGCGTAGTCTGCATCCCAATAACCAACACTCTCGGCATTCTAATTCTTTCCCATCCATATGCCTTGTCCGGACTCCTTTTAGATATCTGAGTATCCTCTCCACCATGTTCCAATGGTAGGCTGTGGGTTTTGCATGTATTGACTCACCTGATTCACAGCAAAACATAAGTCGAGGTCTTGTTAAAGTCGAGATAGATAAGTTTACCCACTAGTCTTCGGTATTGGAGAGGATCTGCATATGGTTTGTCTAATGGATCTTCTTCTTGAGCTTCTTTTCCCTTTTTTCTCCCCCATTAAGCTGACCTTGTAGCCATCTGCAAGAGGAGTTTTGGCTGGCTTTGCTCCTATTTTACCTGTCTCATTCAGCAAGTCAAGAGTATATTTCCTTTGTGATAGAAATAAGCCCTCCGAAGAGCGACATACTTCAATCCCTAGGAAATATTTTAGTTCTCCAAGATCTTTGATATCAAATACAGTTTTAAGATATGTTTTAGTTTCGAGAATACCTTCCTTATCATTGCCGGAAATGATAAGGTCATCCACGTAGACCAGTACTAGCGATTCCTCGTGGACTTTGGATTTGTGAACAATGTGTGATCAGCTTCAGATCTCTTGAACCCTTTCTCTTCGAGAGTACAACTCAGTTTGTGGTACCAAGCTCTTGGAGATTGCTTTAGTCCATAGATGGCTTTTCTAAGCCGCAGAACTTTTCCTGGAGCAATGGAGTCTTCAAGGCCTGGTGGTGGAGTCATGTACACTTCTTCTTCAAGTTCTCCTTGCAAGAACGCATTCTTCACATCCATTTGCCATAACTCCCAATCCAGATTTGTAGCCAATGAGAACAACTCTAACTGTATGCAGCTTGGCGATTGAGAGCAAACGTTTCTGTGTAGTCATCTCCATAAGTCTGTGTGAATCCTCTTGCAACAAGTCTGGCTTTGTACCTCTCAACATCTCCATTGCTCAGATATTTGATAGTGAAAAGCCACCTTGAACTAACAGCCTTTTTTCCCAAAGGTAGGTCGGCTTCATCCCATGTATGATTTCTTTTCATAGCCCCAACCTCATCATCCACTGCTCCGAGCCATTCATTACTCCCTTTGGCTTCTTCATAACTCTGTGGAATCCATTGAGCATCAATTTTTCCAAGGAAGGCTTGATGAGCAGTTGGTAACAGGTCAAGCGAACACACAGCTTGAATAGGATGCGCTACAGCTTGGTTGTTAAAATAGACTCTAGTGACCTTCCAATGTTCAGGTCCAAACCTCTGTCTAGTGCTTCTCCGAAGAGGAGGTGGTGGTGGAGGAGGAGGATTTTCTGCTTCATGGCTAACCTCATCATGGTGATCCTCTTGAACCACATCTTCAGTTATACCATCCTTATCTTGAGCTTGGTCTTGTTCCATGTCAAGTGGGTTTGGTTCCGGCTGAGTGTGCTCAGTGGTATCAGTTTCTTCCATGGGGTTTGGAGCAGTATGTGTATTCCCAAGGTCAGTATTGGGTTGATCTTTTGTAGTCTCCACTCCTTGTTGGTTGGTTTCAACATTCTCAGATTGTTCTTCTCTCCGAGGAGGAGGATTCCCAAGATGACTAAGGAGATGTTGGAGACTAGCGGCTCTATCTGATGGTGATCTTGCCAAATCTTTCAAACTCCCCCAATCCTTCTTATCGTAATACCCTTGGTGCTCAATGAACTTGACATCTCTTGAAACAATTGTTCTGTTCTTTGAGAAGTCATAGCACTTGTAGCCCTTTTGAGTAGTAGAGTAGCCTAGGAACATGCATTTTGTGCTCTTAGCTTCAAGCTTGTCCCTCAGTTCACCTGGCCTGAGTACAAAACAAATGCAACCAAACACTCGTAAGTGATCAATAGATGGTTTGGTTCGGTTCAATACCTCAAATGGTGCTAAATCAGTTAGGATCCTTGTTGGTATCCTATTTATCAGGTAACAAGCCGCCATGACAGCATCACTCCAGAATCTCCTTGGGACATTAGTGTTAAACATCATGGATCTTGCAACTTCCATAAGATGTCTATTCTTCCTCTCAGCTACACCATTTTGTTGAGGTGTATATGGGCAGCTAGTTTGGTGTATGATCCCATGTCTTGCTAAGTGATCTTTGAACTTGTGACTAGTGTATTCCCCACCATTATCAGACCTGAATACCTTGATCTTGGCATTAAACTGGTTAGTAACATATGATTGAAAATTAACAAATGCATCATATACTCTATCCTTAGATGCAAGCAATGTGACCCATGTATATTTCGATTTCTCATCAATAAATGTAACATAGTATTTATTATTGTCTCTAGATAAACATGGGGCAGTCCAAACATCTGAATGCACAAGATCAAAACATTTTTCATAGATAGTTGAAGACTTAGAAAAAACAGTTTTACAATGCTTTCCTAGAATACATGCTTCACAGTTCAGATGATTAAAGACAACATGGGGCAACATAATCTCTAAAGCCCTAGCATGAGGGTGACCAAGTCTATCATGCCACAATTTATTTGGGCTAACAGAATAACTAGATTGACAAGAAAGAGAAGTAGATTGTGTTGTTGGAGAATCCTCAAAAACATATAAGTCACCGTTAGTGTTCCCTTCTCCCAAAACTTTTCCACTCTCAATATCCTGAAAATGAAAGCTATTAGGACCAAATATAGCATAGCAATTAAGATCATTTGTAGCTCTTTTTACTGAAACAAGATTAGAGGTGAACTCGGGGCATGAAGAACGCTTTAGAGTTCTTATCACAAAGTTTTAAATCACCTACTCCTCTTATGGGGATCCTATCACCATTTGCAATTATCACATTTCCATTAATAGGTTTAACATTATTAATGAGGTTAGGGGTTACTAATCATATGATGAGAAGCCCCAGAATCAATAATCAATGTTTTATTTTGTGATTTAGGTAAAGAAGCAAAGTGAGTGATACCAGATTCTTTATTGGTAAGGGCAGCAATGGACTTGATAAGAGCTTCAAGGTCCGACTTCCTAACAACATCATTGGGTAAGCAACCATAGCCAGTTCATCTCCTTGTCTAGATGGTCCAGCCTGAGCTTGCTCGATTGAGGCTTCTTGAGAGTAGTTTGCTTGAACCTTGAACTTTCTTGGCTTAAGATGTGGATGTAGTATCCAACATTTGTCCTTGATATGGCCTCTCTTCTTGCAGTGATCACACACAAGAATCTTCCTATCTTCAGACTTAAAAGTAACTTTATGTGCCATGACCATTTCCCTTTGCCACTCAAGAGACCCTCACGAGGCCTTGTTCACGTTGGATTTGAGAGCACACCTCATCTAAGCTTGGTAACTTCTCAGCTCTAAGGATGTGCTTGATGAGATCATTGTGGCGGGTTCAATGTGAGAAGCAGACCAAAGACCCTATCTTGTTCACCCCTTTCCTTGAGAGTACTTGGATCCACCGAGAAAGGTCTTAGCATCTCGAGTTCAGCCCATAGTGATCTGAATTTTCCAAAGTGTTTTGTGAAGTCAAGATCTTCTTGGCTAAGATTGTTGATAGCTTTCTTGACTTCAAACACTCGGGAAAGATTGGAGACATTTCCATAGACATTCTTTAGTGTGTCCCACAACTCCTTTGCCGTCTCACAATAAGAATAAGCTTCAAGTATTGCGGCTATAAGTGAGTTTTGAAGTAGTCCAAGAACCCCCTGATCTTCTTGAAACCATTTCCCATCGTCAAAACTTTGATCTCCACTGATATCTTTTCCATCTTTATCCATGATTACCTTGGTTTCAATGTGATTCCAAAGACCACGACCACACAGATTTGTCTTGGTGGTTCTAGCCCAGAGTAAGTAGTTCACACCTTTGAGAGTAACTGGTATAGGAACAGATTTTGAAGAATCCATGCTTCAGTGTTTCTTACAGCCAACACACCCACAAATTTCTAGATTGACCCTAACTTCCCAAACAACCAACAAGACTTTGCTTGAGAAATCAGAATTTCTGTTGGTGTCCTTTATTCTTCTAGTACCTACGAAAATCTGTCAAAACCAGAAGAGAACTTACAGTGTTTCTTACAGCCAACACACCCACAAATTTCCAGATTGATCCTAACTTCCCAAGCAACCAACCAGACTTTGCTGAGAAATCACAATTTATGTTGGTGTCACTGTTGCTACAGTACCTCCGAAAATCTATTTAAACCAGAAGAGAGCTGAAGATCTATAGGGCTAGCAATGGAGTTTAATCTGCAGAGACTGGACAGAGACCTGCTGAGATCTTCAAGCATAGACAAGAGAAACAAACACAAGGAGAGATTGAGAATTTTTTGTGAGAGATAAAGAGAGAGCTGTGGCTTAAATGGAGATTAAGAAAATAGCTAGAGATGATGGAATAGAAGGAAAGAATCAGTAACAAGGCTCTGATACCATATAGATTTTAAGAGATTTATGCGGATTAAATAGAGAATTAGAGA
Organism: Cardamine occulta; assembly: GCA_028015245.1. Classification (NCBI taxonomy): domain Eukaryota; kingdom Viridiplantae; phylum Streptophyta; class Magnoliopsida; order Brassicales; family Brassicaceae; genus Cardamine; species Cardamine occulta. The sequence goes on from CM051377.1 coordinate 6,723,640, forward strand.
AGAGATTCAATAAGAAAACAAGAAGATTAGATGCAGCTCTCCCTCAGCCATAAGAGGCACAAAAATTAGGTTAAGTTACAAGAAAAGGGGGTTTCCTCCTTTTATAGTAGAAGGAGGAAGCCCTAAATAAAAAAAACCCACGGGGTGAATAGTAATCACGGGTCTCGGGATGAATAGTACCCGAGATGAATAGTATCCGACATCATGTACGGAATATTTTTCTCAATACTCTGGAGATGAATAGTAATCTCGGGTCTCGGGATGAATACTACCCGTGATGAATAGTACCCGGCCTTATGCACGGAATGCCTTTTCTCAATAATCAAGAGAGCTAAAACGTTAAATCGAAGCCTTTCATGAAGTTTCAGAACTGAAACCCACTACAGAGCATACAATGGCACTCTGTAGTGGCTCTTGAAGTTTTCAAAACAGTTATGAGAGATTAAAATCCTCTGACTGCACTTCAACACTTCTATTCACTCTCATTTGCTTCTTGAAGAGTCATAACTCCGTTTTAGGTGTATCAGCTTGAAAATTTCACAATCCTTGTCCCTGAAACCAATGAATCTTCATATTCACATCAATAGATCTTGTTTAAGCCTCCATATGTGTCTTCTTGCTACAACTCCCCATTTTCACCATTAGAAACACCTTTGAGATGCTAAGAACAAACCGTACTATAGGATAAGCTATAATTCTTGTTTCTTTCGTTGATCTGCTTCTACACCTTAGTAGCATGCTTAATCATGTCATCAAGAGAGCTAAAAGGCTGAATCTAAGCCTTTCATGAAGTTTCATCATTGAAACCCAGTACAGAGCATACAACGGCACTCTGTAGTGGCTCTTGAACTTCTCTATTAATCAAGCAACAAATACCCAACAAGGAATAAAAGAAGAGAGGCCCAAGAAGAGAAGGCCAGAACTGACGCCCAAATTCTTTTCGTCTCCAACTATTAATCAAGCAACAAATACCCAACAAGGAATAAAAGAAGAGAGGCCCAAGAAGAGAAGGCCAGAACTGATGCCCAAATTGTTTTCGTCTCCAACAGCTCTATTTTGAACTCCAACGTCTCTATTACTATTCCCAACGGGTAGATTAGACTCTGAACTACAAGATACACCTAGTTATTTTTGCGTTTAAGAGTTCTATAAATATGTAATCCATTGTAACACTTTACAACTACTGAGATAATAAAATCTCTCTATTCTCAATCTTATTATTATTCATTCAGCTACTCTCATTCTTGTTTCTAGCAAACTTAAACTCTGAATTCTAACATGGTATCAGAGCATTGATCCATAAACAAGATCAAGTTTTTGATTTCCTCATTCTCTTCATCTGTTTCTTTTTTTTTTCAAAATTGACATTGTCACAGCCCAGAAAATTTCAGAAACTGGTTCTTCAAGATTCAGCCCTCCTCTTTGTCTCCTTTGCATTTACATCATCTCCTCCTTCATATTCAAAGCTTCCGCAGCATTCACAAGCTCTACAGAGCTCCAAATCGAAAGAATTTTTTCAAAAATTCAAATTTCTGTCCGTTTTTGGTACTGTTCATTGTCTTCTCCGAAAATTTCTTTGGTTTTCCTGGAAATACATCCTTTTAACTTCCTCCAAAAGCTCTGAGATTGATATATATTCATCCTAGACGAGCTGTGTGAAGTTAGAGTGGTTTATTTCTGGAGATTTCTCAAAGAACATTTTCCCAACTCTGAGATTGAAATTAATTCATCCTAGACGAGTTAGTGAAGTTGAGGCAGTGTAGTATCAAACGGTTAGTTATATTTTTTTTATCATGGAGGAGACAAAACCAACATCAATTAGAGTCACCCTAAGAGGAGAGAACTATCTCCTATGGTCACGATCGACAAAATCCAACTTGCGGTGTGACTTGTGGAATCAGGTTGAACCAGCAAAAGTAAAAAGAGCTTTCAAGAAGGAGATGAAGGAGCTCGGGAAAAGTGGCTGCAAAAAGATCAAATGGTGCTCAGCATAATCCACAGCTCCTTGAGTGATTCAATATTTGAATCTTACTCATATTGCTGAGACAGCTCAAGAACTTTGGGAAACTACTAAAGAAGGTGTATGGAGACATCACCAATGTTTCAAGAGTATTCAAAGTGAAGAAAGATCTCAGCAACCTCACTCAAAGAAGATCAAGATTTTACCAAACACTTTGGTAAATATAGATCATTACTTGCTGAACTGGATATGCTTTGAGGCCAAGCACAAAAGACCTCAAAATTATAGAGGAAAGAAAAGAGCAAGATCGAGTATTTGAACTTCTCCAATCTCTCCATCCGAAATTTAATGACCTTATAAAGTACATTTTAAGGGAGGGAGCTACAAAGCCTTGAGAATGTCTGCTCTCAAATCCAAAAGGAGCAAGGCTCCTTAGATCTCTTCAGCAAAGGATAGTTGCCAGCGACAAACAAAGGGGTTTTACAAACCTCCATTCAGTTCCAACAAGAAAGGAACAACAAAGCAATGTGAACATTGCAAGAACATTAGCAAATTCAACCAAGGGAGAGGACACACCAAGGAGGAGTTGCTTATCCTTCATCCTCATCTCGAGCCAACTTTAGAGCAAGGCAACAAGCAAATGAAGCCAGCGCTTCAAATTATGCTCCAGCCACTCAACCAACTACAGCACTCGGTATGAACCCAAGTGCTCCAAGCGGCCATTCTAATCAAGCCTCTACTTCTAGAGAACAATGGCATGATCACCATGAGCAGAGCAGACTTAGAGGCAATGATCAAGACCATGCAAATTTGCAAGTGCAGGTATCACCTTTCCAGCCTCTAACTATTCAAAAACACTTTTAGTAGATTCAGGAGCTTCTCACCATATGATTAAAGATTCTGATCTACTAAATAATATTGAAAACACCTCTGGTCATGTTGAAGTTGCTAATGGAGTTAGAGTGCCAATTAAAGGCATAGGAAATTTAAACCTCTTTGGAAATGAATCTAGTGCTTTTTACATGCCTACATTTAGCAATAATTTGGTCTCGGTAAAAAGAGCTACCACCGATCTCAATGCTTATGCTATATTTGGACCTAACAGCTTTCATTTTCAGGATATTAAAACTGGTGAAGTTTTAGGCAAGGGGAACACTAAGGGAGAGTTGCTCCCAACTCTGCTAGTTTGCCGTTTATTAATTCCTGTCATGTAGCTAGTAGTTCAAATGATTTATGGCATGCTAGATTAGGCCATCCTCATTCTAGAGCTTTAAAATTAATTATGCCCAATGTAGTATTTGATAATTCTAAGTGTGAGTCTTGTATTATGGGAAAACATTGCAGAAGTGTTTCCCAAAACTCCTTATCAATATATGAAAATTGTTTTGATTTAGTTCACTCTGATGTTTGGACCTCACCTTGCCTATCTAGAGATAACCTAAAATACTTTGTGACATTCATAGATGAAAAATCAAAATATACATGGGTCACATTGTTACCTTCTAAAGATAGAGTATTTGAGGCATTTGTCAACTTTCAAACATATGTGACTAATCATTTCAATGCTAAAATTAAGGTGCTAAGATCGGATAATGGAGGGGAATACACAAGCCACACTTTCAAGGCTCATTTGGCAAATCATGGCATCCTTCACCAAACGAGATGTCCTTATACTCCACAACAAAATGGAGTGGCCGAAAGGAAGAATAGGCATCTGATGGAAGTAGCAAGATCAATGATGTTCCACAAAAACATGCCAAGGAGATTTTGGGGAGATGCTTTGCATGACCGCATGCTACCTCATAAATAGAATTCCAACAAAAGTCTTAGATGACTTATCACCATTTGAGGTATTAAACAAAACCAAACCAAATATTAATCACTTACGTGTGTTTGGTAGTGTTTGTTTTGTCTTAGTGCCAGGGGATCAAAGGAATAAGTTAGATGTTAAAAGCACTAGAAAGCGTGTTCATTGGATACTCCCTTTACTCAAAAAGGGTACAAATGCTATGATCCAAGCACCAAGCATCATCATGACGTCTAGAGATGTAAAATTCCTAGAAGATCAAAGTTATTTTGAGAAGTCGGGCTGGGAAAGTGTGAAAGACTTGGCTGACTCTACAACAGATTGAGCAGCCTCTCTTCAACACATTTTAAGTCACATGGGTCTTCCTCAAATGAATGAAGATCAAACAGCCCCTGCGAACAATCAAGAAGATGAGGTGCAAGAGGAAGAGGTAAATGTTCAGAATGAGCAAGAGAATGACGAAGCGTAAATGAACAAGGGGAGTTAATCAAGAAACTCCACCGAAGCTGATATTCAGGAAAATGAATATCATGAGGAAGAAGGGCACCAGCACCAACCTTGCGAAAGAAGCACCCAAGAAATTTGGTCGAGACCATTGGAAACAAACTGGGGGCTATTATAACCATCGGGTTGTGGCTCACCCTATCCAAGCTCAGTGTTCTCTTGCCCTCTTGCCATCAGATCATCAAGCATTCCTTGGAAAGATAGAGCAGCATTACATTCCAAGACCTATGAAGAAGCAAAAAAATCAAGGTGCGGATGGATGTTATAGATGCTTTGAGATAGAAGCAATGGTTAGAAATCACACTTGGGATGTAAGTGATCTCACCGGAAAAAAAAGCTGTGACATCTAAATGGGTATTCACCATCAAGTATCACAGCAATGAGAGAAATCGAAAGGTATAAAGCTCGAATCGTTGCAAGGGATTTACTCAAACTTATGGAGAAGACTATCACGGACACTTTTGCACCAGTGGCTAAGCTCCATACGAGTTAAGTGATTTTATCATTGGCAAACCAATCTATCTTGGGAATTATGGCAAATGGATGTCAAAAATGCATTCATCCAAGGAGAGGTTGAAGAAGAAGTGTACATGAAGCCTCCACCAGGTCTTGAAAGTTCAATTCCTCATGGCAAAGTTTTCAAACTTAGAAAAGCCATTTATGGCTTGAAGCAATCCCCAAGAGCCTGGTACCAGAGCTAAGCTTTACACTAACAGCCAAAGGATTTAAAAGATCGGAGGCTGATCACACCTTTTTACTTCTCAAAGTGCTCAAGGAATCATTGTAGTCTTGGTATATGTAGATGACTTGATCATTTCAGTGATGATCAGCAGGTATTCAAGAAACCAAACTTTTCCTTAAATCTGTATTTGATATAAAAGATCTAGGTGAACTTAAATATTTTCTAGGTATTGAGATATGCCGCTCTCAGGAAGGCTTGTTTCTATCCCAAAGAAAATATTCACTCATTAACTACGAGACAGGAAAATTAGGTTCCTAAACCGGCAGAACACCTCCGGAAGATGGCTACAAGGTCGGGAGAAAGGGGAGAAAGGACAAGATCCACTTGACAAACCATTTGAAGATCCAGCTCAATCTGCGCGGCTTGTAGGTAAGTTAATTTACGTAACCATAACAAGGCCTGACCTATGCTTTCTTGTGAATCAGGTGAGCCAACACATGAAAGAGCCCTTGGTGCTCGCTTGGAATATGGTGGAAAGAATTCCGAGATACATCAAAGGATCACCAGGGAAGGTGTTTGGATGGGAAAAGAATAATAATCTTTGAAGTTGTGGGCTTTTGTGATCACGGATTATGCTTGGAGATACGATGGATAGAAAATCCAGTACTGGCTATTGCACATTTATTGGAGGAAACTTAGTAACCTAGAAATCTAAGAAAGCAAAAGGTAGTCTCATGCTCAAGCGCTGAAAGTGAGTAAGAAAAGCGATGAAGAAGCTCCAAAATGAGCTAGTATGGCTAAAAGGCGCTTCTAAAGGATCTCGGAATAGAGCGCACAAGTCCCATTACCATGCATTGTGACAATCAGCAGCAATTCACATTGCTACAAACTTCGATCTTCCATGAGCGAACCAAGCACATAGAAAGTGGATTGTCACAAAGTTAGAGAAGATCATTGAAGGAGTAATCCTCCCATGCTTACACAGAAGCGAAGATGAGCTTGCTGACATATTCACCAAATCTACAAGTCTCAAAGATTTCCAACCACATTCAGAGCAAGCTTGGACTAATAGATCTCACTCATCCTTGATCATGCCTCTCCATTTCGAGAGACACTACACTCTTTTCCTCACAGGGGAGTTTTTCCCTTTGGGTTTGTACTTGTGAGGTTTTTAATAGGGTAGTTGTGAGGATTGTTTACGGAAAATCAAACTTAGTCTCCACACTCATTCGGCTAAGTTTGAGGGGAGTATTAATCAACAACAAATACCAAACAAGGAATAAAAGAAGAGGCCCAAGAAGAAGGCTAGAACTGGCGCCCAAATTGTTTTAGTCTCCAGCTTCTATTTTGAACTCCAAAGGCTCTATTACTATTCCCAGCGGATAGATTAGACTCTGAACTACAAGATACACCTAGTTATTTTTTGCGTTTAAAAGTTCTATAAATATGTAATCCATTGTAACACTTTACAACTACTGAGATAATAAAATCTCATAAGAGATAATAAAATCTCTCTATTCTCAATCTTATTATTATTCATT
>CM051377.1:6730233-6800096 GCA_028015245.1 Cardamine occulta
AGAGTCATAACTCCGTTTAAGGTGTATCAACTTGAAAATTTCACAATCCTTGTCCCTGAAACCAATGAATCTTCATATTCACATCTAAAGATCTTGTTTAAGCCTCCATATGTGTCTTCTTGCTACAACTCCCCATTTTAACCATTAGAAGCACCATTGAGATGCTAAGAACAAACAGAACTATAGGATAAGCTATAATGCTTGTTTCATTCGTTGATCTGCTTCTAAACCTTAGTAGCATGCTTAATCATGTCATCAAGAGAGCTAAAACGTTAAATCGAAGCCTTTCATGAAGTTTCAGAACTGAAACCCACTACAGAGCATATAATGGCACTCTGTAGTGGCTCTTAAACTTTTCAAAACAGTTGTGAGAGATTAAAATCCTCTGACTGCACTTCAACACTTCTATTCACTCTCATTTGCTTCTTGAAGAGTCATAACTTCGTTTTAGGTGTATCAGCTTGAAAATTTCACAATCCCTGTCCCTGAAACCAATGAATCTTCATATTCACATCAATAGATCTTGTTTAAGCCTCCATATGTGTCTTCTTGCTACAACTCCCCATTTTCACCATTAGAAACACCTTTGAGATGCTAAGAACAAACCGTACTATAGGATAAGCTATAATTCTTGTTTCTTTCGTTGATCTGCTTCTACACCTTAGTAGCATGCTTAATCATGTCATCAAGAGAGCTAAAAGGCTGAATCTAAGCCTTTCATGAAGTTTCATCATTGAAACCCAGTACAGAACATACAATGGCACTTTGTAGTGGCTCTTGAACTTCTCAAAACAGTTGTGAGACATTAAAGTTCTCTGACTAGACTTCCACACTTCTATTCACTCTCATTTGTATCTTGAAGAGTCATAACTCTGTTTTTAGGTATATCAGCTTGAAAATTTCAAAATCCTGGTCATGGAAACCATTGATTCTTCATATTCACTTCAGTAGGTCTTGTTTAAGCCTCCATATGAGTCTTCTTTCTACAACTCTCCATTTTCACCATTAGAAACACCAATGAGATGCTAAGAACAAACAGAACTATGGGATAAGCTATAATGCTTGTTTCTTTCGTTGATCTGCTAATAAAAGTTAGTAGCATGCTTAATCATGTCATCAAGAGAGCTAAAAGACTGAATCTAAGCCTTTAACTAAGTTTTATCACTGAAACCCAGTACAGAGCATACAATGGTACTCTGTAGTGGCTCTTGAACTTCTTAAAACAGTTGTGAGAGATTAAAGTCCTCTAACTACACTTCAACACTTCTAATTACTCTCATTTGCTTTTTGAAGAGTCATAACTCCGTTTTAGGTGTATCAGCTTGAAAATTTCATAATCCTTGTCCGTTGCCTCCATATGTGTCTTTTTGCTACAACTCCCCATTTTAACCATTAGAAACACCATTGAGATGCTAAGAACAAACAGAACTATAGGATAAGCTATAATGCTTGTTTCTTTTGTTGATCTGCTTCTACCCCTTAGTAGCATGCTTAATCATGTCATCAAGAGAGCTAAAAGGCTGAATCTAAACCTTTCATGAAGTTTCATCACAGAAACCTAGTACAGAGCATACAATGGCACTCTGTAGTGGCTCTTGAACTTCTCAAAACAGTTGTGAGGGATTAAAGTCCTCTGACTAGACTTCCACACTTTTATTCACTCTCATTTGTATCTTGAGGAGTCATAACTCTGTTTTTAGGTATATCAGCTTTAAAATTTCAAAATCCATGTCCATGAAACCATTGATTCGTTATATTCACATCAATAGGTCTTGTTTAAGCCTCCATATGTGTCTTCTTGCTACAACTCCCCATTCTCATCATTAGAAACTCCTATGAGATTCTATGAACAAACAGAACTATGGGATAAGCTATGATACTTTGTTCTTTCGTTGATCTGCTTCTACACCTTAGTAGCATGCTTAATCATGTCATCAAGAGAGCTAAAAGGCTGAATCTAAGCCTTTAATTAAGTTATTAATCAAGCAACAAATATCCAACAAGGAATAAAAGAAGAAAGGCCCAAAGAGAGAAGCCCAGAACTGACGCCCAAATTGTTTTCATCTCCAACAGCTCTATTTTGAACTCCAACGGCTCTATTACTATTCCCAACTGATAGATTAGACTCTGAACTACAAGATACACCTAGTTATTTTTGCGTTTAAGAGTTCTATAAATATGTAATCCATTGTAACACTTTACAACTACTGAGATAATAAAATCTCATAAGAGATAATAAAATCTCTCTATTCTCAATCTTCTTATTATTCATTCAGCTACTCTTATTCTTGTTTCTAACAAACTTAAACTCTGAATTCTAACATGGTATCAGAGCTTTGATCCATAAACAAGATCAAGTTTTTGATTTCCTCATTCTCTTCATCTGTTTCTTTTTTTTCAAAATTGACATTGTCATAGCCCAGAACTTGCAGAAACTGGTTCTTCAAGATTCAGCCCTCCTCTTTGTCTCCTTTGCATTTACGTCATCTCCTCCTTCATATTCAAAGCTTCCGCAGCATTCACAAGCTTTACAGAGCTCCAAATCGAAAGAAGTTTTTCAAAAATTCAAATTTCTGTCCGTTTTTGGTACTGTTCACTGTCTTCTCCGAAAATTTCTTTGGTTTTCCTGGAAATACATCCTTTTAACTTCCTCCAAAAGCTCTGAGATTGATATATATTCATCCTAGACGAGCTGTGTGAAGTTAGAGTGGTTTATTTCTGGAGATTTCTCAAAGAACATTTTCCCAACTCTGAGATTGAAATTAATTCATCCTAGACGAGTATCAAACGGTTAGTCATATTTTTCTTTATCATGGAGGAGACAAAACCAACCGCAATTAGAGTCACCCTAAGAGGAGAGAACTATCTCCTATGGTCACGATCGACAAAATCCAACTTTGCGAGGACGTGGCTTGTGGAATCAAGTTGAACCAGCAAAAGGAAAGAAGCTTGAAGAGGAGATGAAGAAGCTCGGGAAAAGTGGCTGCAAAAAGATCAAATGGTGCTCAGCATAATCCACAGCTCCTTGAGTGATTCAATATTTGAATCTTACTCATATTGCGAGACAGCTTAAGAACTTTGGAAAACTCTAAAGAAGGTGTATGGAGACATCACCAATCTTTCAAGAGTATTCGAAGTGAAGAAAGATCTCAGCAACCTCACTCAAGAAGATCAAGATTTTACCAAACACTTTGGTAAATATAGATCATTACTTGCTGAATTGGATATGCTGAGGCCAAGCACAAAAGACCTCAAAATTATAGAGGAAAGAAAAGAGCAAGATCGAGTATTTGGACTTCTCCAATCTCTTCATCCGAAATTTAATGACCTTATAAAGTGTAAGTTTATGCGGAATAAGATTGAAAGATTGAGAGAATTCAACAAGAATCAAAGAGAGAATTGATGAAAAAAGAGAATTGGAGGCACAGCCCCCCCCAAAGGGCAAAAATCAACTTAGGGTTACAAATGGGGGGGTTTCCCCTTTTATAGGAGAAGGGGAAACCCTAAATGAAAATATATGAGTATGAATAGTAACCCGACCCTCGGGATGAACAGTAACCTGGGTCGGGAATATATTCCTAGAACTTGTAGACGAAGAATCTCGGGATGAATAGTGATCTCGACTCTCGGGATGAATAGTACCCAGATGAATAGTACCCACGAGATGGACGGAATGCCTTTTCTCAATACTCCCCCTCAAGCTTAGTCGTCGGTGAACAAAGACTAAGCTTGGACCTACATAGGCGTTACCTCGGTAAAAACCTCATCATAGAAAAAACCACTTGGGAAAAAATCTATGATGAGGAAAAGAGCATAACGTCGATGAGTAGGGGGATATGATCAAGGATGAGAGTGTAGCATGAACACTTTAAGTACCTCGATCTTCAAAGATAGCTTTGAGCCATGCGTGGCTTTCCTAGGCTTCTTCTTGTCTGGTCTCTTGCTTCCGCTTCTTGTCTTGTCTCTATTTTCCGCTTGCTTTTCAGTTCCTCTTCAAGGATATAGTTTTGGCGGTGTTGATGCTTTCTTCATGTGCCTCATATAGCTGGTCCCATGACTTGGCATTCTTTCTTTCCTCCATTTGTTTAGCTTTGTAACCAGCTTCGAGTGGAGATTTCTTTGGTTGACCTTCAGCATTCATCCATAAGCAACTCATATGCGTTTCCCGGTCTCCTCTTTTAAGGTAGCCATCATTTCTCCATACGGTATGCCTCAGAGTGCTCGGTTACTGCCTGAATAGCTTTGATCAGAACCTTCCCAAACTCATCATGCCTTGTCATCTTGACCACACATCATAAACACATGCCTTTATAAACACACACGCCTTCCTTGGTTTGCTCATATACTCCCCCTCAAGCTTGATCATGCATCAATGTACCCAAATGATCAAGCTTGTAACCACACTTCTAGCCTTGTTCACAACCCAACAACCAATGGTTTTGGGAACTACGTCTTAGAGTGAATCAAGGCTAGTAACACTTTTCATTTCACCAGACAGACCACTCTTCGGTGAACCAACCACAACTCAGAAATACTTCATTTCTTCTCAAGTGATCCTTTTCTTTGTCTCTGAACTTCTTTGAGAATAGTCACGGCACTTACTCCTTTGTACCTTCATCATGAGATACAAAATTTTAAAGCATTGGTCGTGGGGTTTAGAAGTTAAGATAAAATTGAGGATAACAAATAAGAGACATGAATTCAATGATATCAAGAGTTTAGAGGGCTGTCCCTTGTGGTGAGTCGGTCTGCTGGTCATGTCGTGTTGCTTGGACTTTGTTGAGCTCATTGTTGTTCCATTACTCACTCCTTGATGTTTTCTTCTTAGCCTTTGTTCTGATTGCTTGTGAGTGTCTTAGGCCTTTGTTCTGGTCTTCTTGGCCTTCTTCTTAACGATTTGGCCTGATCCCTTTTTCCTCTATCCGTTGGCACCACTTCCTGCTGCTTCTCGGATCACCACTCATTGGTTTCACCTTCGGTTTCCCACAACATTCCAAGTGCTGCCTTCGTATGCGTTTCCCGGTCTACCTCTATGAGTAGCCTTCGTATCACTTTACCCCGGTGAGCCCTTGATTCCTTGGTTCCATAGCTTCCTCGGTGCTCGCCTCTCGGTCCTTTCGGGTCTGAGTTTCAACACTCCCCCTCAAGATTGTTTTGAGTATGGGAAGAACCAAACTTGACAAGGAAGACCGCTGAGCCTAAGTATTTTGAGGAGCCCCACGACCTCTATCAAACACCCCCCCTCAAGACTAGCCCGAGTATAAGAAGAGCTACTCATGAAGGGAAGTAGCGTGAAGCTTGATTGCGCCAATGAAACCACCACCTCCTGGACTACCTTTCCAACTTGCCATCTTGGACAAGCTTTCGTTTGGTATTAGCCAGTTCGGAGTTAGCAACAAGGAACGCCATTTTCTCACCATAACACATTTCGCTTCTTGGACCATTTTTCGGATTTAGCATAGCTGTCTTGATGCAGCGGGTTGGAAAAATAGTAAACCAACCCAGAAAATTCTGAAACTTTGTGGAGACATCACCAACAGCCATACTAAGCACCAGGAAAAAACGGATCAACGTTTGGATTCACGGTTTGAAAGTTATGATCAATTCCCCAGAAGCTGTCCGAATGCTACACCCCATTGGTTTTGGAATTCATGAACCTTCTTCTTTGCTTCGGAACATATGAGATTCAATCCGCCCTCTTCTTGTAGTTTTCTCCATCAAGGATCGCCACACGGTCTAGAATGATCACCCCTAAAAAGAGATGACAACCGGGTGGAAGAATAGTGACCCCTTCAAGAACTTCTACTTGATGGACCCTTTGAAACTTCCTCTTCTTCGCTCAGAAACTGAGGAGATCAGCCAGCCCTTCTTCTTATAGCCAGCTGTCCCCCTATGGGTTTTCTTCCAACTCCAAGAACTCCTCAGCGCCCAGCCCATGTCTCCTCACCAAGAGCCTTCAGCTTATTGTTCTATGACTTGTCTACTCCATGCTTTCCTCAACAAATAAAGTCCCTCAACAACTTGTAAACTGAGCTGGCCCGAACCTTACTCAACCCTTGGTTGGGGTCCCTCAACAACTCATCTTTTCAAGCTGGCACGAATCTACATCATCAAAGGAATGATCTTGGAGCTTGCTTGGATCACCACACTAACCACATGCTAAGGTCTGCCATGCCTTTCCGGTCTGCCATTTCGGTCAGCCATCTCGGGACTCACTTGACTCTCCTTGCATTTGGGTCAGCTTTCTTGGTGACATCAACTTTAGCTGTTTTCTCCTCTGCCTCAGCAACCTCCTAGAGCTTTTTCCTTTGCCTCCTTGATCTTTTGCTGAGAGGAGACAACCAATTCTTCTACCAAGACCAGAATCTAACAAGAACCTTGGTGAGACGCTGAACCTTGCTTCCGTGATAACCAGAATCTGTGAGAACCATAACCTCCAGAACTTGAACTAGGACCAGACCAGAACCTGAGCAATCCGTGAGAACCAGAATCAACCAGAACCAGCTTCAGACCTATTCCAGAACCAGCTTCTACAATCTGAACCAGTTGCTACAGTACCTCCGAAAATTGCTACAGTACCTCCGAAAATCATATTGAGAAATAATCCAATCCTTGTTGATACACACACCAAATCAGCTAAAGAGGAGACAATCAATACTTCTGCCAAGACCAGAACCTTTCAAGAACCTTGGTGAAACCCAATAGATAACCAGAACAAGACTCAAAAGGAACCAGAATTAGGTGCTACAGTACCTCCGAAAATCACCTTGAGAACCAGAACCTCCATCAGAGCCAGAACAAGACCAGAACCAGCCGCCACTTCTAATTGAACCAGAACCAGAACCAGACGCCACTTCCGTGAGCTTAGAACCAGAACAAGAACTTGAATACTTCTTCCCTGAGCTTAGAACCAGAACCAGAACTTTGTGGCTGAGATTAGAAGAGCTTCCGTGAGCTTCAAAGAGAACAACATCAGATTGATTGAGCTAAGCCGAGATGATTGATTCAGTTCAAGAACATGGGGGGGGGGGCTGTGCCGAGAATAGAGATTCAAGAATGAGTGAATAAGATTTGAGAATACAAACCAAGATCATGACTAACCTCGCTCTGATACCATGTAAGTTTATGCGGAATAAGATTGAAAGATTGAGAGAATTCAACAAGAATCAAAGAGAGAATTGATGAAAAAAGAGAATTGGAGGCACAGCCCCCCCCAAAGGGCAAAAATCAACTTAGGGTTACAAATGGGGGGGTTTCCCCTTTTATAGGAGAAGGGGAAACCCTAAATGAAAAACATGAGCGGTATGAATAGTAACCCGACCCTCGGGATGAACAGTAACCTGGGTCGGGAATATATTCCTAGAACTTGTAGACGAAGACTCTCGGGATGAATAGTGATCTCGACTCTCGGGATGAATAGTACCCAGATGAATAGTACCCACGAGATGGACGGAATGCCTTTTCTCAATATAAAGTACATTTTAAGGGAGGAGAAGCTACCAAGCCTTGAGAATGTCTGCTCTCAAATCCAAAAGGAGCAAGGCTCCTTAGATCTCTTAGCAAAGAAGAGTTGCCAACGGCAAACAAAGGGTTTTACAAACCTCCATTCAGTTCCAACAAGAAAGGAACAACAAAGCAATGTGAACATTGCAAGAACATTGGAAAATTCAACCAAGGGAGAGGACACACCAAGGAGGAGTGCTTTATCCTTCATCCTCATCTCAGAGCCAACTTCAGAGCAAGGCAACAAGCAAATGAAGCAAATGCTTCAAATTATGCTCCAGCCACTCAACCAACTACAGCACTCGTATGAACCCAAGTGCTCCAAACGGCCATTCTAATCAAGCCTCTACTTCAGAGAACAATGGCATGATCACCATGAGAGAGAGCGAGACTTAGAGGCAATGATCAAGACCATGCAAATTTGCAAGGAGTCTGGTATCACCTTTCTAGCCTCTAACTATTCAAAAACACTTTTAGTAGATTCAGGAGCTTCTCACCATATGATTAAAGATTCTGATCTACTAAATAATATTCAAACCACCTCTGGTCATGTTGAAGTTGCTAATGGAGTTAGAGTGCCAATTAAAGGCGTAGGAAATTTAAACCTCTTTGGAAATGAATCTACTGCTTTTTACATGCCTACATTTAGCAATAATTTGGTCTCGGTAAAAAGAGCTACCACCGATCTCAATGCTTATGCTATATTTGGACCTAACAGCTTTCATTTTCAGGATATTAAAACTGGTGAAGTTTTAGGCAAGGGGAACACTAAGGGAGAGTTGTATACTCTAGAAGATCTCAAGAACCATTCTAGATGCTCCAACTCTGCTAGTTTGCCGTTTATTAATTCCTGTCATGTAGCTAGTAGTTCAAATGATTTTTGGCATGCTAGATTAGGCCATCCTCATTCTAGAGCTTTAAAATTAATTATGCCCAATGTAGTATTTGATAACTCTAAGTGTGAGTCTTGTATTTTGGGAAAACATTGTAGAAGTGTTTCCAAAACTCCTTATCAATATATGAGAATTGTTTTGATTTAGTTCACTCTGATGTTTGGACCTCACCTTGCGTATCTAGAGATAACCTAAAATACTTTGTGACATTCATAGATGAAAAATCAAAATATACATGGGTCACATTGTTACCTTCTAAAGATAGAGTATTTGAGGCATTTGTCAACTTTCAAACATATGTGACTAATCATTTCAATGCTAAAATTAAGGTGCTAAGATCGGATAATAGAGGGGAATACACAAGCCACACTTTCAAGATTCATTTGGCAAATCATGGCATCCTTCACCAAACGAGCTGTCCTTATACTCCACAACAAAATGGAGTGGCCGAAAGGAAGAATAGGCATCTGATGGAAGTAGCAAGATCAATGATGTTCCACAAAAACATGCCAAGGAGATTTTGGGGAGATGCTGTCATGACCGCATGCTACCTCATAAATAGAATTCCAACAAAAGTCTTAGATGACTTATCACCATTTGAGGTATTAAACAAAACAAAACCAAATATTAATCACTTACGTGTGTTTGGTAGTGTTTGTTTTGTCTTAGTACCAAGGGATCAAAGGAATAAGTTAGATGCTAAAAGCACTAGAAGCGTGTTCATTGGATACTCCACTACTCAAAAAGGGTACAGATGCTATGATCCAAGCACCAAACGCATCATGACGTCTAGAGATGTAAAATTCCTAGAAGATCAAAGTTATTTTGAGAAGTCGGGCTGGGAAGTGTGAAAGACTTGGCTGACTCTACAACAGATCGAGCAGCCTCTCTTCAACACATTTTAAGTCACATGGGTCTTCCTCAAATGAATGAAGATCAAACAGCCCATGCAAATAATCAAGAAGATCAGATTCAAGAAGAAGGGGTAAATGTTCAAAATGAGCAAGAGAATGACGAAGGAGTAAATGAACAAGAGGGAGTTAATCAAGAAACTCCACCAGAAGCTGATATTCAGGAAAATGAATCTGATGAGGAAGAAGAGGCACCAGCACCAACCTTGCGAAGAAGCACACGCCAAAGATTTGGTCCAGACCATTGGAAACAAACTAGGGTCTATTATAACCATCAAGTTGTGGCTCACCCTATCCAAGCTCAGTGTTCTCTTGCCCTCTTGCCATCAGATCATCAAGCATTCCTTGGAAAGATAGAGCAGCATTACATTCCAAAGACCTATGAAGAAGCAAAAGAAATCAAGGTCCGGATGGATGCTATAGATCTTTGAGATAGAAGCAATGGTTAGAAATCACACTTGGGATGTAAGTGATCTACCTTGGAAAAAGAGCTGTGACATCTAAATGGGTATTCACCATCAAGTAGCACAGGAAAGGACAAATCGAAAGGTATAAAGCTCGAATGGTTGCAAGGGGATTTACTCAAACTTATGGAGAAGACTATACTGGACACCTTTGCACCAGTGGCTAAGCTCCATACAGTTCGAGTGATTTTATCATTGGCAACCAATCTATCTTGGGAATTATGGCAAATGGATGTCAAAAAGCATTCCTCCAAGGAGAGCTTGAAGAAGAAGTGTACATGAAGCCTCCACCAGGTCTTGAAAGTTCAATTCCTCATGGCAAAGTTTTCAAACTTAGAAAAGCCATTTTACGTTGAAGCAATCTCCAAGAGCCTGGTACCACAAGCTAAGCTTGACACTAACAGCCAAAGGATTTAAAAGATCGGAGGCTGATCACACCTTGTTTACTTCTCAAAGTGCTCAAGGAATCATTGTAGTCTTGGTATATGTAGATGACTTGATCATTTCCGGCAAAGATCAAGCAGGTATTCAAGAAACCAAACTTTTCCTTAAATCTCTATTTGGTGTAAAATATCTAGGTGAACTTAAATATTTTCTAGGTATAGAGATATGCCTTCTCCGGAAGGCTTGTTTCTATCCCAAAGAAAATATTCACTTGATTTGACTACGAGAGACAGGAAAATTAGGTTCTAAACCGGCCAAGACACCTCTAGAAGATGGCTACAAGGTCAGGAGAAAGGGGGAGAAAGGACAAGATCCACTTGACAAACCATTTGAAGATCCAGCTCAATACCGGCGGCTTGTAGGTAAGTTAATTTACTTAACCATAACAAGGCCTGACCTATGCTTTGCTGTGAATCAGGTGAGCCAACACATGAAAGAGCCCTTGGTGCACCACTGGAATATGGTGGAAAGAATTCTGAGATACATCAAAGGATCACCAGTGCAAGGTGTTTGGATGGGAAAGAATAATAATCTTGAAGTTGTGGGCTTTATTGTGATGCGGATTATGCTTTGGAGATCGATGGATAGAAAATCCACAACCGGCTATTGCACATTTATTGGAGGGAACTTAGTAACCTGGAAATCCAAGAAGCAAAAGGTCGTCTCATGCTCAAGCGCTGAAAGTGAGTATAGAGCAATGAAGAAGCTCACAAATGAGCTAGTATGGCTAAAGGCGCTTCTAAAGGATCTGGGAATTGAGAGCACAAGTCCCATTACCATGCATTGTGACAATCAAGCAGCAATTCACATTGCTACAAACTCAGTCTTCCATGAACGAACCAAGCACATAGAAGTGGATTGTCACAAAGTTAGAGAGAAGATCATTGAAGGAGTAATCCTCCCATGCTACACAAGAAGCGAAGATCAGCTCGCTGACATATTCACCAAATCTACAAGTCTCAAGATTTGCAACCACATTCACAGCAAGCTTGGACTAATAGATCTCACTCATCCTTGATCATGCCTCTCCATTTCCAGAGACACTACACTCTTTTCCTCACAAGGAGTTTTTCCCACTGGGTTTGTACTTGTGAGGTTTTTAATGAGGTAGTTGTGAGGATTTGTTTCTGGAAAATCAAACTTAGTCTCCACACTCATTCCGAATAAGTTTGAGGGGGAGTATTAATCAAGCAACAAATATCCAACAAGGAATAAAAGAAGAAAGGCCCAAAGAGAGAAGTCCAGAACTGACGCCCAAATTGTTTTCGTCAACAACAGCTCTATTTTGAACTCCAACGGCTCTATTACTATTCCCAACGGATAGATTAGACTCTGAACTACAAGATACACCTAGTTATTTTTGCGTTTAAGAGTTCTATAAATATGTAATCCATTGTAACACTTTACAACTACTGAGATAATAAAATCTCATAAGAGATAATAAAATCTCTCTATTCTCAATCTTCTTATTATTCATTCAGCTACTCTTATTCTTGTTTCTAACAAACTTAAACTCTGAATTCTAACATAAGTTTCATCACTGAAACCCAATACAGAGCATACAATGGCACTCTGTAGTGGCTCTTCAACTTCTTAAAATAGTTTTGAGAGAATAAAGTCCTCTGACTACACTTCAACACTTATATTCACTCTGATTTGCTTCTTGAAGAGTCATAACTCTGTTTTAGGTGTATCAGCTTGAAAATTTTACAATTCTTGTCCCTGAAACCAATGAATCTTCATATTCACATCAATAGATCTTGTTTAAGCCTCCATATGTGTCTTCTTGCTACAATTCCCCATTCTCATCATTAGAAACTCCTATGAGATCCTAAGAACAAACAGAATTATGGGATAAGCTATAATACTTGTTTCTTTCGTTGATCTGCTACTACACATTAGTAGCATGCTTAATCATGTCATCAAGAGAGCTAAAAGGCTGAATCTAAGCCTTTAATTAGTTTTATCACTGAAACCCAGTACAGAGCATACAATGGCACTTTGTAGTGGCTCTTGAACTTCTTAAAACAGTTGTGAGAGATTAAAGTCCTCTGACTACACTTCAACACTTCTATTCACTCTCATTTGCTTCTTCAAGAGTCATAACTCCGTTTTAGGTGTATCAGCTTGAAAATTTCACAATCCTTGTCCCTGAAACCAATGAATCTTCATATTCACATCTATAGATCTTGTTTAAGCCTCCATATGTGTCTTCTTGCTACAACTCCCCATTTTAACCATTAGAAGCACCATTGAGATGCTAAGAACAAACAGAACTATAGGATAAGCTATAATGCTTGTTTCTTTCGTTGATCTGCTTCTAAAACTTAGTAGCGTGCTTAATCATGTCATCAAGAGAGCTAAAACGTTAAATCGAAGCCTTTCATGAAGTTTCAGAACTGAAACCCACTACAGAGCATACAATGGCACTCTGTAGTGGCTCTTGAATTTCTCAAAATAGTTGTGAGAGATTAAAGTCCTCTGACTGCACTTCAACACTTCTATTCACTCTCATTTGCTTCTTGAAGAGTCATAACTCCGTTTTAGGTGTATCAGCTTGAAAATTTCACAATCCTTGTCCCTGAAACCAATGAATCTTCATATTCACATCAATAGATCTTGTTTAAGCCTCCATATGTGTCTTCTTGCTACAACTCCCCATTTTAACGATTAGAAACACCATTGAGATGCTAAGAACAAACAGAACTATAGGATAAGCTATAATGCTTGTTTCTTTTGTTGATCTGCTTCGACCCCTTAGTAGCATGCTTAATCATGTCATCAAGAGAGCTAAAAGGCTGAATATAAGCCTTTAATTAAGTTTCATCACTGAAACCCAATACAGAGCATACAATGGCACTCTGTAGTGGCTCTTCAACTTCTTAAAATAGTTTTGAGAGAATAAAGTCCTCTGACTACACTTCAACACTTATATTCACTCTGATTTGCTTCTTGAAGAGTCATAACTCTGTTTTAGGTGTATCAGCTTGAAAATTTCACAATCCTTGTCCCTGAAACCAATGAATCTTCATATTCACATCAATAGATCTTGTTTAAGCCTCCATATGTGTCTTCTTGCTACAATTCCCCATTCTCATCATTAGAAACTCCTATGAGATCCTAAGAACAAACAGAACTATGGGATAAGCTATAATACTTGTTTCTTTCGTTGATCTGCTACTACACATTAGTAGCATACTTAATCATGTCATCAAGAGAGCTAAAAGGCTGAATCTAAGCCTTTAATTAAGTTTTATCACTGAAACCCAGTACAGAGCATACAATGGCACTTTGTAGTGGCTCTTGAACTTCTTAAAACAGTTGTGAGAGATTAAAGTCCTCTGACTACACTTCAACACTTCTATTCACTCTCATTTGCTTCTTCAAGAGTCATAACTCCGTTTAAGGTGTATCAGCTTAAAAATTTCACAATCCTTGTCCCTGAAACCAATGAATCTTCATATTCACATCTATAGATCTTGTTTAAGCCTCCATATGTGTCTTCTTGCTACAACTCCCCATTTTCACCATTAGAAGCACCATTGAGATGCTAAGAACAAACAGAACTATAGGATAAGCTATAATGCTTGTTTCTTTCGTTGATATTCTTCTAAAACTTAGTAGCGTGCTTAATCATGTCATCAAGAGAGCTAAAACGTTAAATCGAAGCCTTTCATGAAGTTTCAGAACTGAAACCCACTACAGAGCATACAATGGCACTCTGTAGTGGCTCTTGAACTTCTCATAACTCTGTTTTTAGGTATATCAGCTCTAAAATTTCAAAATCCTTGTCCATGAAACCATTGATTCTTTATATTCACATCAATAGGTCTTGTTTAAGCCTCCATATGTGTCTTCTTGCTACAACTCCCCATTCTCATCATTAGAAAGTAATATGAGATTCTAAGAACAAACAGAACTATTGGATAAGCTATGATACTTTGTTCTTTCGTTGATCTGCTTCTACACCTTAGTAGCATGCTTAATCATGTCATCAAGAGAGTTAAAAGGCTGAATCTAAGCCTTTAATTAAGTTTCATCACTAAAACCCAATACAGAGCATACAATGGCACTCTGTAGTGGCTCTTCATCTTCTTAAAATAGTTTTGAGAGAATAAAGTCCTCTGACTACACTTCAACACTTACATTCACTCTGATTTGCTTCTTGAAGAGTCATAACTCTATTTTAGGTGTGTATCAGCTTGAAAATTTCACAGTCCTTGTCCCTGAAACCAATGAATCTTCATATTCACATCAATAGATCTTGTTTAAGACTCCATGTGTTTCTTCTTGCTACAACTCCCCATTCTCATCATTAGAAACTCCTATGAGATTCTAAGAACAAACAGAATTATGGGATAAGCTATAATACTTGTTTCTTTCGTTGATCTGCTTCTACACAATAGTAGCATGCTCAATCATGTCATCAAGAGAGCTAAAAGGCTGAATCTAAGCCTTTAATTAAGTTTTATCACTGAAACCCAGTACAGAGCATACAATGGCACTCTGTAGTGGCTCTTGAACTTCTCAAAACAGTTGTGAGAGATTAAAGTCCTCTGACTGCACTTCAACACTTCTATTCACTCTCATTTGCTTCTTGAAGAGTCATAACTCCGTTTTAGGTGTATCAGCTTGAAAATTTCACAATCCTTGTCCCTGAAACCAATGAATCTTCATATTCACATCCATAGATCTTGTTTAAGCCTCCATATGTGTCTTCTTGCTACAACTCCCCATTTTCACCATTAGAAATACCTTTGAGATGCTAAGAACAAACCGTAGTATAGGATAAGCTATAATTCTTGTTTCTTTCGTTGATCTGCTTCTACAACTTAGTAGCATGCTTAATCATGTCATCAAGAGAGCTAAAAGGCTAAATCTAAGCCTTTCATGAAGTTTCATCATTAAAACCCAGTACAGAGCATACAATGGCACTCTGTAGTGGATCTTGAACTTCTCAAAACAGTTGTGAGACATTAAAGTTCTCTGACTAGACTTCCACACTTCTATTCACTCTCATTTGTATCTTGAAGAGTCATAACTCTGTTTTTAGGTATATCAACTTGAAAATTTCAAAATCCTGGTCATGGAAACCATTGATTCTTCATATTCACATCAGTACGTCTTGTTTAAGCCTCCATATGAGTCTTCTTTCTACAACTCTCCATTTTCACCATTAGAAACACCAATGAGATGCTAAGAACAAACAGAACTATGGGATAAGCTATAATGCTTGTTTCTTTCGTTGATCTGCTTATACAACTTAGTAGCATGCTTAATCATTATTGAGAAAAGGCATTTCGTGCATAAGGCCGGGTACTATTCATCACGGGTACTATTCATCCCGAGACCCGAGATTACTATTCATCTCCAGAGTATTGAGAAAAATATTCCGTACATGATGTCGGATACTATTCATCTCGGGTACTATTCATCCCGAGATCCGTGATTACTATTCACCCCGTGGGTTTTTTCATTTAGGGCTTCCTCCTTCTACTATAAAAGGAGAAAACCCCTTTTTCTTGTAACTTAACCTAATTTTTGTGCCTCTTATGGCTGAGGGAGAGCTGCATCTAATCTTCTTGTTTTCTTATTGAATCTCTTCTCTAATTCTCTATTTAATCCGCATAAATCTCTTAAAATCTATATGGTATCAGAGCCTTGTTACTGATTCTTTTCTTCTATTCCATCATCTCTAGCTATTTTCTTAATCTCCATTTAAGCCACAGCTCTCTCTTTATCTCTCACAAAAATTCTCAATCTCTCCTTGTGTTTGTTTCTCTTGTCTATGCTTGAAGATCTCAGCAGGTCTCTGTCCAGTCTCTGCAGATTAAACTCCATTGCTAGCCCTATAGATCTTCAGCTCTCTTCCGGTTTAAATAGATTTTGGAGGTACTTGTAGCAACAGGGACACCAACAGAAATGGTGATTTCTCAGCAAAGTCTGGTTGGTTGCTTGGGAAGTTAGGATCAATCTGGAAATTTGTGGGTGTGTTGGCTGTAAGAAACACTTGTAAGTTCTCTTCTGGTTTTGACAGATTTTCGTAGGAATCTTTGTAGCAGATGACACCAACATAAATTCTGATTTCTGTGCTAAGTCTTGTTGGTTGTTTGGGAAGTTAGGATCAAGCTAGAAATTTGTGGGTGTGTTGGCTGTAAGAAACAACTGAAGCATGGATTCTTCAAAATCAGTTCCTATACCAGTTACTCTCAAAGGTGTGAACTACTTACTCTGGGCTAAAACCACCAAGACAAATCTGTGTGGTCGTGGTCTTTGGAATCACATTGAAACCAAGGTAATCATGGATCAAGATGGAAAAGATATCAGTGGAGATCAAAGTTTTGACGATGGGAAATGGTTTCAAGAAGATCAGGGCGTTCTTGGACTACTTCAAAACTCACTTGAAGCCATAATACTTGAAGCTTATTCTTATTGTGAGGCAAAAAAGGAGTTGTGGGACACACTAAAGAATGTCTATGGAAATGTCTCCAATCTTTCCCGAGTGTTTGAAGTCAAGAAAGCTATCAACAATCTTAGCCAAGAAGATCTTGACTTCACAAAACACTTTGGAAAATTCAGATCACTATGGGCTGAACTCGAGATGCTAAGACCTTTCTCGGTGGATCCAAGTACTCTCAAGGAAAGGGGTGAACAAGATAGGGTCTTTGGTCTGCTTCTCACATTGAACCCGGCTTACAATGATCTCATCAAGCACATCCTTAGAGCTGAGAAGTTACCAAGCTTAGATGAGGTGTGCTCTCAAATCCAACGTGAACAAGGCTCAGTAGGTCTCTTGAGTGGCAAAGGGGAAATGGTCATGGCACATAAAGTTACTTTTAAGTCTGAAGATAGGAAGATTCTTGTGTGTGATCACTGCAAGAAGAGAGGCCATATCAAGGACAAATGTTGGATACTACATCCACATCTTAAGCCAGCAAAGTTCAAGGTTCAAGCAAACTACTCTCAAGAAGCCTCAACAGCTCAGGCTGGACCATCTAGACAAGGAGATGAACTGGCTATGGTTGCCTACTCCAATGATGTTGTTAGGAAGTCGGACCTTGAAGCTCTTATCAAGTCCATTGCTGCCCTTACCAATAAAGAATCTGGTATCACTCACTTTGCTTCTTTACCTAAATCACAAAATAAAACATTGATTATTGATTCCGGGGCTTCTCATCATATGATTAGTAACCCTAACCTCATTAATAATGTTAAACCTATTAATGGAAATGTGATAATTGCAAATGGTGATAGGATCCCCATAAGAGGAGTAGGTGATTTAAAACTTTGTGATAAGAACTCTAAAGCGTTCTTCATGCCTGAGTTCACCTCTAATCTTGTTTCAGTAAAAAGAGCTACAAATGATCTTAATTGCTATGCTATATTTGGTCCTAATAGCTTTCATTTTCAGGATATTGAGAGTGGAAAAGTTTTGGGAGAAGGGAACACTAACGGTGACTTATATGTTTTTGAGGATTCTCCAACAACACAATCTACTTCTCTTTCTTGTCAATCTAGTTATTCTGTTAGCCCAAATAAATTGTGGCATGATAGACTTGGTCACCCTCATGCTAGGGCTTTAGAGATTATGTTGCCCCATGTTGTCTTTAATCATCTGAACTGTGAAGCATGTATTCTAGGAAAGCATTGTAAAACTGTTTTTTCTAAGTCTTCAACTATCTATGAAAAATGTTTTGATCTTGTGCATTCAGATGTTTGGACTGCCCCATGTTTATCTAGAGACAATAATAAATACTATGTTACATTTATTGATGAGAAATCGAAATATACATGGGTTCAACTGCTTGCATCTAAGGATAGAGTATATGATGCATTTGTTAATTTTCAATCATATGTTACTAACCAGTTTAATGCCAAGATCAAGGTATTCAGGTCTGATAATGGTGGGGAATACACTAGTCACAAGTTCAAAGATCACTTAGCAAGACATGGGATCATACACCAAACTAGCTGCCCATATACACCTCAACAAAATGGTGTAGCTGAGAGGAAGAATAGACATCTTATGGAAGTTGCAAGATCCATGATGTTTAACACTAATGTCCCAAGGAGATTCTGGAGTGATGCTTTGTCATGGCGGCTTGTTACGATAAATACGATACCAACAAGGATCCTAACTGATTTAGCACCATTTGAGGTATTGAACCGAACCAAACCATCTATTGATCACTTACGAGTGTTTGGTTGCATTTGTTTTGTACTCCGGCCAGGTGAACTGAGGGACAAGCTTGAAGCTAAGAGCACAAAATGCATGTTCCTAGGCTACCCTACTACTCAAAAGGGCTACAAGGGCTATGACTTCTCAAAGAACAGAACAATTGTTTCAAGAGATGTCAAGTTCATTGAGCACCAAGGGTATTACGATAAGAAGGATTGGGGGAGTTTGAAAGATTTGGCAAGATCACCATCAGATAGAGCCGCTAGTCTCCAACATCTCCTTAGTCATCTTGGGAATCCTCCTCCTCGGAGAGAAGAACAATCTGATAATGTTGAAACCAACCAACAAGGAGTGGGGACTACAAAAGATCAACCCAATACTGACCTTGGGAATACACATACTGCTCCAAACCCCATGGAAGAAACTGATACCACTGAGCACACTCAGCCGGAACCAAATCCACTTGACATGGAACAAGACCAAGCTCAAGATAAGGATGGTATGACTGAAGATGTGGTTCAAGAGGATCACCATGATGAGGTTAGCCATGAAGCAGAAACTCCTCCTCCTCCACCACCACCTCCTCTTCGGAGAAGCACTAGACAGAGGTTTGGACCTGAAAATTGGAAGGTCACTAGAGTCTATTTCAACAACCAAGCTGTAGCGCATCCTATTCAAGCTGTGTGTTCGCTTGACCTGTTACCAACTGCTCATCAAGCCTTCCTTGGAAAAGTTGATGCTCAATGGATTCCACAGAGTTATGAAGAAGCCAAAGGGAGTAATGAATGGCTCGGAGCAGTGGATGATGAGGTTGGGGCTATGAAAAGGAATCATACATGGGATGAAGCCGACCTACCTTTGGGAAAAAAGGCTGTTAGTTCAAGGTGGCTTTTCACTATCAAATATCTGAGCAATGGAGATGTTGAGAGGTACAAAGCCAGACTTGTTGAAGAGAGGATTCACACAGACTTATGGAGATGACTACAGAAGCGTTTGCTCCAGTCGCCAAGCTGCATACAGTTAGAGTTATTCTCTCATTAGGTACAAATCTGGATTAGGAGTTATGGCAAATGGATGTGAAGAATGCGTTCTTGCAAGGAGAACTTGAAGAAGAAGTGTACATGACTCCACCACCAGGCCTTGAAGACTCTATTGCTCCGGGAAAAGTTATGCGGCTTAGAAAAGCCATCTATGGACTAAAGCAATCTCCAAGAGCTTGGAACCACAAACTGAGCTGTACTCTCGAAGAGAAAGGGTTCAAGAGATCTGAAGCTGATCACACATTGTTCACAGTCCAAAGTCCACGAGGAATCGTTGTAATCTTGGTCTCGTGGATGACCTTATCATTTCGGCAATGATAAGGAAGGTATTCTCGAAACTAAAACATATCTTAAAACTGTATTTGATATCAAAGATCTTGGAGAACTAAAATATTTCCTAGGGATTGAAGTATGTTGCTCTTCGGAGGGCTTATTTCTATCACAAAGGAAATATACTCTTGACTTCTTTGAATGAGACAGGTAAAATAGGAGCAAAGCCAGCCAAAACTCCTCTTGCAGATGGCTACAAGGTCAAGCGAATGGGGAGAAAAAGGAAAAGGAGCGTGAAGCAGAAGATCCCTTAGACAAACCATATCTGAGATCCTCTCCAATACCGAAGACTAGTGGGTAAACTTATCTATCTGACTTTAACAAGACCTGACTTATGTTTTCTTTGTGAATCGGGTGAGTCAATACATGCAAAACCCACAGTCTACCATTGGAACATGGTGGAGAGGATACTCGAGATATCTAAAAGGGAGTCCGGGACAAGGCATATGGATGGGAAAGAATGAGAATGCCGAGATTGTTGGTTATTGTGATGCACGACTCTCTGGTGACCCGAATGATAGGAAGTCAACCACTGGATATTGCACATTCATTGGAGGGAATTTGGTGACATGGAAGTCTAAGAAGCAGAAGGTAGTGTCATGTTCAAGCGCTGAATCCGAGTATAGAGCAATGAGGAAGCTCACGGAAGAACTTATTTGGCTTAAGGCACTACTCACAGATCTAGGCATTGAAACCACAAGACCCATCACCATGCATTGTGACAATCAAGCAGCTATACACATTGCCAGCAACTCTGTGTTTCACGAGAGGACCAAGCACATAGAAGTTGACTGCCACAAAGTCCGAGAGAAGATCAAAGAAGGAGTCACACTACCATGCTTTACAAGAAGTGAAGATCAACTAGCAGACATCTTCACCAAAGCTACGAGTCTAAAGGTTTGCAAACACATCTACAGCAAACTAGGGCTTGTGGATCCAACCCATCCTTGATCATATCCCCTCCTCATCGGCGTTATGCTCTTTTCCTCATCATAGATTTTTTTCCCAAGTGGTTTTTTTCTATGATGAGGTTTTTACCGAGATAGCGCCTTATGTAGGTCCAAGCTTAGTCTTTGTTCACCGGCGGCTAAGCTTGGGAGGGGAGTATTGAGAAAAGGCATTCCGTGGATAAGGCCGGGTACTATTCATCACGGGTACTATTCATCCCGAGACCCGAGATTACTATTCATCTCCAGAGTATTGAGAAAAATATTCCGTACATGATGTCGGATACTATTCATCTCGGGTACTATTCATCCCGAGACCCGTGATTACTATTCACCCCGTGGGTTTTTTCATTTAGGGCTTCTTCCTTCTACTATAAAAGGAGAAAACCCCCTTTTCTTGTAACTTAACCTAATTTTTGTGCCTCTTATGGCTGAGGGAGAGCTGCATCTAATCTTCTTGTTTTCTTATTGAATCTCTTCTCTAATTCTCTATTTAATCCGCATAAATCTCTTAAAATCTATAATCATGTCATCAAGAGAGCTAAAAGACTGAATCTAAGCCTTTAATTAAGTTTCGTCATAGAAACCTAGTACAGAGCATATAATGGCACTCTGTAGTGGCTCTTGAACTTCTCCAAACAGTTGTGAGGGATTAAACTCCTCTGACTAGACTTCCACACTTGTATTCACTCTCATTAGTATCTTGAAGAGTCATAACTCTGTTTTTAGGTATATCAGCTCTAAAATTTCAAAATCCTTGTCCATGGAACCATTGATTCTTTATATTCACATCAATAGGTCTTGTTTAAGCCTCCATATGTGTCTTCTTGCTACAACTCCCCATTCTCATCATTAGAAAGTCCTATGAGATTCTAAGAACAAACAGAACTATAGGATAAGCTATAATGCTTGTTTCTTTCGTTCATCTGCTTCCACACCTTAGTAGCATGCTTAATCATGTCATCAAGAGAGGTAAAAGGCTGAATCTAAGCCTTTAATTAAGTTTTATCACTGAAACCCAGTACAGAGCATACAATGGCACTCTGTAGTGGCTCTTGAACTTCTTAAAACTGTTGTGAGAGATTAAAGTCCTTTGACTACACTTCAACACTTATATTCACTCTCATTTGCTTCTTCAAGAGTCATAACTCTGTTTTAGGTGTATCAGCTTGAAAATTTCACAATCCTTGTCCCTGAAACCAATGAATCTTCATATTCACATCAATAGATCTTGTTTAAGCCTCCATATGTGTCTTCTTGCTACAACTCCCCATTTTCACCATTAGAAACACCTTTGAGATGCTAAGAACAAACCGTACTATAGGATAAGCTATAATTCTTGTTTCTTTCGTTGATCTGCTTCTACACCTTAGCAGCATACTTAATCATGTCATCAAGAGAGCTAAAAGGCTGAATCTAAGCCTTTAATTAAGTTTTATCACTGAAACCCACTACAGAGCATACAATGGCACTCTGTAGTGGCTCTTGAACTTCTCAAAACAGTTGTGAGAGATTAAAGTCGTCTGACTGCACTTCAACACTTCTATTCACTCTCATTTGCTTCTTCAAGAGTCATAACTCCGTTTTAGGTGTATCAGCTTGAAAATTTCACAATCCTTGTCCCTGAAACCAATGAATCTTCATATTCACATCCATAGATCTTGTTTAAGCCTCCATATGTGTCTTCTTGCTACAACTCCCCATTTTCACCATTAGAAATACCTTTGAGATGCTATGAACAAACCGTAGTATAGGATAAGCTATAACTCTTGTTTCTTTCGTTGATCTGCTTCTACAACTTAGTACCATGCTTAATCATGTCATCAAGAGAGCTAAAAGGCTGAATCTAAGCCTTTCATGAAGTTTCATCATTAAAACCAAGTACAGAGCATACAATGGCACTCTGTAGTGGCTCTTGAACTTCTCAAAACAGTTGTGAGACATTAAAGTTCTCTGACTAGACTTCCACACTTCTATTCACTCTCATTTGTATCTTGAAGATTCATAACTCTGTTTTTAGGTATATCAACTTGAAAATTTCAAAATCCTGGTCATGGAAACCATTGATTCTTCATATTCACATCAGTAGGTCTTGTTTAAGCCTCCATATGAGTCTTCTTTCTACAACTCTCCATTTTCACCATTAGAAACACCAATGAGATGCTAAGAACAAACAGAACTATGGGATAAGCTATAATGCTTGTCTCTTTCGTTGATCTGCTTATACAACTTAGTAGCATGCTTAATCATGTCATCAAGAGAGCTGAAAGATTGAATCTAAGCCTTTAACTAAGTTTTATCACTGAAACCCAGTACAGAGCATACAATGGCACTTTGTAGTGGCTCTTGAACTTCTTAAAACAGTTGTGAGAGATTAAAGTCCTCTAACTACACTTCAACACTTCTATTCACTCTCATTTGCTTTTTGAAGAGTCATAACTCCGTTTCAGGTGTATCAGCTTGAAAATTTCACAATCCTTGTCCCTGAAACCAATGAATCTTCATATTCACATCAATAGATCTTGTTTAAGCCTCCATATGTGTCTTCTTGCTACAACTCCCCATTTTAACCATTAGAAACACCATTGAGATGCTAAGAACAAACAGAACTATAGGATAAGCTATAATGCTTGTTTCTTTTGTTGATCTGTTTCTACCCCTTAGTAGCATGCTTAATCATGTCATCAAGAGAGCTAAAAGGCTGAATCTTAGCATTTCATGAAGTTTCATCACAGAAACCTAGTACAGAGCATACAATGGCACTCTGTAGTAGCTCTTGAACTTCTTAAAACAGTTGTGAGGGATTAAAGTCCTCTGACTACACTTCCACACTTCTATTCACTCCCATTTGTATCTTGAAGAGTCATAACTCTGTTTTTAGGTATATCAGCTCTAAAATTTCAAAATCCTTGTCCATGAAACCATTGATTCTTTATATTCACATCCATAGGTCTTGTTTAAGCCTCCATATGTGTCTTCTTGCTACAACTCCCCATTCTCATCATTAGAAACTCCTATGAGATTCTAAGAACAAACAGAACTATGGGATAAGCTATGATACTTTGTTCTTTCGTTGATCTGCTTCTACACCTTAGTAGTATGCTTAATCATGTCATCAAGAGAGCTAAAAGGCTGAATCTAAGCCTTTAATTAAGATTGATCACTGAAACCCAATACAGAGCATACAATGGCACTCTGTAGTGGCTTTTCAACTTCATAAAATAGTTTTGAGAGAATAAAGTCCTCTGACTATACTTCAACACTTATATTCACTCTGATTTGCTTCTTGAAGAGTCATAACTCCGTTTTAGGTGTATCAGCTTGAAAATTTCACAATCCTTGTCCCTGAAACCAATGAATCTTCATATTCACATCAATAGATCTTGTTTAAGCCTCCATATGTGTCTTCTTGCTACAACTCCCCATTCTCATCATTAGAAACTCCTATGAGATTCTAAGAACAAACAAAACTATTGGATAAGCTATA
This sequence comes from Cardamine occulta, assembly GCA_028015245.1. Lineage (NCBI taxonomy): Eukaryota > Viridiplantae > Streptophyta > Magnoliopsida > Brassicales > Brassicaceae > Cardamine > Cardamine occulta. The sequence continues at coordinate 6,754,432 of CM051377.1, forward strand.
ATACTTGTTTCTTTAATTGATCTGCTTCTACACATTAGTAGCATGCTTAATCATGTCATCAAGAGAGCTAAAAGGCTGAATCTAAGCCTTTAACTAAGTTTCATCACTGAAACCCAGTACAGAGCATACAATGGCACTCTGTAGTGGCTCTTGAACTTCTTAAAATAGTTGTGAGAGATTAAAGTCCTTTGACTACACTTCAACACTTATATTCACTCTCATTTGCTTCTTCAAGAGTCATAACTCTGTTTTAGGTGTATCAGCTTGAAAATTTCACAATCCTTGTCCCTTGAACCAATGAATCTTCATATTCACATCAATAGATCTTGCTTAAGTCTCCATATGTGTCTTCTTGCTACAACTCCCCATTTTCACCATTAGAAACACTTTTGAGATGCTAAGAACAAACACAACTATAGGATAAGCTATAATGCTTGTTTCTTTCGTTCATCTGTATGTGAGCACTATAGAGGAAAGGCGAGTGTGTTTATGAAGCGTGTGATTATGAAGTGTGGTCAAGATGGCAAGGCATGATGCGTTTGGGAAGGTTCTGATCAAAGCAAGTCAAGCAGTAACCAAGCACTCCGAGGCATACAGAATGGAGAAACGAAGGCTACCTTAAAAGAGGCAGGAAAGCGCATGAGTAACCAAGCTAAACAACTGGAGGAAAGAAAAAAAAATGCCAAGTCATGAGACCAGCTAGATGAGGCACATGAAAATATCTATACCGTCAAAACTATATCCTTGAAGAGGAAGTGAAAAGCAAGCTAAAGCAACATACTGGACAAGAAGCGGAAGCTAGAGACCGGACAAGAAGAAGCATAGGAAAGTCGACGTGGCTCAAAGCTATCTTTGAAGATCGAGGTACTTAAAGTCTTCATGCTACACTATCTTCCTTGATCATATCCCCTACTCATAGACGTTATGCTCTTTTCCTCATCATAGATTTTTTTCCAAGTGGTTTTTTCTATGATGAGGTTTTTACCGAGGTAACGCCTATGTAGGTCCAAGCTAAGTCTTTGTTCACCGACGACTAAGCTTGAGGGAGAGTATTGAGAAAAGGCATTCCATGAAGAAGATCGGGTACTATTCATCTCGGATACTATTCATCCCGAGACCCGAGATTACTATTCATCCTGAGACCCGAGATTACTATTCATCCCGTGAATCTATTGAGAAAAGGCATTCAATGAAGAAGGTCGGGTACTATTCATCTCGGATACTATTCATCCCGAGACACGGATTACTATTCATCCCGTGCTGTAAGCTGCGTTTTCATGCTTAATCTCCCATTCTTAATCTCTTATTCTCTCTAGTTTAATTTTGCATAATCTCCCATTCTCCTTTACTTGTTTTATGCATCTATGCATTTATTCTCACAATCTGCTTCTACACCTTAGTAGCATGCTTAATCATGTCATCAAGAGAGGTAAAAGGCTTAATCTAAGCCTTTCATGAAGGTTCATCACTGAAACCCAGTACAGAGCATACAATGGCACTCTATATTGTCTCTTGAACTTCTCAAAACAGTTGTAAGACATTAAAGTTCTCTGAGTAGATTTCCATACTTCTATTCAGTCTCATTTGTATCTTGAAGAGTCATAACTCTGTTTATAGGTATATCAGCTTGAAAATTTCAAAATCCTGGTCATGGAAACCATTGATTCTTCATATTCACATCAGTAGGTCTTGTTTAAGCCTCCATATGAGTCTATTTTCTACAACTCTCCATTTTCACCATTAGAAACTCCAATGAGATGCTAAGAACAAACAGAACTATGAGATAAGCTATAATGTTTGTTTCTTTCGTTGATCTGCTGATACAACTTAGTAGCATGCTTAATCATGTCATCAAGAGAGCTAAAAGGCTTAATCTAAGCCTTTAATTAAGTTTTATCACTGAAATCCAGTACAGAGCAGAAAATGGCACTCTCTAGTGGCTCTTGAACTTCTTAAAACAGTTATGAGAGATTAAAGTCCTCTAACTACACCTCAACACTTCTATTCACTCTCATTTGCTTTTTGAAGAGTCATAACTCCGTTTTAGGTGTATCAGCTTGAAAATTTCACAATCCTTGTCCTTGAAACCAATGAATCTTCATATTCACATCAATAGATCTTGTTTAAGCCTCTATATGTGTCTTCTTGCTACAACTCCCCATTTTAACCATTAGAAACACCATTGAGATGCTAAGAACAAACAGAACTATAGGATAAGCTATAATGCTTGTTTCTTTCGTTGATCTGCTTCTAAACCTTAGTAGCATGCTTAATCATGTCATCAATGTAGAAATACACAGATCTGTTGTTTGAGATTTTGGAGAATTTTGGAGAATAATGAACAGTACCCACGAAAATGAAGAAGAAGAAAGTGAGAGATATTTTTTCTTCTTATCTCATCTCATTAATTTCGTGTATGGGTCCTTTACAATCATATATCCACTCTAAGCAAGCTAAACAAGTGGCTAAAATTAATTAACATGTGGGAAAAATGACAGCCACAAAATATAAAGTCACAGTTTGACTTGTCATGAGAGTTCAAACAGACCTCTCTTCTTATAAGACCAGTTCAATCTTGACTTCAATAATTCCCATCCAGTCTTCACTTCAATAATCAGTCCTCACTTCAACACTCCCCCTCAAGATTGGTTAGTGGAGATCTAACAAACCCATCTTGCCATGAAGATCATTACACACCTTAGATGTTGTTGCTTTGGTGAAGACATCTGCTAATTGGTCACTGCCTCTCACAAATGTTTGCAAAATTATTTCAGCTTCAACCTTCTCTCTCACATAGTGACAATCCACCTCAATATGCTTCGTTCTCTCATGGAACACGGAGTTAGAAGCAATATGGATGGCAGCTTGGTTGTCACAATGAAGAGTCATGGGCTCAGATGATTCAATTCCTAGATCCTTGAGAAGGGCCTTTATCCAAACCAACTCACCAGTTGTGTTTGCCATTGCTCGGTACTCAGCCTCTGCACTTGATCTAGAAACTACCTTCTGCTTTTTACTTCTCCAAGTAACCAGATTTCCACCAACAAATGTACAAAACCCAGTTGTTGACTTCCTATCAACCTTATCTCCTGCCCAATCAGCATCACAGTACCCAACAATATTAGTGGAGTTATTATGACCCATCCAAATACCTTTGCCTGGTGTGCCTTTCAGGTATCTGAGGATGCGATCAACCATTCCCCAATGATGTTTGCTTGGAGCCTGCATATGTTGACTTGCTTGATTTACTGTAAACGAAATGTCTGGTCTTGTGATAGTCAAGTATATCAACCTTCCCACCAGCCTTTGATATTGCTTAACTTCCATAAGCGGCTCCCCCTCTGGGCATATTTTATAACCATCCTCAATGGGAGTCTTAGCTGGTTTTACTCCAAGCTTCCCTGTTTCTTCAAGCAAATCAAGAGTATATTTCCTTTGGGATAAAAATAATCCATTATCAAATTTGCATACCTCAATCCCAAGGAAATACTTAAGCTCACCCAGGTCTTTAATATCAAATGATGCCTTGAGTAATCTCTTCGTTCTCTTGATTCCCTCAACATCATCACCTGTGACAATAATATCATCCACATACACCAACACTGCCACAGTCCCATTCTCTCTCTTTGTTGTAAACAATGTATGGTCTGCTTCTGATTTTCTAAATCCATTCTCAAGAAGACATCCACTCAGCTTATGGTACCAAGCCCGAGGTGATTGCTTGAGACCATAAATTGCTTTCTTAAGCTTGCAGACCTTGTTGTCACCCATACTAACACCTTCTGGAGGAACCATGTACACTTCTTCCTTTAAATCTCCTTGAAGAAATGCATTTTTCACATCCATCTGCCATATGTTCCAACACAGATTAGTAGCAATAGAGAGAAGAACCCGTACCGAATGAAGCTTGGCTACTGGCGCAAAGGTCTCTGTGTAATCCACTCCATGCTTTTGTGTGTAACCCTTGGCAACTAACCTCGCCTTGTATCTCTCTATTTCCCCAGATCTTGGTATACTTGATGGTATACACCCACCTACCAACCAGCGTCTTCTTGTTGGGCTTGTCAGCTTCATCCCACGTATCATTCTTAACCATGGATGGTTGCTCTTCCAGCATAGCTTGAACCCAAACATCATCCAAACAAGCCTCTTCATAGCTCTTTGGAATCCTATGTTGGTCAATATTGGCGAGGAAAGCTTGGTGTTCTTGTGGAAACTGATCCATAGCACAATGATTCTGAATTGGATGAGCCATTGCCTGATTATTGTAATATACTCTTGTGTTCTTCCAATTCTCAGGAGGAAATCTCATCCTTGTACTTCTTCTCAATGGAGGTACAATTTCTTCTTCAGGATCTGATGCCTCGGATTCCTCAACAGCATCAGTTTCAGCTGATTCTAGATTAATCTCAACATTGGGTGATTCCTCATCTCCAACATTACCCTCTGGTTCACCCATAGGTTCCACTTCAGTAGCACCACTGTTCTCACCTTCATCTACCACAACATCATCATGATCAATATGTTCATTTTCATTACCAACACCTGGAGCTACCCCTTGAAGAATAACCCTTAATGTAGATGCATTTTCCACAGATGAGGTTAAATCTGTCAAGCTATCCCAACTCTTTGTACCAAAATATCCCTTATCTTCAACAAATTTAACCTCTCTTGATATATGCACCCGCCTGGTGGTTGGATTGTAACACTTGTACCCCTTTTGTGTAGAGGAATACCCAATGAACATACACTTGATGCTCTTTGGCTCTAACTTGTGCCTCTGAGTTTCTGGAACAAAGACGAAGCAGGCACACCCAAACACACGCAAATGATCAATAGAAGGTTTAACTTTGTTTAATACCTCAAATGGAGAAATGTTTCCAAGATGAGCTGCTGGTAGCCGGTTTATTAGATAGCAGGCTGTCATCACAGCATCACCCCAATACTCCTTAGGTACACTTTATTAATCAAGCAACAAATACCCAACAAGGAATAAAAGAAGAAAGGCCTAAATAGAGAAGCCCAGAACTGACGCCCAAATTGTTTTCGTCTCCAACAGCTCTATTTTGAACTCCAACGGCTCTATTACTATTCCCAACGGATAGATTAGACTCTGAACTACAAGATACACCTAGTTATTTTTGCGTTTAAGAGTTCTATAAATATGTAATCCATTGTAACACTTTACAACTACTAAGATAATAAAATCTCATAAGAGATAATAAAATCTCTCTATTCTCAATCTTCTTATTATTCATTCAGCTACTCTCATTCTAGTTTCTAACAAACTTAAACTCTGAATTCTAACATGGTATCAGAGCATTGATCCATAAACAAGATCAAGTTTTTGATTTCCTCATTCTCTTCATCTGTTTCTTTTTTTTTCAAAACTGACATTGTTACAGCCCAGAAAATTTCAGAAACTAGTTCTTCAAGATTCAGCCCTCCTCTTTGTCTCCTTTGCATTTACGTCATCTCCTCCTTCATATTCAAAGCTTCCGCAGCATTCACAAGCTCTACAGAGCTCCAAATCGAAAGAATTTTTTCGAAAATTCAAATTTCTGTCCGTTTTTGGTCTTGTTCCTTTGTCTTCTCCAAAAATTTCTTTGGTTTTCCTGGAAATACATCCTTTTAACTTCCTCCAAAAGCTCTGAGATTGATATATATTCATCCTAGACGAGCTGTGTGAAGTTAGAGTGGTTTATTTCTGGTGATTTCTCAAAGAACATTTTCCTAACTCTGAGATTGAAATTAATTCATCCTAGACGAGTTAGTGAAGTTGAGGCAGTGTAGTATCAAACGGTTAATCATTTTTTTTATCATGGAGGAGACAAAACCAACCGCAATTAGAGTCACCCTAAGAGGAGAGAACTATCTCCTATGGTCACGATCGACAAAATCCAACTTATGCAGGGCGGCTTGTGGAATCAGGTTGAACCAGCAAAAGGAAAAGAGCTTCAAGAAGGAGATGAAGAAGCTCGGGAAAAGTGGCTGCAAAAAGATCAAATGGTGCTCAGCATAATCCACAGCTCCTTGAGTGATTCAATATTTGAATCTTACTCATATTGTGAGACAGCTCAAGAACTTTGAAAAACTCTAAAGAAGGTGTATGGAGACATCACCAATCTTTCAAGAGTATTCGAAGTGAAGAAAGATCTCAGCAACCTCACTCAAGAAGATCAAGATTTTACCAAACACTTTGGTAAATATAGATCATTACTTGCTGAACTGGATATGCTGAGGCCAAGCACAAAAGACCTCAAAATTATAGAGGAAAGAAAAGAGCAAGATCGAGTATTTGGACTTCTCCAATCTCTCCATCCGAAATTTAATGACCTTATAAAGTACATTTTAAGGGAGGAGAAGCTACCAAGCCTTGAGAATGTCTGCTCTCAAATCCAAAAGGAGCAAGGCTCCTTAGATCTCTTCAAGCAAAGGAGAGTTGCCAGCGGCAAACAGAGGGTTTCACAAACCGCCATGCAGTTCCAACAAGAAAGGAACAACAAAGCAATGTGAACATTGCAAGAACATTGGCAAATTCAACCAAGGGAGAGGACACACCAAGGAGGAGTGCTTTATCCTTCATCCTCATCTCAGAGCCAACTTCAGAGCAAGGCAACAAGGAAATGAAGCAAACGCTTCAAATTATGCTCCAGCCACTCAACCAACTACAGCATTCGGTATGAACCCAAGTGCTCCAAACAGCCATTCTAATCAAGCCTCTACTTCAGAGAACAACGGCATGATCACCATGAGCAGAGCAGACTTAGAGGCAATGATCAAGACCATGCAAATTTGCAAGGAGTCTGGTATCACCTTTTTAGCCTCTAACCATTCAAAAACACTTTTAGTAGATTCAGGAGCTTCTCACCATATGATTAAAGATTCTGATCTACTAAATAATATTCAAAACACCTCTGGTCATGTTGAAGTTGCTAATGGAGTTAGAGTGCCAATTAAAGGGCGTAGGCCATTTAAACCTGTTTGGAAATGAATCTAGTGCTTTTTACATGCCTACATTTAGCAATAAGTTGGCATCGGTCAAAAGGGCTACCACCGAACACAATGCTTATGCAATAGTTAGACCTACCAGCTTTCGACTTCTGGATATTAAAACTGGTGAAGTTTTAGGCAAGGGAACACTAAGGGAGAGTTGTATACTCTAGAAGATCTCAAGAACCATTCTAGATGCTCCAACTCTGCTAGTTTGCCGTTTATTAATTCCTGTCATGTAGCTAGTAGTTCAAATGATTTATGGCATGCTAGATTAGGCCATCCTCATTCTAGAGCTTTAAAATTAATTATGCCCAATGTAGTATTTGATAATTCTAAGTGTGAGTCTTGTATTATGGGAAAACATTGCAGAAGTGTTTTCCAAAACTCCTTATCAATATATGAGAATTGTTTTGATTTAGTTCACTCTGATGTTTGGACCTCACCTTGCCTATCTAGAGATAACCTAAAATACTTTGTGACATTCATAGATGAAAAATCAAAATATACATGGGTCACATTGTTACCTTCTAAAGATAGAGTATTTGAGGCATTTGTCAACTTTCAAACATATGTGACTAATCATTTCAATGCTAAAATTAAGGTGCTAAGATCGGATAATGGAGGGGAATACACAAGCCACACTTTCAAGGCTCATTTGGCAAATCATGGCATCCTTCACCAAACGAGCTGTCCTTATACTCCACAACAAAATGGAGTGGCCGAAAGGAAGAATAGGCATCTGATGGAAGTAGCAAGATCAATGATGTTCCACAAAAACATCCCAAGGAGATTTTGGGGAGATGCTGTCATGACCGCATGTTACCTCATTAATAGAATTCCAACAAAAGTCTTAGATGACTTATCACCATTTGAGGTATTAAACAAAACCAAACCAAATATTAATCACTTACGTGTGTTTGGTAGTGTTTGTTTTGTCCTAGTGCCAAGGGATCAAAGGAATAAGTTAGATGCTAAAAGCACTAGAAGCGTGTTCATTGGATACTCCACTACTCAAAAGAATACAGATGCTATGATCCAAGCACCAAACGCATCATGACGTCTAGAGATGTAAAATTCCTAGAAGATCAAAGTTATTTTGAGAAGTCGGGCTGGAAAAGTGTGAAAGACTTGGCTGACACTACAACAGATCGAGCAGCCTCTCTTCAACACATTTTAAGTCACATGGGTCTTCCTCAAATGAATGAAGATCAAACAGCCCCTGCAAATAATCAAGAAGATCAAATTCAAGAAGAAGGGGTAAATGTTCAAAATGAGCAAGAGAATGACGAAGGAGTAAATGAACAAGGGGGAGTTAATCAAGAAACTCCACCAGAAGCTGATATTCAGCAAAATGAATATCATGAGGAAGGAGAGGCACCAGCACCAACCTTGCGAAGAAGCACACGCCAAAGATTTGGTCCAGACCATTGGAAACAAACTAGGGTCTATTATAACCATCAAGTTGTGGCTCACCCTATCCAAGCTCAGTGTTCTCTTGCCCTCTTGCCATCAGATCATCAAGCATTCCTTGGAAAGATAGAGCAGCATTACATTCCAAAGACCTATGAAGAAGTAAAAGAAATCAAGGTGCGGATGGATGCTATAGATCTTGAGATAGAAGCAATGGTTAGAAATCACACTTGGGATGTAAGTGATCTACCTTCGGAAAAAGAGCTGTGACATCTAAATGGGTATTCACCATCAAGTATCACAGCAATGGAGAAATCGAAGGTATAAAGCTCGAATGGTTGCAAGGGATTTACTCAAACTTATGGAGAAGACTATCACGGACACCTTTGCACCAGTGGCTAAGCTCCATACAGTTCGAGTGATTTTATCATTGGCAACCAATCTATCTTGGGAATTATGGCAAATGGATGTCAAAACGCATTCCTCCAAGGAGGGGTTGAAGAAGAAGTGTACATGAAGCCTCCGCCAGGTCTTGAAAGTTCAATTACTCATGGCCACGTTTTAAAAATCAGAAAAGCCGTTTATGATATGCAGCAATCCCCAAGAGCCTGGTACCACAAGCTAAGCTTTACACTAACAGCCAAAGGATTTAAAAGATCGAGAGGCTGATCACACCTTGTTTACTTCTCAAAGTGCTCAAGGAATCATTGTAGTCTTGGTATATGTAGATGACTTGATCATTTCCGGCAATGATCAAGCAGGTATTCAAGAAACCAAACTTTTTCTTAAATCTGTATTTGATATAAAAGATCTAGGTGAACTTAAATATTTTCTAGGTATAGAGATATGCCGCTCTCCGGGAAGGCTTGTTTCTATCCCAAAGAAAATATTCACTCGATTTAGCTTACCGAGACAGGAAAATTAGGTTCTAAACCGGCCAAGACACCTCTGGAAGATGGCTACAAGGTCAGGAGAAAGGGGGAGAAAGGACAAGATCCACTTGACAAACCATTTGAAGATCCAGCTCAATACCGACGGCGTGTAGGTAAGTTAATTTACTTAACCATAACAAGGCCTGACCTATGCTTTCTTTGTGAATCAGGTGAGCCAACACATGAAAGAGCCCTTGGTGCACCACTGGAATATGGTGGAAAGAATTCTGAGATACATCAAAGGATCACCAGGGCAAGGTGTTTGGATGGGAAAGAATAATAATCTTGAAGTTGTGGGCTATTGTGATGCGGATTATGCTTGGAGATCGATGGATAGAAAATCCTGGCTATTGCACATTTATAGGAGGGAACTTAGTAACCCGGAAATCTAAGAAGCAAAAGGTCGTCTCATGCTCCAGCGCTGAAAGTGAGTATAGAGCAATGAAGAAGCTCACAAATGAGCTAGTATGGCTAAAAGGCGCTTCTAAAGGATCTGGGAATTGAGAGCACAAGTCCCATTACCATGCATTGTGACAATCAAGCAGCAATTCACATTGCTACAAACTCAGTCTTCCATGAACGAATCAAGCACATAGAAGTGGATTGTCACAAAGTTAGAGAGAAGATCATTGAAGGAGTAATCCTCCCATGCTATATACAAGCGAAGATCAGCTTGCTGACATATTCACCAAATCTACAAGTCTCAAGATTTGGAACCACATTCAGAGCAAGCTTGGACTAATAGATCTCACTCATCCTTGATCATGCCTCTCCATTTCCAGAGACACTACACTCTTTTCCTCACAAGGAGTTTTTCCCACTGGATTTGTACTTGTGAGGTTTTTAATGAGGTAGTTGTGAGGATTTGTTTCTGGAAAATCAAACTTAGTCTCCACACTCATTCCGGCTAAGTTTGAGGGGGAGTATTAATCAAGCAACAAATACCCAACAAGGAATAAAAGAAGAAAGGCCTAAATAGAAGCCCAGGCGGCCCAAATTGTTTTCGTCTCCAAAGCTCTATTTTGAACTCCAACGGCTCTATTACTATTCCCAACGGATAGATTAGACTCTGAACTACAAGATACACCTAGTTATTTTTTTGTTTAAGAGTTCTATAAATATGTAATCCATTGTAACACTTTACAACTACTGAGATAATAAAATCTCATAAGAGATAATAAAATCTCTCTATTCTCAATCTTCTTATTATTCATTCAGCTACTCTCATTCTAGTTTCTAACAAACTTAAACTCTGAATTCTAACACACTTCTCTCAAACAACATTGCCCTGGATACTTCCATTAAATGTGTGTTCTTGCGTTCAGCCACTCCATTTTGCTGTGGAGTATATGCATAAGAAGTCTGATGCACGATTCCCTGTTCCTCCACAAACCTCTTAAAATCATTACCCATGTATTCTCCACCATTATCACTCCTCAGAACTTTGATCTTAGCCCCAAACTGAGTAAAGACATAATTGTAGAAATTGGAGAACGCCTTGAGAACCTGGCTCTTAGAATTCATAAGTATAACCCATGTGTATTTAGACTTCTCATCAATAAAAGAAACAAAATACTTATATTGATCACGGGTTGCACAAGGAGCTGTCCATACATCAGAATGTACAAGATCAAAACACGTATCATACAACGTACTCGATTCCGGAAAAACAGTTCTGCAATGTTTCCCTAGAATGCACGCTTCACAGTCCTTATGATCTTGTGCTTTCTGATTAGGCAGAGCAAGCTGGAGAGCTTTAAGATGAGGATGACCCAATCTCTTGTGCCAAAAAGTGCTTAGTGCTGACTTACTAATAGGCTTATCCACAACAGGTTGCTTTTCATCCAAAACATAGAGACCACCCTTGGAGCAACCTTCCCCGATGGTCTGCCCAGATTTAATGTCCTGAAACTTTACATCATCAGGACTAAAGACAACCACACAATCAAGGTCCTTTGTTGCTTTCTGAACAGACAATAAATTGTTAGAAAAATCTGGCAAATATAGAGCTTTCAGCTTCCTTTTAAATAACTCTAAATTCCCAATTCCTCTAATCTCAACATCCTGTCCATTAGCAATTGTAACCTTTCCACCATGTGGTTCGACATTAGACAATAATTCCTTATCACTAATCATATGATGAGAAGCACCAGAATCCACTATAACTTGTTTGTGAGTTCTAGAGGTGAAGAACCCCTTACCAGATTCTGCAAGCTTGGTGATGCTCTTGATTAGAGCATCTAGGTCTGACTTTCTGACCACATCATCTACGTTGGATGTAGCTACTCCAGCCACTCCCCTTGACGTCTGACCCGCCACTTTGAAGTTCTTGGGCTTTAGATGCGGATAGAGAGTCCAGCATTTATCCTTGGTGTGTCCTTTCATCTTACAATGATCACACACAAGGTTCTTCTTGTCAGCCATCAATCTGACATCCTTTGCTTTGCTCACATGAGCAACTTCACTTGTCGCTTTAAAGAGACCCCTGGAGCCTTCCTCCTTTTAAATCATCATGCACACTTGGTTGAGAGTAGGCAGCTTCTCAAACCTTAGAATGTGCTGAACCAGTCCAAAGTATGACTCATCAAGAGTGAGGAGCAAACCAAACACTTGATCTTGCTCTCTCCTCTCCACCATCTCCTTGATATCAATAGTAGGGGGCCTGAGCACGTCAAGCTCTGCCCACAGTCCCCTGAACTCACCAAAGAGATCCTTGAAATCCTTCCCCCCTTGTTGAAGATTGCTGAGAGCCTTCTTGATCTCATAAATCCTACTAAAGTTGGATTCATTTCCATACACTCCCAAGAGTGTATCCCATAACTCCTTTGCCGTCTCTACATAAGAATAAGATGCTAGGATGCTAGGCACTAAGGAGCTCTGAAGAACAGTCAATACCAACTGATCTTCTTGGATCCACTTGGAATCCTCTTTGCTAGAGCTTATTTGGGCTGGAGACTCTAGCTCTCCCTCTGTAGCTACAGCGCCAGTCCCTTCAACTCCCCCCGGAGTGGTGCTACTTGAAAAAATCTCCTCAGATGTAAGACAATGGATCCATAATCCACGGCTTCTAAGTGCTGTCTTTGTGGTTCTGGACCACAAGAGATAGTTGTCCCCTTTCAGAACAACAGGTAAGGTGAAGAACTTGAGATTATCCATCACAAAGGCTTGATACAATGAAAGATTAAGAAAAACGTGGTCTTTAGGAGCTTATTGCTCTGATACCATGTAGAAATACACAGATCTGTTGTTTGAGATTTTGGAGAATTTTGGAGAATAATGAACAGTACCCACGAAAATGAAGAAGAAGAAAGTGAGAGATATTTTTTCTTCTTATCTCATCTCATTAATTTCGTGTATGGGTCCTTTACAATCATATATCCACTCTAAGCAAGCTAAACAAGTGGCTAAAATTAATTAACATGTGGGAAAAATGACAGCCACAAAATATAAAGTCACAGTTTGACAAGTCAAACTGTGAGAGTTCAAACAGACCTCTCTTCTTATAAGACCAGTTCAATCTTGACTTCAATAATTCCCATCCAGTCTTCACTTCAATAATCAGTCCTCACTTCAACAATCAAGAGAACTAAAAGGCTGAATCTAAGCTTTTAATTAAGTTTTATCACTGAAACCCAGTACAGAGCATACAATGGCACTCTGTAGTGGCTCTTGAACTTCTTAAACCAGTTGTGAGAGATTAAAGTCCTCTGACTATACTTCAACACTTCTATTCACTCTCATTTGCTTCTTCAAGAGTCATAACTCCGTTTAAGGTGTATCAGCTTGAAAATTTCACAATCCTTGTCTCTGAAACCAATGAATCTTCATATTCACATCTATAGATCTTGTTTAAGCCTCCATATGTGTCTTCTTGCTACAACTCTCCATTTTAACCATTAGAAACACCATTGAGATGCTAAGAACAAACAGAACTATAGGATAAGCTATAATGCTTGTTTCTTTCGTTGATCTGCTTCTAAACCTTAGTAGCATGCTTAATCATGTCATCAAGAGAGCTAAAAGGTTAAATCGAAGCCTTTCATGAAGTTTCAGAACTGAAACCCACTACAGAGCATACAATGGCACTCTGTAGTGGCTCTTGAACTTCTTAAACCAGTTGTGAGAGATTAAAGTCCTCTGACTACACTTCAACACTTCTATTCACTCTCATTTGCTTCTTCAAGAGTTATAACTCCGTTTAAGGTGTATCGGCTTGAAAATTTCACAATCCTTGTCCCTGAAACCAATGAATCTTCATATTCACATCTATAGATCTTGTTTAAGCCTCCATATGTGTCTTCTTGCTACAACTCCCTATTTTAACCATTAGAAACACCATTGAGATGCTAAGAACAAACAGAACTATAGGATAAGCTATAATGCTTGTTTCTTTCGTTGATCTGCTTCTAAACCTTAGTAGCATGCTTAATCATGTCATCAAGAGAGATAAAAGACTGCATTGAAGCCTTTCATGAAGTTTCAGCACTGAAACCCAGTACAGAGCATACAATGGCACTATGTAGTGGCTCTTGAACTTCTCAAAATAGTTGTGAGAGATTAAAGTCCTCTAACTGCACTTCAACACTTCTATTCACTCTCAACTACAAGATACTTCAACTATTAATCAAGCAACAAATACCCAACAAGGAATAAAAGAAGAGAGGCCCAAGAAGAGAAGGCCAGAACTGACGCCCAAATTGTTTTCGTCTCCAACAGCTCTATTTTGAACTCCAATGGCTCTATTACTATTCCCAACGGATAGATTAGACTCTGAACTACAAGATACACCTAGTTATTTTTTTGCGTTTAAGAGTTCTATAAATATGTAATCCATTGTAACACTTTACAACTACTGAGATAATAAAATCTCATAAGAGATAATAAAACCTCTCTATTCTCAATCTTATTATTATTCATTCAGCTACTCTCATTCTTGTTTCTAGCAAACTTAAACTCTGAATTCTAACATGGTATCAGAGCATTGATCAATAAACAAGATCAAGTTTTTGATTTACTCATTCTCTTCATCTGTTTCTTTTTTTTTTAAATTGACATTGTCACAGCCCAGAAAATTTCAGAAACTGGTTCTTCAAAATTCAGCCCTCCTCTTTGTCTCCTTTGCATTTACATCATCTCCTCCTTCATATTCAAAGCTTCCGCAGCATTCACAAGCTCTACAGATCTCCAAATCGAAAGAATTTTTTTCAAAAAAATTCAAATTTCTGTCCGTTTTTGGTATTGTTCATTGTCTTCTCCGAAAATTTCTTTGGTTTTCCTGGAAATACATCCTTTTAACTTCCTCCAAAAGCTCTGAGATTGATATATATTCATCCTAGACGAGCTGTGTGAAGTTAGAGTGGTTTATTTCTGGAGATTTCTCAAAGAACATTTTCCCAACTCTGAGATTGAAATTAATTCATCCTAGACGAGTTAGTGAAGTTGAGGCAGTGCAGTATCAAACGGTTAGTCATATTTTTTTTCATGGAGGAGACAAAACCAACCGCAATTAGAGTCACCCTAAGAGGACAGAACTATCTCCTATGGTCACGATCGACAAAATCCAACTTGTACGGACGCGGCTTGTGGAATCAGGTTGAACCAGCAAAAGGAAAAGATCTTCAAGAAGGAGATGAAGAAGCTCGGGAAAAGTGGCTGCAAAAAGATCAAATGGTGCTCAGCATAATCCACAGCTCCTTGAGTGATTCAATATTTGAATCTTACTCATATTGCGAGACAGCTCAAGAACTTTGGGAAACTCTAAAGAAGGTGTATGGAGACATCACCAATCTTTCAAGAGTATTCGAAGTGAAGAAAGATCTCAGCAACCTCACTCAAGAAGATCAAGATTTTACCAAACACTTTGGTAAATATAGATCATTACTTGCTGAACTGGATATGCTGAGGCCAAGCACAAAAGATCTCAAAATTATAGAGGAAAGAAAAGAGCAACATCGAGTATTTGGACTTCTCCAATCTCTCCATCCGAAATTTAATGACCTTATAAAGTACATTTTAAGGGAGGAGAAGCTACCAAGCCTTGAGAATGTCTGCTCTCAAATCCAAAAGGAGCAAGGCTCCTTAGATCTCTTCAGCAAAGGAGAGTTGCCAACGACAAACAAAGGGTTTTACAAACCTCCATTCAGTTCCAACAAGAAAGGAACAACAAAGCAATGTGAACATTGCAAGAACATTGGCAAATTCAACCAAGGGAGAGGACACACCAAGGAGGAGTGCTTTATCCTTCATCCTCATCTCAGAGCCAACTTCAGAGCAAGGCAACAAGCAAATGAAGCAAACGTTTCAAATTATGCTCCAGCCACTCAACACAACTACAGCACTCGGTATGAACCCAAGTGCTCCAAACGGCCATTCTAATCAAGCCTCTACTTCAGAGAACAATGGCATGATCACCATGAGCAGAGCAGACTTAGAGGCAATGATCAAGACCATGCAAATTTGCAAGGAGTCTGGTATCACCTTTCTAGCCTCTAACTATTCAAAAACACTTTTAGTAGATTCAGGAGCTTCTTACCATATGATTAAAGATTCTGATCTACTAAATAATATTCAAAACACCTCTGGTCATGTTGAAGTTGCTAATGGAGTTAGATTGCCAATTAAAGGCGTAGGAAATTTAAACCTCTTTGGAAATGAATCTAGTGCTTTTTACATGCCTACATTTAGCAATAATTTGGTCTCGGTAAAAAGAGCTACCACCGATCTCAATGCTTATGCTATATTTGGACCTAACAGCTTTCATTTTCAGGATATTAAAACTGGTGAAGTTTTAGGCAAGGGAAACAGTAAGGGAGAGTTGTATACTCTAGAAGATCTCAAGAACCATTCTAGATGCTCCAACTCTGCTAGTTTGCCGTTTATTAATTCCTGTCATGTAGCTAGTAGTTCAAATGATTTATGGCATGCTAGATTAGGCCATCCTCATTCTAGAGCTTTAAAATTAATTATGCCCAATGTAGTATTTGATAATTCTAAGTGAGTCTTGTATTATGGGAAAACATTGCAGAAGTGTTTTCCAAAACTCCTTATCAATATATGAGAATTGTTTTGATTTAGTTCACTCTGATGTTTGGACCTCACCTTGCCTATCTAGAGATAACCTAAAATACTTTGTGACATTCATAGATGAAAAATCAAAATATACATGGGTCACATTGTTACCTTCTAAAGATAGAGTATTTGAGGCATTTGTCAACTTTCAAACATATGTGACTAATCATTTCAATGCTAAAATTAAGGTGCTAAGATCGGATAATGGAGGGGAATACACAAGCCACACTTTCAAGGCTCATTTGGCAAATCATGGCATCCTTCACAAAACGAGCTGTCCTTATACTCCACAACAAAATGGAGTGGCCGAAAGGAAGAATAGGCATCTGATGGAAGTAGCAAGATCAATGATGTTCCACAAAAACATGCTAAGGAGATTTTGGGGAGATGCTGTCATGACCGCATGCTACCTCATAAATAGAATTCCAACAAAAGTCTTAAATGACTTATCACCATTTGAGGTATTAAACAAAACCAAACCAAATATTAATCACTTACGTGTGTTTGGTAGTGTTTGTTTTGTCTTAGTGCCAAGGGATCAAAGGAATAAGTTAGATGCTAAAAGCACTAGAAGCGTGTTCATTGGATACTCCACTACTCAAAAAGGGTACAAATGCTATGATCCCTTGAAGCATTCCTTGGAAAGATAGAGCAGCATTACATTCCAAAGACCTATGAAGAAGCAAAAGAAATCAAGGTCTGGATGGATGCTATGGATGCTGAGATACAAGCAATGGTTAGAAATCACACTTGGGATGTAAGTGATCTACCTTCGGGAAAAAGAGCTGTGATATCTAAATGGGTATTCACCATCAAGTATCACAGCAATGGAGAAATCGAAAGGTATAAAGCTCGAATGGTTGCAAGGGGATTTACTCAAACTTATGGAGAAGACTATACGGACACCTTTGCACCAGTGGCTAAGCTCCATACAGTTCGAGTTATTTTATCATTGGCAACCAATCTATCTTGGGAATTATGGCAAATGGATGTCAAAAACGCATTCCTCCAAGGAGAGCTTGAAGAAGAAGTGTACATGAAGCCTCCACCAGGTCTTGAAAGTTCAATTCCTCATGGCAAAGTTTTCAAACTTAGAAAAGCCATTTATGGCTTGAAGCAATCCCCAAGAGCCTGGTACCACAAGCTAAGCTTTACACTAACAGCCAAAGGATTTAAAAGATCAGAGGCTGATCACACCTTGTTTACTTTTCAAAGTGCTCAAGGAATCATTGTAGTCTTGGTATATGTAGATGACTTGATCATTTCCGGCAATGATCAAGCAGGTATTCAAGAAACGAAACTTTTTCTTAAATCTGTATTTGATATAAAAGATCTAGGTGAACTTAAATATTTTCTAGGTATAGAGATATGCCGCTCTCCGGAAGGCTTGTTTCTATCCCAAAGAAAATATTCACTCGATTTGCTTACAGAGATAGGAAAATTAGGTTCTAAACCGGCCAAGACACCTCTGGAAGATGGCTATAAGGTCAGGAGAAAGGGGGAGAAAGGACAAGATCCACTTGACAAACCATTTGAAGATCCAGCTCAATACCGGCGGCTTGTAGGTAAGTTAATTTACTTAACCATAACAAGGCCTGACCTATGCTTTGCTGTGAATCAGGTGAGCCAACACATGAAAGAGCCCTTGGTGCACCACTGGAATATGGTGGAAAGAATTCTGAGATACATCAAAGGATCACCAGGGCAAGGTGTTTGGATGGGAAAGAATAATAATCTTGAAGTTGTGGGCTATTGTGATGCGGATTATGCTTTGGAGATACGATGGATAGAAAATCCTGGCTATTGCACATTTATTAGAGGAAACTTAGTAACCTGGAAATCTAAGAAGCAAAAGGTCGTCTCATGCTCAAGCGGTGAAAGTGAGTATAGAGCAATGAAGAAGCTCACAAATGAGCTAGTATGGCTAAAGGCGCTTCTAAAGGATCTGGGAATTGAGAGCACAAGTCCCATTACCATGCATTGTGACAATCAAGCAGCAATTCACATTGCTACAAACTCAGTCTTCCATGAACGAACCAAGCACATAGAAGTGGATTGTCACAAAGTTAGAGAGAAGATCATTGAAGGAGTAATCCTTATTGAGAAAAGGCATTCCGTGAAGAAGACCGGGTACTATTCATCTCGGGTACTATTCATCCCGAGACCCGAGATTACTATTCATCCCGTGAATCTATTGAGAAAAGGCATTCCACGAAGAAGATAGAATACTATTCATCTCGGGTACTATTCATCCCGAGACACGAGATTACTATTCATCCCGTGCTATAAGCTGCGGTTTCATTATTGCTGCAGTTTTTTTATTTAGGGCTTCCTCCTTCAACTATAAAAGGAAGAAACCCCTCCCCTTGTAACCTAATCATTATTTGCGCCTCCTTTGGCTTAAAATGGCCCTTAGGGGCTGCTCTCTCTATTGTTCTTGCTTAATCACCTATTCTCCTTAATTATTTACATTCAGCATTAATCTCTTATTCTCTCTTGTTTAATTTGCATAATCTCTCATTCTCCTTTACTTGTTTTATGCATCTATTCTCTTAATTCTCTCATTCTCTTAGTTCATATTTCTGCATCAATTCTCACATGGTATCAGAGCAGATGGCGATGAAGAGAAAGGATGGAGGCTTGAAAGAATCATCGATGCTTAAACGGCCTCTCCATTTCAATGGTTTAGGCTTAGCTCAATGTTTTCTCTTCATTCTTAAGCCCCAGCCTTTTCTCCAAGCCATGTTTATAGATCCTTTATGACAATGAGGGAAGGAAGTGAGGTGTGGTAAAGAACTACAAGGGAAGAAACGAAATCTGTAAGCTGAAAGCTCCTAGCTGTTGGTCTTTGGATCCATGGTTTGCTGGGCTCAGATTTTTTTTTCTCATCATCTCTAAGCCTCATTTTTCTTCTCTAAGTCATTGTTAGTTATGAATAAGACTCAAAATCGTTTTTTTTGTTTCCTTTTAAAACCTTGGATGAATTTCTAGTTCCATTGGAATAGAAAAGTGAAATCCATTGTAATTTTTGATTCAGATTTGCGATTTGGGTGATTCAAGACATGGGAACCACGCTGAATGGTGCTTGATTTCTATAGATCTAATGCACCTAGTGTCGTGGTATATATGTTTGTTTTATTCTGGGTTTGACAATGAAGAGATGAGCTTGGTGGCTGTGGATAATAAACCACAAAGAGAGAAAGAGATAAGTATGCTACAAGCGCTTAATCCATGGATTCCATGGTTTTGCTGGGCACTTAATCTACTCTCTTTAAACCCCATCTGAAATCTCTAAGTCATCTGTTTAGTGTCTTAAAGCTGTGTTGAAAATCGGTTAAAGGAAGGTGAACCTGGGTTCATTTTGCTCTTATGAGCGTAAATGACCTTGCTGAATCCAAGCTTCCAATTAAAGGGAGGAGAACCTGGGTTCATTCAGCTCTTATGAGTATAAATGACTTTGCTGAATCCAAGCTTCCTTGAGAAAGAGATTTATAGTAAAAGCTTCTTCCTTGTGGAAACAAGCATAAACTGAAATTAAATCATCTTCTTTTTAAAAGCCGAGTTGATTCCAGCTAAAGGAAAGAGAACCCTGGTTTATTATGCCCTTGTGGGTAGAAATGGCCTTGTTGAATCTGATTCCTCTTTTGCTGAGAACCATAGTAAAATTTGCTTAACCCTTATGGATTGAAGCGTGTGAAGCTATGATGAATCTGGCTTTAAGGAAAGAGAACCATGTCTCATTTAGCTCTTATGAGTTTACATGAGCATGTTGAATCCAAATTTCCCTTTTAAATCAAAAGAATGAGAACCTTGATGAATCTGTAGCTAGAGTCCTAGAGGAACCTGAATCTTTTTAAATAAGGAGAGGAAACCTTAAGGATACTCATGGCTGTAGAACCTTGCTGAATCCAAGTTCTTTTGATCAAAATCAGACCTTGGACTACTTTCAAAATATTTTAAGTCCTTGGTTCCTTCAATCTTTAAATTATTTTTCATTTCTATTCCTTGAATTTAAAACCTTGGACCGCTTCTAAGCATTGAAGTCCCTGGTTCATGATTTTGCTCCCTAAGGTGAAATGGTCCGTATTAAAATTCCTTGTGAGTTTAAAATACACCTAAGATCATTTTTCACCCGAGTTAAATCATGACTAGCTGCTTTAAAGCACTGAAGTCCATGATTGTTTTCAAAAGATGAACATTGATCTGGGAAAATATTTTTATGTGAAGTATTTCCAAATAAATCATTGTTCATCCCTTGTTTTCAAATGAAAAGATGAATCTTAGTCTGCTTTCTTTCTTATCAATGTGCAACAAAATATGGCTTTGGTACATCTCAGTTTTGCTAAGGATAAAATTTTGGTCCGAGTTTTATATCTTAATGATTTGAAAATTCCTAAGACCATAATTAAATCCAAGCTCTCATAAGAGAGTAAATAGTCTTTATGGTGAAGAACCATAAAGAGGAAATTTTTTTTTCTACTAACCCTTGTGTATGCATAGGTAAAAGTGTATAAATCACAAGAAGAAAATGCATGAAGATCACATTGATCAATCCAATTCATGACTAATGGGGCACTATCTGAGTTATCAACCCAAAGGGAGTACACTTGAACTTGTCATTAATTTGAATATCTTTGAGTCTTGTGAATTATTTCTCTTATTTCTTTAATATGCAAACCCAATTTGTTTTACCTTCTTAAACCCCCCATGGCAATTACTTACTGAATTTAAGTCCTCTATGAAGGGTTTAAACAAGGAAAGCCGGGATTATTCTTGGTGAGAGAAGTGTTAAAGAAGAAGGGACACATAGAGAAGGAATACAGTAAAGAAGTCCTTGGAGCTTACATATTCATAAGCTGGATAAAGAACGGTGTTACTCAAGAAATGTTGAGAAGAAGATCCACTTAAGGTGTTCCCAAAATCATTACAAGAAGACCGCCTCACCATACTTGTTTACGGATCATAAACCACAAGGGAAAACTCTCTAAACTCTTGCTTATTCCATCATACTTAGGGTTACAATTTGTTTTCGTCGTGATATGATTAAAGTTAGTTCTCTTATGTGGTACTCTATATTTTATCTAAGCTTCTTAAAATCCCCGGCCATTGCTTTAAAATTTTGTATCTCATGATGAAGGTACAAAGGAGTAAGTGCCGTGACTATTCTCCCAAGAAGTTTAGAGACAAAGAAAAGGATCACATGAGAAGAAATGAAGTAAATAAGCGGTTGGTTCATTAGAAGTGTCCTATTCGATGAAAGGCTTCCAATGCTCTGCTTGTGACGATATTTGGACACAAGGGAACTACAAGAGTTAGTGTTCGTTTGGGACCAGTATGAAGTGTTTCTTGGTTATGGTTTGCGAATTGTGTTTGGTTTACCGAAAAGTGGTCTGTCTGGTGAAAAGTGAAGATTTTCAAACCAAGGGCTAAGGAACAAGGGGGAGTTTTTCCTCTCCGTGTCACAAGCTTGATCAGATGGATACATTGATGCATGATCAAGCTTGAGGGGGAGTATGTGAGCACTATAGAGGAAAGGTGAGTGTATTTATGAAGCGTGTGTTTATGAAGTGTGGTCAAGATGGCAAGACATGATGCGTTTGGGAAGGTTCTGATCGAAGCAAGTAACCAAGCACTTCGAGGCATACCGTATGGAGAAACGAAGGCTACCTTAAAAGAGGAGACCGGGAAACGCATATGAGTAGCCAAGCTAAACAAATGGAGGAAAGAAAAAATGCCAAGTCATGAGACCAGCTAGATGAAGCACATGAAAACATCCATACCTTCAAAACTATGTCCTTGAAGAGGAAGTGAAAAGCAAGCTAAAGCAAGAGACTGGACAAGAAGCGGAAGCTAGAGACCGGACAAGAAAGAAGCATAGGAAAGTCGACGTGGCTCAAAGCTATCTTTATGAAGATCGAGGTACTTAAAGTCTTCACGCTACACTCTCATCCTTGATCATATCCCCTACTCATAGACGTTATGCTCTTTTCCTCATCATAGATTTTTTTTCCAAGTGGTTTTTTCTATGATGAGGTTTTTACCGAGGTAACGCTTATTAGGTCCAAGCTTAGTCTTTGTTCACCGATACTAAGCTTGAGGGGGAGATATTGAGAAAAGGCATTCCGTGAAGAAGACCGGGTACTATTCATCTCGGGTACTATTCATCCCGAGACCCGAGATTACTATTCATCCCGTGAATCTATTGAGAAAAGGCATTCCACGAAGAAGATAGAATACTATTCATCTCGGGTACTATTCACCCCGAGACCACGAGATTACTATTCATCCCGTCTTTGTAAGCTGCGGTTTCATTATTGCTGCAGTTTTTTTATTTAGGGCTTCCTCCTTCAACTATAAAAAGGAGAAACCCTCCCCTTGTAACCTAATCATTATTTGCGCCTCCTTTGGCTTAAAATGGCCCTTAGGGGCTGCTCTCTCTATTGTTCTTGCTTAATCACCTATTCTCCTTAATTATTTACATTCAGCATTAATCTCTTATTCTCTCTTGTTTAATTTGCATAATCTCTCATTCTCCTTTACTTGTTTTATGCATCTATTCTCTTAATTCTCTCATTCTCTTAGTTCATATTTCTGCATCAATTCTCACAATCCTCCCACGCTACACAAGAAGCGAAGATCAGCTTGCTGACATATTCACCAAATCTACAAGTCTCAAGATTTGCAACCACATTCAGAGCAAGCTTGGACTAATAGATCTCACTCATCCTTGATCATGCCTCTCCATTTCCAGAGACACTACACTCTTTTCCTCACAAGGAGTTTTTCCCACTGGGTTTGTACTTGTGAGGTTTTTAATGAGGTAGTTGTGAGGATTTGTTTCTGAAAAATCAAACTTAGTCTCCACACTCATTCCGGCTAAGTTTGAGGGGGAGTATTAATCAAGCAACAAATACCCAACAAGGAATAAAAGAAGAGAGGCCCAAGAAGAGAAGGCCAGAACTGACGCCCAAATTGTTTTCGTCTCCAACAACTCTATTTTGAACTCCAACGGCTCTATTACTATTCCCAATGTATAGATTAGACTCTGAACTACAAGATACACCTAGTTATTTTTGCGTTTAAGAGTTCTATAAATATGTAATCCATTGTAACATTTTACAACTACTGAGATAATAAAATCTCATAAGAGATAATAAAATCTCTCAATTCTCAATCTTATTATTATTCATTCAGCTACTCTCATTCTTGTTTCTAGCAAACTTAAACTCTGAATTCTAACACTTCTCAAAACAGTTGTGAGAGACTAAAGTCCTCTAACTGCACTTCAACACTTCTATTCACTCTCATTTGCTTTTTGAAGAGTCATAACTCTGTTTTATGTGTATCAGCTTGAAAATTTCACAATCCTTGTCCCTGAAACCAATGAATCTTTATATTCACATCAGTAGGTCTTGTTTAAGCCTCCATATGTGTCTTTTTGCTACAACTCCCCATTTTCAACATTAGAAACACCAATGAGATGCTAAGAACAAACAGAACTATAGGATAAGCTATAATGCTTGTTTCTTTCGTTGATCTACTTCTACAACTTAGTAGCATGCTTAATCATGTCATCAAGAGAGCTAAAAGGCTGAATCTAAGCGTTTAATTAAGTTTTATCACCGAAACCCAATACAGAGCATACAATGGCACTCTATAGTGGCTCTTGAACTTCTTAAAATTGTTGTGAGAGATTAAAGTCCTCTGACTACACTTCAACACTTATATTCACTCTCATTTGCTTCTTCAAGAGTCATAACTCTGTTTTAGGTGTATCAGCTTGAAAATTTCACAATCCTTGTCCCTGGAACCACTGAATCTTCATATTCACATCAATAGATCTTGTTTAAGTCTCCATATGTGTCTTCTTGCTACAACTCCCCATTTTCACCATTAGAAACACCTTTGAGATGCTTAGAACAAACAGAACTATAGGATAAGCTATAATGCTTGTTTCTTTCGTTCATCTGCTTCTACACCTTAGTAGCATGCTTAATCATGTCATCAAGAGAGGTAAAAGGCTTAATCTTATTGAGAAAAGGCATTCCGTGCATAAGGTCGGGTACTATTCATCCTGAGTACTATTCATCCCGAGACCCGAGATTACTATTCATCTCCAGAGTATTGAGAAAAACATTCCGTATAGAATATCAGATACTATTCATCTCGGGTACTATTCATCTGAGACCCGTGATTACTATTCATCCCGTGGGTCTGTTTCATTTAGGGCTTCCTCCTTCTACTATAAAAGGAGGAAACCCCCTTTTCTTGTAACTTAACCTAATATTTGTGCCTCTTATGGCTGAGAGAGAGCTGCCTCTGATTTTCTTCATTTCTTGCTGAATCTCTTCTCTAATTCTCTATTTAATCCGCATAAATCTCTTAAAATCTATATGGTATCAGAGCCTTGTTACTGATTCTCTACTTCTATTCAATCATCTCTAGCTATTTTCTTAATCTCCATTGATTCCACAGCTCTCTCTTTATCTCTCATAAAAATTCTCATTCTCTCCTTGTGTTTGTTTCTCTTGTCTATGTTTGAAGATCTCAGCAGGTCTCTGTCTTGTCTCTGCAGATTAAACTCCATTGCTAGCCCTATAGATCTTCAGCTCTCTTCTGGTTTTCAAAGATTTTCGGATGTACTGTAGCAACAGTGACACCAACATAAATTGTGATTTCTTAGCAAAGTCTGGTTGGTTGCTTGGGAAGTTAGGATCAATCTGGAAATTTGTGGGTGTGTTGGCTGTAAGAAACACTGTAAGCTCAGCCAAGTCTTGTTGGTTTTGACAGATTTTCGTAGGTACTGTAGCAACAGTGACACCAACAGAAATTCTGATTTCTCAGCCAAGTCTTGTTGGTTGCTTGGGAAGTTAGGATCAATCTGGAAATTTGTGGGTGTGTTGGCTGTAAGAAACCCTGAAGCATGGATTCTTCAAAATCTGTTCCTATACCAGTTACTCTCAAAGGTGTGAACTACTTACTCTGGGCAAGAACCACCAAGATAAATCTGTGTGGTCGTGGTCTTTGGAATCACATTGAAACCCAAGATAAGAAGATAATCACAGATGAAGATGGAAAAGAGATAAGTGGAGATCCAAGTTTTGAAGATGGGAAATGGTTTCAAGAAGATCAGGGGGTTCTTGGACTACTTCAAAACTCACTTGAAGCCGCAATAGTTGAAGCTTATTCTTATTGTGAGACAGCAAAGGAGCTGTGGGACACACTAAAGAATGTCTATGGAAATATCTCCAATCTTTCCCGAGTGTTTGAAGTCAAGAAAGCTATCAACAATCTCAGCCAAGAAGATCTTGACTTCACAAAACACTTTGGAAAATTCAGATCACTATGGGCTGAACTCGAGATGCTAAGACCTTTCTCGGTGGATCCAAGTACTCTCAAGGAAAGGGGTGAACAAGATAGAGTCTTTGGTCTGCTTCTCACATTGAACCCGGCTTACAATGATCTCATCAAGCACATCCTTAGAGCTGAGAAGTTACCAAGCTTAGATGAGGTGTGCTCTCAAATCCAACGTGAACAAGGCTCAGTAGGTCTCTTCAGTGGCAAAGGGGAAATGGTCATGGCACACAAAGTTACTTTCAAGTCTGAAGATAGGAAGATTCTTGTGTGTGATCACTGCAAGAAGAGAGGCCATATCAAGGACAAATGTTGGATACTACATCCACATCTTAAGCCAGCAAAGTTCAAGGTTCAAGCGAACTACTGTCAAGAAGCCTCAACTGAGCAAGCTCAGGCTGGACCATCTAGACAAGGAGATGAACTGGCTATGGTTGCCTACTCCAATGATGTTGTTAGGAAGTCGGACCTTGAAGCTCTTATCAAGTCCATTGCTGCCCTTACCAATAAAGAATCCGGTATCACTCACTTTGCTTCTTTACCTAAATCACAAAATAAAACATTGATTATTGATTCTGGGGCTTCTCATCATATGATTAGTAACCCTAACCTCATTAATAATGTTAAACCTATTAATGGAAATGTGATAATTGCAAATGGTGATAGGATTCCCATAAGAGGAGTAGGTGATTTAAAACTTTGTGATAAGAACTCTAAAGCATTCTTTATGCCTGAGTTCACCTCTAATCTTGTCTCAGTAAAAAGAGCTACAAATGATCTTAATTGCTATGCTATATTTGGTCCTAATAGCTTTCATTTTCAGGATATTGAGAGTGGAAAAGTTTTGGGAGAAGGGAACACTAACGGTGACTTATATGTTTTTGAGGATTCTCCAACAACACAATCTACTTCTCTTTCTTGTCAATCTTGTTATGCTGTTAGCCCAAATAAACTGTGGCATGATAGACTTGGTCACCCTCATGCTAGGGCTTTAGAGATTATGTTACCCCATGTAGGCTTTAATCATCTGAACTGTGAAGCATGTATTCTAGGAAAGCATTGTAAAACTGTTTTTCCTAAGTCTTCAACTATCTATGAAAAATGTTTTGATCTTGTGCATTCAGATGTTTGGACTGCCCCATGTTTATCTAGAGACAATAATAAATACTATGTTACATTTATTGATGAGAAATCGAAATATACATGGGTCACACTGCTTGCATCTAAGGATAGAGTATATGATGCATTTGTTAATTTTCAATCATATGTTACTAACCAGTTTAATACCAAGATCAAGGTATTCGGGTCGATAATGGTGGGGAATACACTAGTCACAAGTTCAAAGATCACTTAGCAAGACATGGGATCATACACCAAACTAGCTGCCCATATACACCTCAACAAAATGGTGTAGCTGAGAGGAAGAATAGACATCTTATGGAAGTTGCAAGATCGATGATGTTTAACACCAATGTCCCAAGGAGATTCTGGAGTGATGCTTTGTCATGGCGGCTTGTTACGATAAATAGGATACCAACAAGGATCCTAACTGATTTAGCGTCATTTGAGGTATTGAACCGAACCAAACCTTCTATTGATCACTTACGAGTGTTTGGTTGCATTTGTTTTGTACTGAGACCAGATGAACTGAGGGACAAGCTTGAAGCTAAGAGCACAAAATGCATGTTCCTAGGCTACTCTACTACTCAAAAGGGCTACAAGTGCAATGACTTCTCAAAGAACAGAACAATTGTTTCAAGAGATGTCAAGTTCATTGAGCACCAAGGGTATTACGATAAGAAAGATTGGGAGAGTTTGAAAGATTTGGCAAGATCACCATCAGATAGAGCAGCTAGTCTCCAACATCTCCTTAGTCATCTTGGGAATCCTCCTCCTCGGAGAGAAGAACAATATGATAATGTTGAAACCAACCAACAAGGAGTGGAGACTACAGAAGATCAACCCAGTACTGTCCTTGGGAATACACATACTGCTCCAAACCCCATGGAAGAAACTGATACCACTGAGCACACTCAGCCGGAACCAAACCCACTTGACATGGAACAAGACCAAGATCAAGATGAGAATGGTATGACTGAAGATGTGGTTCAGGAGGATCACCATGATGAGGTTAGACATGAAGCAGAAACTCCTCCTCCTCCACCACCACCTCCTCTTCGGAGAAGCACTAGACAAAGGTTTGGACCCGAACATTGGAAGGTCACTAGAGTCTATTTCAACAACCAAGCTGTAGCGCATCCTATACAAGCCGTGTGTTCGCTTGACCTGTTACCAACTGCTCATCAAGACTTCCTTGGAAAAATTGATGCTCAATGGATTCCACAGAGTTATGAAGAAGCCAAAGGGAGTAATGAATGGCTCGGAGCAGTGGATGAGGAGGTTGGGGCTATGAAAAGGAATCATACATGGGATGAAGCCGACCTACCTTTGGGAAAAAAGGCTGTTAGTTCAAGGTGGCTTTTCACTATCAAATATTTGAGCAATGGAGATGTTGAGAGGTACAAAGCCAGACTTGTTGCAAGAGGATTCACACAGACTTATGGAGATGACTACACAGAAACGTTTGCTCGATGCCAAGCTGCATACAGTTAGAGTTGTTCTCTCATTGGCTACAAATCTGGATTAGGAGTTATGGCAAATGGATGTGAAGAATGCGTTCTTGCAAGGAGAACTTGAAGAAGAAGTGTACATGACTGCACCACCAGGCCTTGAAGACTCCATTGCTCCGGGAAAAGTTCTGCGGCTTAGAAAAGCCATCTATGGACTAAAGCAATCTCCAAGAGCTTGGTACCACAAACTGAGCTGTACTCTCGAAGAGAAAGGGTTCAAGAGATCTGAAGCTGATCACACATTGTTCACAGTCCAAAATCCACGAGGAATCGTTGTAGTATTGGTCTACGTGGATGACCTTATCATTTCCGGCAATGATAAGGAAGGTATTCTCGAAACTAAAACCTATCTTAAAACTGTATTTGATATCAAAGATCTTGGAGAACTAAAATATTTCCTAGGGATTGAAGTATGTCGCTCTTCGGAGGGCTTATTTCTATCACAAAGAAAATATACTCTTGACTTGCTGAATGAGACAGGTAAAATAGGAGCAAAGCCAGCCAAAACTCCTCTTGCAGATGGCTACAAGGTCAAGCGAAAGGGGGAGAAAAAGGGAAAGGAGCTCGAAGAAGAAGATCCATTAGACAAACCATATGCAGATCCTCTCCAATACCGAAGACTAGTGGGTAAACTTATCTATCTGACTTTAACAAGACCTGACTTATGTTTTGCTGTGAATCAGGTAAGTCAATATATGCAAAAACCCAGTCTACCATTGGAACATGGTGGAGAGGATACTCAGATATCTAAAAGGGAGTCCGGGACAAGGCATATGGATGGGAAAGAATGAGAATGCCGAGATTGTTGGTTATTGTGATGCAGACTACGCTGGTGACACGAATGATAGGAAGTCAACCACTGGATATTGCACATTCATTGGAGGGAATTTGGTGACATGGAAGTCTAAGAAGCAGAAGGTAGTGTCATGTTCAAGTGCTGAATCCGAGTATAGAGCAATGAGGAAGCTCACGGAATAACTCATTTGGCTTAAGGCACTACTCACAGATCTAGGCATTGAAACCACAAGACCCATCACCATGCATTGTGACAATCAAGCTGCTATACACATTGCTAGCAACTCTGTCTTTCACGAGAGGACCAAGCACATAGAAGTTGACTGCCACAAAGTCCGAGAGAAGATCAAAGAAGGAGTCACACTACCATGTTTTACAAGAAGTGAAGATCAACTAGCAGACATCTTCACCAAAGCTACGAGTCTAAAGGTTTGCAAACACATCTACAGCAAACTAAGGCTTGTCGATCCAACCCATCCTTGATCATATCCCCTACTCATAGACGTTATGCTCTTTTCCTCATCATAGATTTTTTCCCAAGTGGTTTTTTCTATGATGAGGTTTTTACCGAGGTAACGCCTATGTAGGTCCAAGCTTAGTCTTTGTTCCCCGACGGCTAAGCTTGAGGGGGAGTATTGAGAAAGGCATTCCGTGCATAAGGTCGGGCACTATTCATCTCGAGACCCGAGATTACTATTCATCTCCAGAGTATTGAGAAAAACATTCCGTATAGAATGTCAGATACTATTCATCTTGGGTACTATTCATACTGAGACCCGTGATTACTATTCATCCCGTGGGTCTGTTTCATTTAGGGCTTCCTCCTTCTACTATAAAAGGAGGAAACCCCCTTTTCTTGTAACTTAACCTAATATTTGTGCCTCTTATGGCTGAGAGAGAGCTGCCTCTGATTTTCTTCATTTCTTGTTGAATCTCTTCTCTAATTCTCTATTTAATCCGCATAAATCTCTTAAAATCTATAAATCTAAGCCTTTCATGAAGGTTCATCACTGAAACCCAGTACAGAGCATACAATGGCACTCTGTAGTGGCTCTTGAACTTCTCAAAACAGTTGTAAGACATTAAAGTTCTCTGACTAGACTTCCACACTTCTATTCAGTCTCATTTGTATCTTGAAGAGTCATAACTCTGTTTTTAGGTATATCAGCTTGAAAATTTCAAAATCCTGGTCATAGAAACCATTGATTCTTCATATTCACATCAGTAGGTCTTGTTGAAGCCTCCATATGAGTCTATTTTCTACAACTCTCCATTTTCACCATTAGAAACTCCAATGAGATGCTAAGAACAAACAGAACTATGGGATAAGCTATAATGTTTATTTCTTTCGTTGATCTGCTTATACAACTTAGTAGCATGCTTAATCATGTCATCAAGAGAGCTAAAAGGCTTAATCTAAGCCTTTAATTAAGTTTTATCACTGAAACCCAGTACAGAGCAGACAATGGCACTCTGTAGTGGCTCTTGAACTTCTTAAAACAGTTGTGAGAGATTAAAGTCCTCTAACTACACTTCAACACTTCTATTCACTCTCATTTGCTTTTTGAAGAGCCATAACTCTGTTTTAGCTGTATCAGCTTGAAAATTTCACAATCCTTGTCCCTGAAACCAATGAATCTTCATATTCACATCAATAGATCTTGTTTAAGCCTCTATATGTGTCTTCTTGCTACAACTCCCCATTTTAACCATTAGAAACACCATTGAGATGCTAAGAACAAACAGAACTATAGGATAAGCTATAATGCTTGTTTCTTTCATTGATCTGCTTCAAACCTTAGTAGCATGCTTAATCATGTCATCAAGAGAGCTAAAAGGCTGAATCTAAGCCTTTAATTAAGTTTTATCACTGAAACCCAGTACAGAGCAAACAATGGCACTCTGTAGTGGCTCTTGAACTTCTTAAAACTGTTGTGAGAGATTAAAGTCCTCTAACTGCACTTCAACACTTCTATTCACTCTCATTTGCTTCTTGAAGAGTCATAACTCAACTTGAAAATTTCACAATCCTTGTCCCTAAAACCAATAAATCTTCATATTTATTGAGCAAGGCATTCCATGAAGAAGATCGGGTACTATTCATCTCGGATACTATTCATCCCGAGACCCGAGATTACTATTCATCTTGAGACCCGAGATTACTATTCATCCCGTGAATCTATTGAGAAAAAGCATTCAATGAAGAAGGTTGGGTACTATTCATCTCGGATACTATTCATCCCGAGACACGGATTACTATTCATCCTGTCTTTGTAAGTCTGCGTTTTCATTATTGCTGCGGTTTTTTATTTAGGGCTTCCTCCTTCAACTATAAAAGGAGGAAACCCTCCCCTTGTAACCTAATTGATAATTCCGCCTCCTTTGGTCTAAAAGCCCTTAGGGGCTTCAGATTTTCATCTCTCTAGCTTCTCTCTAATTATTCATGCATATTCTCCTTTATTTATGCTTAATCTCTTATTCTCTCTAGTTTAATTTTGCATAATCTCCCATTCTCCTTTACTTGTTTTATGCATCTATTCTCTTAATTATCTCATTCTCTTATGTTTATTTCTGCATTTATTCTCACATGGTATTAGAGCAGATGGTGATGAAGAGAAAGGATGGAGGCTTGAAAGAATCGTTTGCTGCTTAAAACTGCCTCTCCATTTCAATGGTTTTGGCTTAGCTCAACGTTTTCTCTTCATTCTTAAGCCCCAGCCTTTTCTCCAAGCCATGTTTATAGATCCTTTATGACAATGAGGAGAAGGAAGTGAGGCGTGGTGAAGAACCACAAGAGAAGAAAAGAAATCTGTTAGCTGAAAGCTCCTAGCTGTTGGTATCTTTGGATCCATGGTTTGCTGGGCTCAGATTCTTTTCTCATCATCTCTAAGCCTCATTTGTCTTCTCTAAGTCATTGTTAGTTTTGAATTAGACTCAAAATCGTTTTTTTTTATCTTTAAAACCTTGGATGAATTTTTAGTTCCATTGGAAGAGAAAAGTGAAATCCATTGTAATTTTTGATTCAGATTTGCGATTTGGGTGATTCAAAACATGGGAACCACGCTGAATGGTGCTTAATTTCTATAGATCTAATGCACCTAGTGTCGTGATATATATGTTCATTTTATTCTGCTTTTGACAATGAAGAGATGAGTTTGGTGGCTGTGGATAATAAACCACAGAAGAGAGAAAGAAATAAGTATGCTACAAGCGCTTAATCCATGGATTCATGGTTTTGCTGGGCACTTAATCTACTCTCTTTAAACCCCATCTGAAATCTCTAAGTCATCCGTTTAGTGTCTTAGAGCTGTGTTGAAAATCGGTTAAAGGAAGGTGAACCTGGGTTCATTTTGCTCTTATGAGCATAAATGACCTTGCTGAATCCAAGCGTCCAATTAAAGGGAGGAGAACCTGGGTTCATTCAGCTCTTATGAGTGTAAATGACCTTGCTGAATCCAAGCTTCCTTGAGAAAGAGATTTATAGTAAAAGCTTCTTCCTTGTGGAAACAAGCATAAACTAAAATTAAATCATCTTCTCTTCAAAAGCCGAGTTGATTCCAGCTAAAGGAAAGAGAACCCTAGTTCATTATGCCCTTGTGGGTAGAAATGGCCTTGTTGAATCCGAATTCCTCTTTTACTGAGAACCATAGTAAAATTTGCTTAACCCTTATGGATTGAAGCGTGTGAAGCTATGATGAATCCGGCTTTAAAGGAAAGAGAACCATGTATCATTTAGCTCTTATGAGTTTACATGAGCATGTTGAATCCAAATTTCCCTTTTAAATCAAAAGAATGAGAACCTTGATGAATCTGTAGCTAGAGTCCTAGAGGAACCTGAATCTTTTTAAATAAGGAGAGGAAATCTTAAGGATACTCATGGCTGTAGAACCTTGCTGAATCCAAGTTCTTTTGATCAAAATCAGACATTGGACTACTTTCAAAATATTTTAAGTCCTTGGTTCCTTCAATCTTTAAATTATTTTTCATTTCTATTCCTTGAATTTAAAACCTTGGACCGCTTCTAAGCGTTGAAGCCCCTGGTTCATGAGTTTGCTCCCTAAGGTGAAATGGTCCGTATTAAAATTCCTTGTGAGTTTAAAATACACCTAAGATCATTTTTCACCCAAGTTAAATCATGACTAGCTGCTTTAAAGCACTGAAGTCCATGATTGTTTTCAAAAGATGAACACTGATCTGGGAAAATATTTTTATGTTAAGTATTTTCAAATAAATCATTGTTCATCCCTTGTTTTCAAATGAAAAGATGAATCTTGCTCTGCTTTCCTTCTTATGAATGCGAAACAAAATATGGCTTTGGTACATCTCAGTTTTGCTAAGGATAAAATTTTGGTCCAAGTTTCATATCTTAATGATTTAAAAATTCCTAAGACCATAATTAAATCCAGGCTCTCATAAGAGAGTAAATAGTCTTTATGGTGAAGAACCATAGAGAGGAAATTTTTTTTTCTACTAACCCTTGCGTATGCATAGGTAAAAGTGTATAAATCCCAAGAAGAAAATGCATGAAGATCACATTGATCAATCCAATTCATGACCAATGGGGCACTATCTGAGTTATCAACCCAAAGGGAGTACACTTGAACTTGTCATTAATTTGAATATCTTTGAGTCTTGTGAATTATTTCTCTTATTTCTTTAATATGCAAACCCAATTTGTTTTACCTTCTTAAACCCCCCATGGCAATTACTTACTGAATTTAAGTCCTCTATGAAGGGTTTAAACAAGGAAAGCCGGGATTATTCTTGGTGAGAGAAGTGTTAAAGAAGAAGGGGACACATAGAGAAGAAATAGAGTAAAGAAGTCCTTGGAGCTTACATATTCATAAGATGGATAAAGAACGGTGTTACTCAAGAAATGTTGAGAAGAAGATCCACTTAAGGTGTTCCCAAAATCATTACAAGAAGACCGACTCACCATACTTGTTTACCGGATCATAAACCACAAGGGACAACTCTCTAAACTCTTGCTTATTCCATCATACTTAGTGTTACAATTTGTTTTCGTCTTGATATCATTAAATTCATTTCTCTTATGTGTTACTATATATTTTATCTAAGCTTCTTAAAATCCCACGGCCATTGCTTTAAAATTTTGTATCTCATGATGAAGGTACAAAGGAGTAAGTGCCGTGACTATTCTCTCAAGAAGTTTAGACACAAAGAAAAGGATCACATGAGAAGAAATGAAGTAAAGAAGCCGTTGGTTCATTAGAAGTGTCCTATTCGATGAAAGGCTTCTAATGTTCTGCTTGTGACAATATTTGGACACAAGGGAACTACAAGAGTTAGTGTTCGTTTGGGACCAGTATGAAGTGTTTCTTGGTTATGGTTTGCGAATTGTGTTTGGTTTACCGAAACGTGGTCTGTCTTGTGAAAAGTGAAGATTTTCACACCAAGGGCTAAGGAACAAGGGGGAGTTTTTCCTCTCTGTGTCACAAGCTTGATCAGATGGATACATTGATGCATGATCAAGCTTGAGGGGGAGTATGTGAGCACTATAGAGGAAAGGCGAGTGTGTTTATGAAGCGTGTTATTATGAAGTGTGGTCAAGATGGCAAGGCATGATGCGTTTGGGAAGGTTCTGATCGAAGCAAGTCAGGCAGTAACCAAGCACTCCAAGGCATACAGTATGGAGAAACGAAGGCTACCTTAAAAGAGGAGACCGGGAAACACATATGAGTAACCAAGCTAAACAACTGGAGGAAAGAAAAAAAAAATGCCAAGTCATGAGACCAGCTAGATGAGGCACATGAAAATATCCATACCGTCAAAACTATATCCTTGAAGAGGAAGTGAAAAGCAAGCTAAAGCAACAGACTGGACAAGAAGAAGCATAGGAAAGTCGACGTGGCTCAAAGCTATCTTTGAAGATCGAGGTACTTAAAGTCTTCACGCTACACTCTCTTCCTTGATCATATCCCCTACTCATAGACGTTATGCTCTTTTCCTCATCATAGATTTTTTCCCAAGTGGTTTTTTCTATGATGAGGTTTTTACCGAGGTAACGCCTATGTAGGTCCAAGCTAAGTCTTTGTTCACCGACGACTAAGCTTGAGGGGGAGTATTGAGCAAGGCATTCCATGAAGAAGATCGGGTACTATTCATCTCGGATACTATTCATCCCGAGACCCGAGATTACTATTCATCTTGAGACCCGAGATTACTATTCATCCCGTGAATCTATTGAGAAAAGGCATTCAATGAAGAAGGTCGGGTACTATTCATCTCGGATACTATTCATCCCGAGACACGGATTACTATTCATCCTGTGCTGTAAGCTGCGTTTTCATTATTGCTGCAGTTTTTTTATTTAGGGCTTCCTCCTTCAACTATAAAAGGAGGAAACCCCTCCCCTTGTAACCTAATTGATAATTCCGCCTCCTTTGGTCTAAAAGCCCTTAGGGGCTTCAGATTTTCATCTCTCTAGCTTCTCTCTAATTATTCATGCATATTCTCCTTTATTTA
Source organism: Cardamine occulta (assembly GCA_028015245.1). Lineage (NCBI taxonomy): Eukaryota > Viridiplantae > Streptophyta > Magnoliopsida > Brassicales > Brassicaceae > Cardamine > Cardamine occulta. Next base: position 6,790,103 of record CM051377.1, read on the forward strand.
TGCTTAATCTCTTATTCTCTCTAGTTTAATTTTGCATAATCTCCCATTCTCCTTTACTTGTTTTATGCATCTATTCTCTTAATTATCTCATTCTCTTATGTTTATTTCTGCATTTATTCTCACAATATTCACATCAATAAATCTTGTTTAAGCCTCCATATGTGTCTTCTTGCTACAACTCCCCATTCTCATCATTAGAAACTCCAATGAGATTCTAAGAATAAACAGAACTATGGGATAAGCTATAATGCTTGTTTCTTTCGTTGATCTGCTTCTAAACATTAGTAGCATGCTTAATCATGTCATCAAGAGAGCTAAAAGGCTGAATCTAAGGCTTTACTTAAGTTTCATCACTGAAACCCAGTACAGAGCATACAATGGCACGCTGTAGTGGCTCTTGAACTTCTCAAAATAGTTGTGAGAGATTAAAGTTCTCTGACTAGACTTCCACACTTATATTCACTCTCAATTGCTTCTTGAAGAGTCATAACTCTGATTTAGGTGTATCAGCTTGTAAATTTCACAATCCTTGTCCCTGAAACCAATGAATCTTCATACTCACATCAATAGATCTTGTTTAAGCCTCCATATGAGTCTTCTTTCTACAACTCCCCATTCTCATCATTAGAAACTCCAATGAGATTCTAAGAATAAACAGAACTATGGGATAAGCAATAATGCTTGTTTCTTTCGTTGATCTGTTTCTAAACATTAGTAGCATGCTTAATCATGTCATCAAGAGAGCTAAAAGGCTGAATCTAAGCCTTTAATTAAGTTTCATCACTGAAACCCAGTACAGAGCATACAATGGCACTCTGTAGTGGCTCTTGAACTTCTTAAAATAGTTGTGAGAGATTAAAGTCCTCTAACTGCACTTCAACACTTATATTCACTCTCATTTGCTTCTTCAAGATGTATAACTCTGTTTTAGGTGTACCAGCTTGAAAATGTCACAATCCTTGTCTCTGAAACCAATGAATCTTCATATTCACATCAATAGATCTTGTTTAAGCCTCCATATGTGTCTTCTTGTTACAACTCCCCATTCTCACCATTAGAAACACCTATGAGATTCTAAGAACAAACAGAACTATGGGATAAGCTATAATTCTTGTTTCTTTCGTTGATCTGCTTCTACACCTTAGTAGTATGCTTAATCATGTCATCAAGAGAGCTAAAAGGCTGAATCTAAGGCTTTACTTAAGTTTCGTCACTGAAACCCAGTATAGAGCATACAATGGCACGCTGTAGTGGCTCTTGAACTTCTCAAAATAGTTGTGAGAGATTAAAGTTCTCTGACTAGACTTCCACACTTATATTCACTCTCAATTGCTTCTTGAAGAGTCATAACTCTGATTTAGGTGTATCAGCTTGTAAATTTCACAATCCTTGTCCCTGAAACCAATGAATCTTCATACTCACATCAATAGATCTTGTTTAAGCCTCCATATGAGTCTTCTTTCTACAACTCCCCATTCTCATCATTAGAAACTCCAATGAGATTCTAAGAATAAACAGAACTATGGGATAAGCTATAATGCTTGTTTCTTTCGTTGATCTGCTTCTAAACATTAGTAGCATGCTTAATCATGTCATCAAGAGAGCTAAAAGGCTGAATCTAAGCCTTTAATTAAGTTTCATCACTGAAACCCAGTACAGAGCATACAATGGCACTCTGTAGTGGCTCTTGAACTTCTTAAACTGTTGTGAGAGATTAAAGTCCTCTAACTGCACTTCAACACTTCTATTCACTCTCATTTGCTTCTTGAAGAGTCATAACTCAGCTTGAAAATTTCACAATCCTTGTCCCTAAAACCAATGAATCTTCATATTCACATCAATAAATCTTGTTTAAGCCTCCATATGTGTCTTCTGGCTACAACTCCCCATTTTAACCATTAGAAATACCATTGAGATGCTAAGAACAAACAGAACTATAGGATAAGCTATAATGCTTGTTTCTTTCGTTGATCTGCTTTTAAACCTTAGTCGCATGCTTAATCATGTCATCAAGAGAGCTAAAAGGCTGAATCTAAGCCTTTAATTAAGTTTCTAGATGAGACCCAGTACATAGCATACAATGGCACTCTGTAGTGGCTCTTGAACTTCTTAAAATAGTTGTGAGAGATTAAAGTCCTCTAACTGCACTTCAACACTTATATTCACTCTCATTTGCTTCTTCAAGAGGTATAACTCTGTTTTAGCTTGAAAATGTCACAATCCTTGTCTCTGAAACCAATGAATCTTCATATTCACATCAATAGATCTTGTTTAAGCCTCCATATGTGTCTTCTTGTTACAACTCCCCATTCTCACCATTAGAAACACCTATGAGATTCTAAGAACAAACAGAACTATGGGATAAGCTATAATTCTTGTTTCTTTCGTTGATCTGCTTCTACACCTTAGTAGTATGCTTAATCATGTCATCAAGAGAGCTAAAAGGCTGAATCTAAGGCTTTACTTAAGTTTCATCACTGAAACCCAGTACAGAGCATACAATGGCCCTAGTGGCTCTTGAACTTCAAATCAAAATAGTTGTGAGAGATTAAAGTTCTCTGACTAGACTTCCACCCTTATATTTCACTCTCAATTGCTTTTCTTCAAATTTGTGTCTAGCTTGTAAATTTCACAATCCTTGTCCCTGAAACCAATGAATCTTCATACTCACATCAATAGATCTTGTTTAAGCCTCCATATGAGTCTTCTTTCTACAACTCCCCATTCTCATCATTAGAAACTCCAATGAGATTCTAAGAATAAACAGAACTATAGGATAAGCTATAATGCTTGTTTCTTTCGTTGATCTGCTTCTAAACATTAGTAGCATGCTTAATCATGTCATCAAGAGAGCTAAAAGGCTGAATCTAAGCCTTTAATTAAGTTTCATCACTGAAACCCAGTACAGAGCATACAATGGCACTCTGTAGTGGCTCTTGAACTTCTTAAACTGTTGTGAGAGATTAAAGTCCTCTAACTGCACTTCAACACTTCTATTCACTCTCATTTGCTTCTTGAAGAGTCATAACTCAGCTTGAAAATTTCACAATCCTTGTCCCTAAAACCAATGAATCTTCATATTCACATCAATAAATCTTGTTTAAGCCTCCATATGTGTCTTCTTGCTACAACTCCCCATTTTAACCATTAGAAACACCATTCAGATGCTAAGAACAAACAGAACTATAGGATAAGCTATAATGCTTGTTTCTTTCGTTGATCTGCTTCTAAACCTTAGTAGCATGCTTAATCATGTCATCAAGAGAGCTAAAAGGCTGAATCTAAGCCTTTAATTAAGTTTCTAGATGAAACCCAGTACATAGCATACAATGGCACTCTGTAGTGGCTCTTGAACTTCTTAAAATAGTTGTGAGAGATTAAAGTCCTCTAACTGCACTTCAACACTTATATTCACTCTCATTTGCTTCTTCAAGAGGTATAACTCTGTTTTAGGTGTACCAGCTTGAAAATGTCACAATCCTTGTCTCTGAAACCAATGAATCTTCATATTCACATCAATAGATCTTGTTTAAGCCTCCATATGTGTCTTCTTGTTACAACTCCCCATTCTCACCATTAGAAACACCTATGAGATTCTAAGAACAAACAGAACTATGGGATAAGCTATAATTCTTGTTTCTTTCGTTGATCTGCTTCTACACCTTAGTAGTATGCTTAATCATGTCATCAAGATAGCTAAAAGGCTGAATCTAAGGCTTTACTTAACTTTCATCACTGAAACCCAGTACAGAGCATACAATGGCACGCTGTAGTGGCTCTTGAACTTCTCAAAATAGTTGTGAGAGATTAAAGTTTTCTGACTAGACTTCCACACTTATATTCACTCTCAATTGCTTCTTCAAGAGTCATTGTTAGAATTCAGAGTTTAAGTTTGCTAGAAACAAGAATGAGAGTAGCTGAATGAATAATAATAAGATTGAGAATAGAGAGATTTTATTATCTCTTATGAGATTTTATTATCTCAGTAGTTGTAAAGTGTTACAATGGATTACATATTTATAGAACTCTTAAATGCAAAAATAACTAGGTGTATCTTGTAGTTCAGAGTCTAATCTATCCGTTGGGAATAGTAATAGAGCCGTTGGAGTTCAAAATAGAGCTGTTGGAGACGAAAACAATTTGGGCGTCAGTTCTGGCCTTCTCTTCTTGGGCCTCTCTTCTTTTATTCCTTGTTGGGTATTTGTTTGATTAAATACTCCCCTCAAACTTAGCGAATGAGTGTGGAGACTAAGTTTGATTTTCCAGACACAAATCCTCACAACTACCTCATTAAAAACCTCACAAGTACAAACCCAATGGGAAAAACTCCTTGTGAGGAAAAGAGTGTAGTGTCTCTGAAATGGAGAGGCATGATCAAGGATGAGTGAGATCTATTAGTCCAAGCTTGCTCTGAATGTGGTTGCAAATCTTTGAGACTTGTAGATTTGGTGAATATGTCAGCAAGCTGATCTTCGCTTGTGTAGCATGGGAGGATTACTCCTTCAATGATCTTCTCTCTAACTTTGTGACAATCCACTTCTATGTGCTTGGTCTGTTCATGGAAGACTCGAGTTTGTAGCAATGTGAATTGCTGCTTAATTGTCACAATGCATGGTAATGGGACTTGTGCTCTCAATTCCCGAGATCCTTTAGAAGCTTTTAGCCATACTAGCTCATTTGTGAGCTTCTTCATTGCTCTATACTCACTTTCGAGCATGAGCGACTTTTTTGCTTCTTAGATTTCCAGGTTACTAAGTTCCCTCCAATAAATGTGCAATAGCCAGTTGTGGATTTTCTATCCATCGTATCTCCAGCAATAATCCGCATCACAATAGCCCACAACTTCAAGATTATTATTCTTTCCCATCCAAACACCTTGCCCTGGTGATCCTTTGATGTATCTCAGAATTCTTTCCACCATATTCCAGTAGTGCACCAAGGGCTCTTTCATGTGTTGGCTCACCTGATTCACAGCAAAGCATAGGTCAGGCCTTGTTATGGTTAAGTAAATTAACTTACCTACAAGCCGCCGGTATTGAGCTGGATCTTCAAATGGTTTGTCAAGTGGATCTTGTCCTTTCTCCCCTTTCTCCTGACCTTGTAGCCATCTTCCAGAGGTGTCTTGGCGGTTTAGAACCTAATTTTCCTGTCCTCAGTAAGCAAATGAGTGAATATTTTCTTTGGGATAGAAACAAGCTCCTGAGAGCGGCATATCTCTATACCTAGAAAATATTTAAGTTCACCTAGATCTTTTATATCAAATACAGATTTAAGGAAAAGTTTGGTTTCTTGAATACCTGCTTCGATCATTACGAAATGATCAAGTCATCTACATATACCAAGACTACAATGATTCCTTGAGCACTTTGAGAAGTAAACAAGGTGTGATCAGCCTCGATCTTTTAAATCCTTTGGCTGTTAGTGTAAAGCTTAGCTTGTGGTACCAGGCTCTTGGGGATTGCTTCAAGCCATAAATGGTTTTTCTAAGTTTGAAAACTTTGCCATGAGGAATTGAACTTTCAAGACCTGGTGGAGGCTTCATGTACACTTCTTCTTCAAGCTCTCCTTGGAGGAATGCGTTTTTGACATCCATTTGCCATAATTCCCAAGATAGCTTGGTTGCCAATGATAAAATCACTCTAACTGTATGGAGCTTAGCCACTTGGTGCAAAGGTGTCCGTGATAGTCTTCTCCATAAGTTTGAGTAAATCCCCTTGCAACCATTCGAGCTTTATACCTTTCGATTTCTCCATTTGTGGATACTTGATGGTGAATACCCATGTAGATGTCACAGCTCTTTTTCCGAAGGTAGATCACTTACATCCCAAGTGTGATTTCTAACCATTGCTTCTATCTCAAGCATCTATAGCATCCATCCGGACCTTGATTTCTTTTGCTTCTTCATAGGTCTTTGGAATGTAATGCTGCTCTATCTTTCCAAGGAATGCTTGATGATCTGATGGCAAGAGGGCAAGAGAACACTGAGCTTGGATAGGGTGAGCCACAACTTGATGGTTATAATAGACCCTAGTTTGTTTCCAATGGTCTGGACCAAATCTTTGGCGTGTGCTTCTTCAGCAAGGTTGGTGCTGGTGCCTCTTCTTCCTCATGATATTCATTTTCCGAATATCAGTCTCGTGGAGTTTCTTGATTAACTCCCCTTGTTCATTTACTCCTTCGTCATTCTCTTCCTCATTTTGAACATTTACCCCTTCTTCTTGAATCTGATCTTCTTGATTGTTTGCAGAGGGCTGTTTGATCTTCATTCATTTGAGGAAGACCCATGTGACTTAAAATGTGTTGAAGAGAGGCTGCTCGATCTGTTGTAGAGTCAGCCAAGTCTTTCACACTTTCCCAGCCCGACTTCTCAAAATAACTTTGATCTTCTAGGCATTTTACATCTCTAGACGTCATGATCGCTTTTGGTGCTTGGATCATAGCATCTGTACCCTTTTTGAGTAGTGGAGTATCCAATGAACACGCTTCTAGTGCTTTTAGCATCTAACTTATTCCTTTGATCCCTTGGCACTAAGACAAAACAAACACTACCAAACACACGTAAGTGATTAATATTTGGTTTGGGTTTGTTTAATACCTCAAATGGTGATAAGTCATCTAAGACTTTTGTTGGAATTCTATTTATGAGGTAGCATGCGGTCATGACAGCATCTCCCCAAAATCTCCTTGGCATGTTTTTGTGGAACATCATTGATCTTGCTACTTCCATCAGATGCCTATTCTTCCTTTCGCCACTCCATTTTGTTGTGGAGTATAAGGACAGCCTCGTTTGGTGAAGGATGCCATGATTTGCCAAATGAGCCTTGAAAGTGTGGCTTGTGTATTCCCTCCATTATCCGATCTTAGCACCTTAATTTTAGCATTGAAATGATTAGTCACATATGTTTGAAAGTTGACAAATGCCTCAAATACTCTATCTTTAGAAGGTAACAATGTGACCCATGTATATTTTGATTTTTTCATCTATGAATGTCACAAAGTATTTTAGGTTATCTCTAGATAGGCAAGGTGAGGTCCAAACATCAGAGTGAACTAAATCAAAACAATTCTCATATATTGATAAGGAGTTTTGGAAAACACTTTCGCAATGTTTTCCCATAATACAAGACTCACACTTAGAATTATCAAATACTACATTGGGCATAATTAATTTTAAAGCTCTAGAATGAGGATGGCCTAATCTAGCATGCCATAAATCATTTGAACTACTAGCTACATGACAGGAATTAATAACCGAAAACTAGCAGAGTTGGAGCATCTAGAATGGTTCTTGAGATCTTCTAGAGTATACAACTCTCCCTTAGTGTTCCCCTTGCCTAAAACTTCACCAGTTTTAATATCCTGAAAATGAAAGCTGTTAGGTCCAAATATAGCATATATAGATTTTAAGAGATTTATGCGGATTAAATAGAGAATTAGAGAAGAGATTCAATAAGAAAACAAGAAGATTAGATGCAGCTCTCCCTCAGCCATAAGAGGCACAAAAATTAGGTTAAGTTACAAGAAAAGGGGGTTTCCTCCTTTTATAGTAGAAGGAGGAACCCCTAAATGAAAAAACCCACAGGGTGAATAGTAATCACGGGTCTCGGGATGAATAGTACCCGAGATGAATAGTATCCGACATCATGTACGGAATATTTTTCTCAATACCTCGAGAGAATAATAGTAATCTCGGGTCTCCGGATCAACAGCACCCCTGAGGAATACTACCCGGTCTTATGAACGGAAGGAATTTTCTCAATATTCCCCGCTTAGCTTGCCGTGAACAAAGACTAAGCTTGGACCTACATAAGCATTACCTCGGTAAAAACCTCATCATAGAAAAAAACCACTTGGGAAAAAAATCTATGATGAGGAAAAGAGCATAACGCCTATGAGTAGGGATATGATCAAGGATGGGTTGGATCCACAAGCCCTAGTTTGCTGTAGATGTGTTTGCAAACCTTTAGACTCGGAGCTTTGGTGAAGATGTCGCTAGTTGATCTTCACTTCTTGTAAAGCATGATAGTGTGACTCCTTCTTTGATCTTCTCTCGGACTTTGTGGCAGTCAACTTCTATGTGCTTGGTCCTCTCGTGAAACACAAGTAGTTGCTGGCAATATGTATAGCTGCTTGATTGTCACAATGCATGGTGATGGGTCTTGTGGTTTCAATGCCTAGATCTGTGAGTAGTGCCTTAAGCCAAATAAGTTCTTCCGTGAGCTTCCTCATTGCTCTATACTCGGATTCAAGCGCTTGAACATGACACTACCTTCCGCTTCTTAGACTTCCATGTCACCAAATTCCCTCCAATGAATGTGCAATATCCAAAGTGGTTGACTTCCTATCATTACGTGTCACCAGCGTAGTCTGCATCATAATAACCAACAATCTCGGCATTCTCATTCTTTCCCATCCATATGCCTTGTCCCGACTCCCTTTTAGATATCCGAGTATCCTCTCCACCATGTTCCAATGGTAGACTGTGGGTTTTGCATGTATTGACTCACTCGATTCACAGCAAAACATAAGTCGGATCTTGTTAAAGTCGAGATAGATAAGTTTACCCACTTGTCTTCGGTATTGGAGAGGATCTGCATATGGTTTGTCTAATGGATCTTCTTCTTCGAGCTCCTTTCCTTTTTTCTCCCCCATTACGGCTGACCTTGTAGCCATCTGCAAGAGGAGTTTTGGCTGGCTTTTGCCCTATTTTACCTGTCTCATTCAGCAAGTCAAGAGTATATTTCCTTTGTGATAGAAATAAGCCCTCCGAAGAGCGACATACTTCAATCCCTAGGAAATATTTTAGTTCTCCAAGATCTTTGATATCAAATACAGTTTTAAGATATGTTTTAGTTTCGAGAATACCTTCCTTATCATTGCCAGAAATGATAAGGTCATCCACGTAGACCAGTACTACAATGATTCCTCGTGGACTTTGGACTGTGAACAATGTGTGATCAGCTTCAGATCGCTTGAACCCTTTCTCTTCGAGAGTACAGCTCAGTTTGTGCTACCAAGCTCTTGGAGATTGCTTTAGTCCATAGATGGCTTTTCTAAGCCGCAGAACTTTTCCTGGAGCAATGGAGTCTTCAAGGCCTGGTGGTGGAGTCATGTACACTTCTTCTTCAAGTTCTCCTTGCAAGAACGCATTCTTCACATCCATTTGCCATAACTCCCAATCCAGATTTGTAGCCAATGAGAGAACAACTCTAACTGTATGCAGCTTGGCGACTGGAGCAAACGCTTTCGTGTAGTCATCTCCATCCGTCCGTGTTAATCCTCTATCAACAAGTCTGCCTTTGCACCTCTCATCATCTCCATTGCTCAGATATTTGATAGTGAAAAGCCACCTTGAACTAACAGCCTTTTTTCCCAAAGGTAGTCGGCTTCATCCCATGTATGATTCCTTTTCATATGCCCCAACCTCATCATCCATTGCCCGAGCCATTCGTTACTCCCTTTGGCTTCTTCATAACTCTGTGGAATCCATTGAGCATCAATTTTTCCAAGGAAGGCTTGATGAGCAGTTGGTAACAACGGTCAGCGAACACACAGCTTGAATAGGATCGCCATAACTTGGTTGTTGAAATAGACTCTAGTGACCTTCCAATGTTCGGGTCCAAACCTCTGTCTGAAGCTTCTCCGAAGAGGAGGTGGTGGTGGAGGAGGAGTTTCTACTTCATGTCTAACCTCATCATGGTGATCCTCTTGAACCACATCTTCGATCATACCATCCTTATCTTGAGCTTGGTCTTGTTCCATGTCAAGTGGGTTTGGTTCCGGTGAGTGTGCTTTGGTGGTATCAGTTTCTTCCATGGGGTTTGGAGCAGTATGTGTATTCCCAAGGTCAGTATTGGGTTGATCTTTTGTAGTCTCCATTCCTTGTTGGTTGGTTTCAACATTATCAGATTGTTCTTTCTCTCCGAGGAGGAGGATTCCCAAGATGACTAAGGAGATGTTGGAGACTAGCGGCTCTATCTCGATGGTGATCTTG
>CM051377.1:6800196-6860163 GCA_028015245.1 Cardamine occulta
AAGAAACACATATGAAGACTTAAACAAGATATATTAATGTGAATATAAAGATTCATTGGTTCTAGGGACAAGGATTATGAAATTTTCAAGCTGATACACCTAAAACAGTGTTGAAGTGTAGTCAAAGGACTTTAAATTCTCATAACTATTTTAAGAAGTTCAAGAGCCACTATAGAGTGGCATTGTATGCTCTATACTGGGTTTCAGTGATGAAACTTAATTAAAGGCTTAGATTCAGCCTTTTACCTCTCTTGATGACATTATTAAGCATGCTACTAAGGTGTAGAAGTAGATCAATGAACGAACAAAGTATCATGGCTTATCCCATAGTTCTGTTTGTTCTTAAAATCTCATAGGAGTTTCTAATGATGAGAATGGGGAGTTGTAGCAAGAAGACACATATGGAGGCTTAAATAAGACATATTGATGTGAATATAAAGAATCAATGGTTTCATGGACAAAGATTGTGAAATTTTCAAGCTGATACACCTAAAACAGAGTTATGACTCTTTAAGAAGCAAATCAGAGTGAATATAAGTGTTGAAGTGTAGTCAGAGGACTTTAATCTCTCACAACTGTTTTAAGAAGTTCAAGAGCCACTACAGAGTGCCATTGTATGCTCTGTACTAGGTTTCTGTGATGAAACTTCATGAAAGGCTTAGATTCAGCCTTTTAGCTCTCTTGATAACATGATTAAGCATGTTACTAAGGTGTAGAAGCAGATCGATGAAAGAACAAAGTATCATAGCTTATCCCATAGTTCAGTTTGTTCTTAGCATCTCATTGGTGTTTCTAATGGTGAAAATGGGGAGTTGTAGAAAGAAGACATATATGAAGGCTTAAACAAGACCTACTGATGTGAATATGAAGATTCATTGGTTTCAGGGACAAGGATTGTGAAATTTTCAAGCTGATACATATAAAAGAGAGTTATGACTCTTCAAGAAGCAAATGAGAGTGAATAGAAGTGTTGAAGTCCAGTCAGAGGACTTCAATCTCTCACAGCTGTTTTGAGAAGTTCCAGAGCCACTACAGAGTGCCATTGTATGCTCTGTACTGGGTTTCAGTGCTGAAACTTCATGAAAGGCTTCAATGCAGTCTTTTAGCTCTCTTGATGACATGATTAAGCATGCTACTAAGATTTAGAAGCAGATCAACAAAAGAAACAAGCATTATAGCTTATCCTATAGTTCTGTTTGTTCTTAGCATCTCAATGGTGTTTCTAATGGTTAAAATGGGGAGTTGTAGCAAGAAGACACATATGGAGGCTTAAACAAGATTTATTGATGTGAATATGAAGATTCATTGGTTTTAGGGACAAGAATTGTGAAATTTTCAAGCGGATACACCTAAAACGGAGTTATGACTCTTCAAGAAGCAAATGAGAGTGAATAGAAGTGTTGAAGTGCAGTTAGAGGACTTTAATCTCTCACAACAGTTTTAAGAAATTCAAGAGCCACTACGAGTGCCATTGTATGCTCTGTACTGGGTTTCAATGATGAAACTTAATTAAAGGCTTAGATTCAGCCTTTTACCTCTCTTGATGACATGATTAAGCATGCTACTAATGTTTAGAAGCAGATCAACGAAAGAAACAAGCATTATAGCTTATCCCATAGCTCTGTTTGTTCATAGAATCTCATTGGAGTTTCTAATGATGAGAATGGGGAGTTGTAGAAAGAGGACTCATATGGAGGCTTAAACAAGATCTGTTGATGTGAGTATGAAGATTCATTGGTTTCAGGGACAAGGATTGTGAAATTTACAAGCTGATACACCTAAATCAGAGTTATGACTCTTCAAGAAGCAATTGAGAGTGAATATAAGTGTGGAAGTCTAGTCAGAGAACTTTAATCTCTCACAACTATTTTGAGAAGTTCAAGAGCCACTACAACGTGCCATTGTATGCTCTGTATAGATTTTAAAGAGATTAGATGGAGAAATTAGGACAGAGATTAGATGAATTAGAGAGAATGAAAGCCACAGCCATTTTCTTCTTATAAGCCTAAGGAGGCGTCCATATTGTGTTAAATTACAAGAGAAAAAGGGTTTCCTCCTTTTATAGAAGAAGGAGGATGCCCTAGATAAAAAAAACTTCAGCAAAAGTGAAACCGCAGCTTACAGCACGGATGAATAGTAATCTCGGGTCTCGGGATGAATAGTACCCGAGATGAATAGTACCCGATCTTCTACACGGAATGCCTTTTCTTAATAGATTCACGGGATGAATAGTAATCTTGGATCTCGGGATGAATATACTACCGAGATGAATATACCCGACCATCTTCACGGAATGCCTTTTCTCATTCTCAGCTCTAAGCTTGCCGCGGTGAACAAAGACTAAGCTTGGACCTACATAGGCGCATTCCTCGGTAAAAACCTCATCATAGAAAAAAACCACTTGGGAAAAAATCTATGATGAGGAAAAGAGCATAACGCCTATAAGTAGGGGATATGATCAAGGGTGAGTTGGATCCACAAGCCCTAGTTTGTTGTAGATGTGTTTGCAAACCTTAAGACTGCAGAGCTTTGGTGAAGATGTCTCGCTAGTTGATCTTCACTTCTTGTAAAGCATGGTAGTGTGACCTTCTTCTTTGATCTTCTCTCGAACTGTGTGGCAGTCAACTTCTATGTGCTTGGTCCTCTCGTGAAACACAGAGTTGCTGGCAATGTGTATAGCAGCTTGATTGTCACAATGCATGGTGATAGGTCTTGTGGTTTCAATGCCTAGATCTCTGAGTAGTGCCTTAAGCCAAATGAGTTCTTCCGTGGAGCTTCCTCTTACTCTATACTCGGATTCAGCAGTTGAACATGACACTACCTTCTGCTTCTTAGACTTCCATGTCACCAAATTCCCTCCAATGAATGTGCAATATCCAAATGGGTTGACTTCCTATCATTCGTGTCACCAGCGTAGTCTGCATCACAATAACCAACAATCTCGGCATTCTCATTCTTTTCCCATCCATATGCCTTGTCCCGGACTCCCTTTTAGATATCTCGAGTATCCTCTCCACCATGTTCCAATGGTATACTGTGGGGTTTTGCATGTATTGACTCACCTGATTCACAAGAAAAACATAAGTCAGGTCTTGTTAAAGTTAGATAGATAAGCTTACCCACTAGTCTTCGGTATTGGGAGAGGATCAGCATATGGTTTTGTCTAATGGATCTTCTTCTTTGAGCTCCTTTCCTTTTTTCTCCCCCTTTAACTGACCTTGTAGCCATCTGCAAGAGGAGTTTTGGCTGGCTTTGCTCCTATTTTACCTGTCTCTTTCAGAAAGTCAAGAGTATATTTCCTTTGGATAAAAATAAGCCCTCCAAGAAGCTACATACTTCAATCCCTAGGAAATATTTTAGTTCTCCAAGATCTTTCATATCAAATACAGTTTTAAGATATGTTTTTCGTTTCGACAATCCCTTCCGTATCAAATCCGGAAAGGATAAGGTCACCCGCGGAGACCCAAACTACAACGATTCCTCGTGCACTTTGGACTGTGAACAATGTGTGATCAGCTTCAGATCTCTTGAACCCTTTCGCCGAGAAAGTACAGCTTTGAGGTACCAAGCTCTTAGAGATTGCTTTAGTCCATAGATGGCTTTTCTAAGCCGCAGAACCTTTCCCGGAGCAATGGAGTCTTCAAGGCCTGGTGGTGGAGTTATGTACACTTCTTCTTCAAGTTCTCCTTGCAAGAACGCATTCTTCACATCCATTTGCCATAACTCCCAATCCAGATTTGTAGCCAATGAGAGAACAACTCTAACTGTATGTAGCTTGGCGACTGGAGCAAACGTTTCTGTATAATCATCTCCATAAGTCTGTGTGAATCCTCTTGCAACAAGTCTTGCTTTGTACCTCTCAACATCTCCATTGCTCAAATACTTGATAGTGAAAAGCCACCGTGAACTAACAGCCTTTTTTTCCCAAAGGTAGGTCGGCTTCATCCCATGTATGATTCCTTTCCATAGCCCCAACCTCATTATCCACTGCTCCCAGCCATTCGTTACTCCCTTTGGCTTCTTCATAACTCTGTGGAATCCATTGAGCATCAATTTTTCCAAGGAAGGCTTGATGAGCAGTTGGCAACAGATCAAGCTTAACACACAGCTTGTATAGGATGCGCCACAGCTTGGTTATTGAAATAGACTCTAGTGACCTTCCAATGTTCGGGTCCAAACCTCTGTCTAAGAGCTTCCCCGAAGAGGAGGTGGTGGAGGAGGAGGAGTTTCTGCTTCATGTCTAACCTCATCATGGTGATCCTCTTGAACCACATCTTCAGTCATACCATCCTCATCTTGATCTTGGTCTTGTTCCATGTCAAGTGGGTTTGGTTCCGGCTGAGTGTGCTCAGTGGTATCAGTTTCTTCCATGGGGTTTGGAGCAGCATGTATATTCCCAAGCTCAGAATTGGGTTGATCTTCTGTAGTCTCCACTCCTTGTTGGTTGGTTTCGACATTATCAGAGTGTTCTTCTCTCCGAGGAGGAGGATTCCCAAGATGACTAAGGAGATGTTCGATACTAGCGGCTCTATCTGATGGTGATCTTGCCAAATCTTTCAAACTCCCCCAATCCTTCTTATCATAATACCCTTGGTGCTCAATGAATTTGACATCTCTTGATATAATTGTTCTGTTCTTTGAGAAATCATAGCACTTGTAGCCCTTTTGAGTAGTAGAGTAGCCTAGGAACATGCATTTTGTGCTCTTAGCTTCAAGCTTGTCCCTCAGTTCACCTGGTCTTAGTACAAAACAAATGCAACCAAACACTCGTAAGTGATCAATAGAAGGTTTGGTTCGGTTCAATACCTCAAATGGCGCTAAATCAGTTAGGATTCTTGTTGGTATCCTATTTATCAGGTAACAAGCCGCCATGACAGCATCACTCCAGAATCTCCTTGGGACATTGGTGTTAAACATCATGGATCTTGCAACTTCCATAAGATGTCTATTCTTCCTCTCAGCTACACCATTTTGTTGAGGTGTATATGGGCAGCTAGTTTGGTGTATGATCCCATGTGTTGCTAAGTGATCTTTGAACTTGTGACTAGTGTATTCCCCACCATTATCAGACCTGAATACCTTGATCTTGGCATTAAACTGGTTAGTAACATATGATTGAAAATTAACAAATGCATCATATACTCTATCCTTAGATGCAAGCAATGTGACCCATGTATATTTCGATTTCTCATCAATAAATGTAACATAGTATTTATTATTGTCTCTAGATAAACATGGGGCAGTCCAAACATCTGAATGCACAAGATCAAAACATTTTTCATAGATAGTTGAAGACTTAGGAAAAACAGTTTTACAATGCTTTCCTAGAATACATGCTTCACAGTTCATATGATTAAAGACAACATGGGGTAACATAATTTCTAAAGCCCTAGCATGAGGGTGACCAAGTCTATCATGCCACAGTTTATTTGGGCTAACAGCATAACACGATTGACAAGAAAGAGAAGTAGATTTTGTTGCTGGAGAATCCTCAAAAACATATAAGTCACCGTTAGTGTTCCCTTCTCCCAGAACTTTCCCACTCTCAATATCCTGAAAATGAAAGCTATTAGGACCAAATATAGCATAGCAATTAAGATCATTTGTAGATTTTTTTACTGAGACAAGATTAGAGGTGAACTCGGGCATAAAAAACGCTTTAGAGTTCTTATCACAAAGTTTTAAATCACCTACTCCTCTTATGGGGATCCTATCACCATTTGCAATTATCACATTTCCATTAATAGGTTTAACATTATTAATGAGGTTAGGGTTACTAATCATATGATGAGAAGCCCCAGAATCAATAATCAATGTTTTATTTTGTGATTTAGGTAAAGAAGCAAAGTGAGTGATACCGGATTCTTTATTGGTAAGGGCAGCAATGGACTTGATAAGAGCTTCAAGGTCTGACTTCCTAACAACATCATTGGAGTAGGCAACCATAGCCAGTTCATCTCCTTGTCTAGATGGTCCAGCCTGAGCTTGCTCAGTTGAGGTTTCTTGAGAGTAGTTCGCTTGAACCTTGAACTTTGCTGGTTTAAGATGTGGATGTAGTATCCAACATTTGTCCTTGATATGGCCTCTCTTCTTGCAGTGATCACACACAAGAATCTTCCTATCTTCAGACTTGAAAGTAACTTTATGTGCCATGACCATTTCCCCTTTGCCACTGAAGAGACCTACTGAGCCTTGTTCACGTTGGATTTGAGAGCACACCTCATCTAAGCTTGGTAACTTCTCAGCTCTAAGGATGTGCTTGATGAGATCATTTAAGGCCGGGTTCAATGTGAGAAGCAAACCAAAGACCCTATCTTGTTCACCCTTTCCTTGAGAGTACTTGGATCTACCGAGAAAGGTCTTAGCATCTCGAGTTCAGCCCATAGTGATCTGAATTTTCCAAAGTGTTTTGTGAAGTCAAGATCTTCTTGGCTAAGATTGTTGATAGCTTTCTTGACTTCAAACACTCGAGAAAGATTGGAGACATTTCCATAGACATTCTTTAGTGTGTCCCATAGCTCTTTTGCCGTCTCACAATAAGAATAAGCTTCAAGTATTGCGAGCTTCAAGTGAGTTTTGAAGTAGTCCAAGAACCCCTCGATCTTCTTGAAACCATTTGCCATCTTCAGAACTTGGATCTCCACTCGATCTCTTTTCCATCTTCATTTGTGATTACTTTCTTATCTTGGGTTTCAATGTGATTCCAAAGACCACGACCACACAGATTTGTCTTGGTGGTTCTAGCCCAGAGCAAGTAGTTCACACCTTTGAGAGTAACTGGTATAGGAACAGATTTTGAAGAATCCATGCTTCAGAGTTTCTTACAGCCAATGCACCCACAAATTTCCAGATTGATCCTAACTTTGCTAATAAATCAAAAATTCTGTTGGTGTCATCTTGCTACAAGACCTCCAAATCTGTAAAAACCGTAAGAGATCTGCAGATCTGTAGAGGGAGCAATGGAGATTAAAAAGAACAGAGATGGAACAGAGATCTGCTAAGATCAACAAGTGTTAACAAGGAGAACAAACAATTTTAGGGTTTCAGAACTTGAGAACAAAAATGGCTGAGCAAGAACAGAATAGTAACTGGGGAGAAATCAAGAGAATAGCTAGAACTGATTGAAAACAAACAGAGAATCAGTAACCTGCTCTGATACCATGAGATTTTAAAGAGATTAGATGGAGAAATTAGGACAGAGATTAGATGAATTAGAGAGAATGAAAGCCACAGCCATTTTCTTCTTATAAGCCTAAGGAGGCGTCCATATTGTGTTAAATTACAAGAGAAAAAGGGTTTCCTCCTTTTATAGAAGAAGGAGGATGCCCTAGATAAAAAAAACTTCAGCAAAAGTGAAACCGCAGCTTACAGCACGGATGAATAGTAATCTCGGGTCTCGGGATGAATAGTACCCGAGATGAATAGTACCCGATCTTCTACACGGAATGCCTTTTCTTAATAGATTCACGGGATGAATAGTAATCTCGGATCTCGGGATGAATAGTACCCGAGATGAATAGTACCTGGCCATCTTCACGGAATGCCTTTTCTCAATACTCTGTACTGGGTTTCAGTGATGAAACTTAAGTAAAGCCTTAGATTCAGCCTTTTAGCTCTCTTGATGACATGATTAAGCATACTACTAAGGTGTAGAAGCAGATCAACGAAAGAAACAAGAATTATAGCTTATCCCATAGTTCTGTTTGTTCTTAGAATCTCATAGGTGTTTCTAATGGTGAGAATGGGGAGTTGTAACAAGAAGACACATATGGAGGCTTAAACAAGATCTATTGATGTGAATATGAAGATTCATTGGTTTCAGAGACAAGGATTGTGACATTTTCAAGCTGGTACACCTAAAACAGAGTTATGACTCTTGAAGAAGCAAATGAGAGTGAATATAAGTGTTTAAGTGCAGTCAAAGGACTTTAATCTCTCACAACTATTTTAAGAAGTTCAAGAGCCGCTACAGAGTGCCATTCTATGCTATGTACTGGGTTTCATCCTAAAACTTAATTAAAGGCTTAGATTCAGCCTTTTAGCTCTCTTGATGACATGATTAAGCATGCTACTAAGGTTTAAAAGCAGATCAACGAAAAAAAAAGCATTATAGCTTATCCTATAGTTCTGTTTGTTTTTAGCATCTCAATGGTGTTTCTAATGGTTAAAATGGGGAGTTGTAGCAAGAAGACACATATGAAAGCTTAAACAAGATTTATTAATGTGAATATGAAGATTCATTGGTTTCAGGGACAAGGATTGTGAAATTGTCAAGCTGATACACCTAAAACGGAGTTATGACTCTTCAAAAAGCAAATGAGAGTGAATAGAAGTGTTGAAGTGTAGTTAGAGGACTTTAATCCCTCACAACTATTTTAAGAAGTTCAAGAGCCACTGCAGAGTGCCATTGTCTGCTCTGTACTGGGTTTCAGTGATAAAACTTAATTAAAGGCTTAGATTCAGCCTTTTAGCTCTCTTGATGACATGATTAAGCATGCTACTAAGTTGTATAAGCAGATCAACGAAAGAAACAAGCATTATAGCTTATCCCATAGTTCTCTTTGTTCTTAGCATCTCATTCGTGTTTCTAATGGTGAAAATGGAGAGTTGTAGAAAATAGACTCATATGGAGGCTTAAACAAGACCTACTGATGTGAATATGAAGAATCAATGGTTTCCATGACCAGGTGATGCGATTCTCCTACCACCCGAGAAAACCCATGTGCCTTGTTTAGACCAAATGAAGTCCAAGCTAAATTTTCCCATTTCAACAACAACTTGGACTATAATTTCAACTCATCAGAGGTTCATATCGAATCAGTCCAATCCAAGTTTAGGTGAAGAAGTTATTCAACTTCCAAGTCAAAAGATTCCCAGCTTACGCGATTCAGACATATGTGCGTTGAATAATTATTTCCAACCAAACCAGAAGGAATCAAGCTATGAAACAAATTATTCTGGAATCTTGAATCATCAGAGGATCTGGGAAAATTGGAATCACAACAACGCCGGTTCAGACTTAGGGAGTTGTAACAAGAAGACACATATGGAGGCTTAAACAAGATCTATTGATGTGAAGATTCATTGGTTTCAGAGACAAGGATTGTGACATTTTCAAGCTGGTACACCTAAAACAGAGTTATGACTCTTGAAGAAGCAAATGAGAGTGAATATAAGTGTTGAAGTGCAGTCAAAGGACTTTAATCTCTCACAACTATTTTAAGAAGTTCAAGAGCCACTACAGAGTGCCATTGTATGCTATGTACTGGTTTCATCCTGAAACTTAATTAAAGGCTTAGATTCAGCCTTTTAGCTCTCTTGATTACATGATTAAGCATGCTACTAAGGTTTAGAAGCAGCTCAACGAAAGAAACAAGCATTATAGCTTATCCTATAGTTCTGTTTGTTCTTAGCATCTCAATGGTGTTTCTAATGGTTAAAATGGGGAGTTGTAGCAAGAAGACACATACGGAGGCTTAAACAAGATTTATTGATGTGAATATGAAGATTCATTGGTTTTAGGGATAAGGATTGTGAAATTTTCAAGCTGAGTTATGACTCTTCAAGAAGCAAATGAGAGTGAATAGAAGTGTTGAAGTGCAGTTAGAGGACTTTAATCTCTCACAACAGTTTTAAGAAGTTCAAGAGCCACTACAGAGTGCCATTGTATGCTCTGTACTGGGTTTCAATGATGAAACTTAATTAAAGGCTTAGATTCAGCCTTGTAGCTCTCTTGATGACATGATTAAGCATGCTACTAATGTTTAGAAGCAGATCAACGAAAGAAACAAGCATTATAGCTTATTCCATTGTCCTGTTTATTCTTAGAATCTCATTGGAGTTTCTAATGATGAGAATGGGGAGTTGTAGAAAGAAGACTCATATGGAGGCTTAAACAAGATCTATTGATGTGAGTATGAAGATTCATTGGTTTCAGGGACAAGGATTGTGAAATTTACAAGCTGATACACCTAAATCAGAGTTATGACTCTTCAAGAAGCAATTGAGAGTGAATATAAGGGGTAGTGTAAGAATGAGAACTTTAATCTCTCACAACTATTTTGAGAAGTTCAAGAGCCACTACAGCGTGCCATTGTATGCTCTGTACTGGGTTTCAGTGATGAAACTTAAGTAAAGCCTTAGATTCAGCCTTTTAGCTCTCTTGATGACATGATTAAGCATACTACTAAGGTGTAGAAGCAGATCAACGAAAGAAACAAGAATTATAGCTTATCCCATAGTTCTGTTTGTTCTTAGAATCTCATAGGTGTTTCTAATGGTGAGAATGGGGAGTTGTAACAAGAAGACACATATGGAGGCTTAAACAAGATCTATTGATGTGAATATGAAGATTCATTGGTTTCAGAGACAAGGATTGTGACATTTTCAAGCTGGTACACCTAAAATAGAGTTATACCTCTTGAAGAAGCAAATGAGAGTAAATATAAGTGTTGAAGTGCAGACAAAGGATTTTAATCTCTCACAACTATTTTAAGAAGTTCAAGAGCCACTACAGAGTGCCATTGTATGCTATGTACTAGGTTTCATCCTGAAACTTAATTAAAGGCTTAGATTCAGCCTTTTAGCTCTCTTGATGACATGATTAAGCATGCTACTAAGGTTTAGAAGTAGATCAACGAAAGAAACAAGCATTATAGCTTATCCTATTGTTCTGTTTGTTCTTAGCATCTCAATGGTGTTTCTAATGGTTAAAATGGGGAGTTGTAGCAAGAAGACACATATGGAGGCTTAAACAAGATTTATTGATGTGAATATGAAGATTCATTGGTTTTAGGGACAAGGATTGTGAAATTTTCAAGCTGAGTTATGACTCTTCAAGAAGCAAATGAGAGTGAATAGAAGTGTTGAAGTGCAGTTAGAGGACTTTAATCTCTCACAACAGTTTTAAGAAGTTCAAGAGCCACTACAGAGTGCCATTGTATGCTCTGTACTGGGTTTCAATGATGAAACTTAATTAAAGGCTTAGATTCAGCCTTGTAGCTCTCTTGATGACATGATTAAGCATGCTACTAATGTTTAGAAGCAGATCAACGAAAGAAACAAGCATTATAGCTTATTCCATTGTCCTGTTTATTCTTAGAATCTCATTGGAGTTTCTAATGATGAGAATGGGGAGTTGTAGAAAGAAGACTCATATGGAGGCTTAAACAAGATCTATTGATGTGAGTATGAAGATTCATTGGTTTCAGGGACAAGGATTGTGAAATTTACAAGCTGATACACCTAAATCAGAGTTATGACTCTTCAAGAAGCAATTGAGAGTGAATATAAGTGTGGAAGTCTAGTCAGAGAACTTTAATCTCTCACAACTATTTTGAGAAGTTCAAGAGCCACTACAGCGTGCCATTGTATGCTCTGTACTGGGTTTCAGTGATGAAACTTAAGTAAAGCCTTAGATTCAGCCTTTTAGCTCTCTTGATGACATGATTAAGCATACTACTAAGGTGTAGAAGCAGATCAACGAAAGAAACAAGAATTATAGCTTATCCCATAGTTCTGTTTGTTCTTAGAATCTCATAGGTGTTTCTAATGGTGAGAATGGGGAGTTGTAACAAGAAGACACATATGGAGGCTTAAACAAGATCTATTGATGTGAATATGAAGATTCATTGGTTTCAGAGACAAGGATTGTGACATTTTCAAGCTGGTACACCTAAAACAGAGTTATACCTCTTGAAGAAGCAAATGAGAGTGAATATAAGTGTTGAAGGACTTTAATCTCTCACAACTATTTTAAGAAGTTCAAGAGCCACTACAGAGTGCCATTGTATGCTATGTACTGGGTTTCATCCTGAAACTTAATTAAAGGCTTAGATTCTGCCTTTTAGCTCTCTTGATGACATGATTAAGCATGCTACTAAGGTTTAGAAGCAGATCAATGAAAGAAACAAGCATTATAGCTTATCCTATAGTTCTGTTTGTTCTTAGCATCTCAATGGTGTTTCTAATGGTTAAAATGGGGAGTTGTAGCAAGAAGACACATATGGAGGCTTAAACAAGATTTATTGATGTGAATATGAAGATTCATTGGTTTTAGGGACAAGGATTGTGAAATTTTCAAGCTGAGTTATGACTCTTCAAGAAGCAAATGAGAGTGAATAGAAGTGTTGAAGTGCAGTTAGAGGACTTTAATCTGTCACAACAGTTTTAAGAAGTTCAAGAGCCACTATAGAGTGCCATTGTATGCTCTGTACTGGGTTTCGGTGATGAAACTTAATTAAAGGCTTAGATTCAGCCTTTTAGCTCTCTTGATGACATGATTAAGCATGCTACTAATGTTTAGAAGCAGATCAACGAAAGAAACAAGCATTATAGCTTATCCCATAGTTCTGTTTATTCTTAGAATCTCATTGGAGTTTCTAATGATGAGAATGGGGAGTTGTAGAAAGAAGACTCATATGGAGGCTTAAACAAGATCTATTGATGTGAGTATGAAGATTCATTGGTTTCAGGGACAAGGATTGTGAAATTTACAAGCTGATACACCTAAATCAGAGTTATGACTCTTCAAGAAACAATTGAGAGTGAATATAAGTGTGGAAGTCTAGTCAGAGAACTTTAATCTCTCACAACTATTTAGAGAAGTTCAAGAGCCATTACAGCGTGCCATTGTATGCTCTGTACTGGGTTTCAGTGATGAAACTTAAGTATAGCCTTAGATTCAGCCTTTTAGCACTCTTGATGACATGATTAAGCATACTACTAAGGTGTAGAAGCAGATCAACGAAAGAAACAAGAATTATAGCTTATCCCATAGTTTTGTTTGTTCTTAGAATCTCATAGGTGTTTCTAATGGTGAGAATGGGGAGTTGTAACAAGAAGACACATATGGAGGCTTAAACAAGATCTATTGATGTGAATATGAAGATTCATTGGTTTCAGAGACAAGGATTGTGAAGCTGGTACACCTAAAATAGAGTTATACCTCTTGAAGAAGCAAATGAGAGTGAATATAAGTGTTGAAGTGCAGACAAAGGACTTTAATCTCTCACAACTATTTTAAGAAGTTCAAGAGCCACTACAGAGTGCCATTGTATGCTATGTACTAGGTTTCATCCTGAATCTTAATTAAAGGCTTAGATTTAGCCTTTTAGCTCTCTTGATGGCATGATTAAGCATGCTACTAAGGTTTAGAAGCAGATCAACGAAAGAAACAAGCATTATAGCTTATCCTATAGTTCTGTTTGTTCTTAGCATCTCAATGGTGTTTCTAATGGTTAAAATGGGGAGTTGTAGCAAGAAGACACATATGGAGGCTTAAACAAGATTTATTGATGTGAATATGAAGATTCATTGGTTTTAGGGACAAGGATTGTGAAATTTTCAAGCTGAGTTATGACTCTTCAAGAAGCAAATGAGAGTGAATAGAAGTGTTGAAGTGCAGTTAGAGGACTTTAATCTGTCACAACAGTTTTAAGAAGTTCAAGAGCCACTATAGAGTGCCATTGTATGCTCTGTACTGGGTTTCAGTGATGAAACTTAATTAAAGGCTTAGATTCAGCCTTTTAGCTCTCTTGATGACATGATTAAGCATGCTTCTAATGTTTAGAAGCAGATCAACGAAAGAAACAAGCATTATAGCTTATCCCATAGTTCTGTTTATTCTTAGAATCTCATTGGAGTTTCTAATGATGAGAATGGGGAGTTGTAGAAAGAAGACTGATATGGAGGCTTAAACAAGATCTATTGATGTGAGTATGAAGATTCATTGGTTTCAGGGACAAGGATTGTGAAATTTACAAGCTGATACACCTAAATCAGAGTTATGACTCTTCAAGAAGCAATTGAGAGTGAATATAAGTGTGGAAGTCTAGTCAGAGAACTTTAATCTCTCACAACTATTTTGAGAAGTTCAAGAGCCATTACAGCGTGCCATTGTATGCTCTGTACTGGGTTTCAGTGATGAAACTTAAGTAAAGCCTTAGATTCAGCCTTTTAGCACTCTTGATGACATGATTAAGCATACTACTAAGGTGTAGAAGCAGATCAACGAAAGAAACAAGAATTATAGCTTATCCCATAGTTTTGTTTGTTCTTAGAATCTCATAGGTGTTTCTAATGGTGAGAATGGGGAGTTGTAACAAGAAGACACATATGGAGGCTTAAACAAGATCTATTGATGTGAATATGAAGATTCATTGGTTTCAGAGACAAGGATTGTGAAGCTGGTACACCTAAAATAGAGTTATACCTCTTGAAGAAGCAAATGAGAGTGAATATAAGTGTTGAAGTGCAGTCAAAGGACTTTAATCTCTCACAACTATTTTAAGAAGTTCAAGAGCCACTACAGAGTGCCATTGTATGCTATGTACTGGGTTTCATCCTGAAACTTAATTAAAGGCTTAGATTCAGCCTTTTAGCTCTCTTGATGACATGATTAAGCATGCTACTAAGGTTTAGAAGCAGATCAACGAAAGAAACAAGTATTATAGCTTATCCTATAGTTCTGTTTGTTCTTAGCATCTCAATGGTGTTTCTAATGGTTAAAATGGGGAGTTGTAGCAAGAGGACACATATGGAGGCTTAAACAAGATTTATTGATGTGAATATGAAGATTCATTGGTTTTAGGGACAAGGATTGTGAAATTTTCAAGCTGAGTTATGACTCTTCAAGAAGCAAATGAGAGTGAATAGAAGTG
Organism: Cardamine occulta; assembly: GCA_028015245.1. Classification (NCBI taxonomy): domain Eukaryota; kingdom Viridiplantae; phylum Streptophyta; class Magnoliopsida; order Brassicales; family Brassicaceae; genus Cardamine; species Cardamine occulta. The sequence goes on from CM051377.1 coordinate 6,814,857, forward strand.
TTGAAGTGCAGTTAGAGGACTTTAATCTCTCACAACAGTTTTAAGAAGTTCAAGAGCCACTACAGAGTGCCATTGTATGCTCTGTACTGGGTTTCAGTGATGAAACTTAATTAAAGGCTTAGATTCAGCCTTTTAGCTCTCTTTTGATGTGATCATGGAGAACAATCAAATGCAGCATGAACCTGAGGAGAGCATACATGGAGTTGAGGATTTATTGGTTGTACCAAATGGACCTATGACAAGAGCAAGAGCCAAGGCACTTCAGAATTCAATCAATGGACTTCTCACTCAAGTGCGCAATCATCAAGCATCTAAGGATTTCACAAAGTACATTGGATATCAGAATATGCTGATGGCAACACCTTCTCAAATGGATTAACAAAGAGGGTGATCCATTTGTACTTTTTTTCCTAACCTTTGGTTTTTTCCCAATGGGTTTTTCCAAAGGAAGGTTTTAATGAGGCAAATTGGATCACTTATTCATCAAGTCCATGAGAGAACCTATCCAAAGCCCACAAAAGTTCTCTTGGCCCAAATGAAGACTTAATTTCGTGGAAGCTGAAGAAGGAAGAGATATTTTCAAGCATTTTTAGTATTTTTAGTAATTTTAGTTTATTTTCAGCATTTAAGTGTGTTTAGATATTTTCTACTTCCTTGTGCTATATAAGCACGCCTAGACTATCACAAATAATCAATCAACTTTTCTTTTCAACATATTTTAGAGTGAATCTCTTTAGTTCATTTAGAACTTTCGATTGCTTGGTGAGTAATATCCAACAATCATTCTCGATTCGGCGTCTATATCCGGGGAATCAAACATTGTCTTGTCTAGGTGTGTCATATCCTAGGAGGCATTGAGGTGTATCAAGAGCCTTCCGCAACTCTTGTGTGACCATCCGATCCATCATCTATCCATCTATTTAATCCAAAATCCTTGGGAGGATCGCATCATTTGGTATCATGAGCCCATTTTCGAGTTTGTATCCATTTTCTATCATCTTCTCACCTTCCCACCGTTCTTAAAACTCTTTTCTACCTTTCTGTTCTTCTATCCTAAGAGATCTAGCCCGATCTGCAGTCAAAAAAAAAAAAAAATTCTAAACACTCAAAGGGACTGATCAACTCCTCATCCGATCATTTTTGTCGTACGCATTTTTTTATTCAAAAAAAAAAAAAAATTCCCTACATCATTTCGGTGATCTGATCAATCACCTCTTCAAAAAAAAAAAATATCCTTGATCATTATCGTTCTCTATATCAATTTCAGAAGTTTAGTGTTTTTTAAATCTCTCATTTTTCCAAAAAAATCTTGTCTTTCTATCTAAAATCATTCTTTCTGGCTTTGTTGGTTTTCCACCAAGTTAGATTGATTAGTTTGATAAGAACTGTTGAGATTTCGCTACTAGTGAGATCATTGATGAGAGCTGAGTGAAACACTTGAGAGAAACACTTGAGAGAAACACTTGAGGAAGAAACATTTTGTGAGTTTTTATTACTAACCATTCTGTTGCTTGCAGGGAAAAAATAAATGGCGAGTGAAGGAGATAATTCTGATAATGCCAACAGGGAGGCGTGCTTCTAGAATCTAAGAACTGTATGGAATGAAAGCTATGCTGAGGACAGAACTAGGTGCAGTTCATGAGAGGATCGATAAAATCCAAGAATCTGTCCATCTGAAGTACCACCACCACCATTGGTACAGGGGAAAATGTTGTTAGGAGAAGGAGACAGCAACTTAGGCAAGAAAGGGACGTGGAGGAAGATGATTATTACAGTGGAGGAAGCCGAATCTCTAATAGGACTCATCGAAGAACTAGATGTGATCACGAAGGAAGAGGCCGAAATGAAGACAATATCAATGGTCTCAAGTTGAAAATACCACCATTCTATGGGAAGAGTGATCCAGATGCTTACCTAGAGTGGGAGAAGAAGATAGAGCTGGTGTTTGATTGCCAAACATATTCGGAATACAAGAAGGTCCAACTTGCCGCAACCGAATTCTATGATTATGCCATCAACTGGTGGGATCAAATTGTGACTAGTAGGAAACGTAACCGTGAACCACGTGTGGAGACTTGGGAGGAGATGAAAAATCTGATGAGAAAGAGGTTTGTTCCGAGTCATTACCACCGGGAGTTGCATCAAAGGCTTAGGAGATTAAGCTAAGGGAGTAAAAGTGTGGATGAATATTTCCAAGAAATGGAGTCTCTTATGATCAAAGCCGACATAGAAGAAGATTCTGAAGCAACAATGGCAAGGTTCCTAAGTGGTTTGTCCCGTGACATCCAAGACCGAATGGAGCTACAAACATACAAAGATTTGGAGGAATACTATATAAGGCTGTTCTAGTAGAACAACAAATCAAGAGGAGGGTAGCTCTAAAACGCCATATGGGGCTGGAGCATCTCATGCTAGGGCCACTTATCATAAAGAGGACAAAACTATTGCTAAACCAAAGACCGAGTCAAGACCATTCACTACCAATCCGAACCCCAAAGCTAAGACGGAGGCACCCCGTCTTTAAACTAGAGAAGTTCGAAGTGTTAAGTGACAAGGGTGAGGGCACTACGCCAATGAGTGTATTAACAAGAATATTATGATTCTCTTGGAGAATGGGGAGATTGAGACCGAGGAAGAGGAGGAGAATGATTCAGCCTCGGAAGAAGAAGAGCAAGTGGAGTTACCAGCCGTTGGAGAGCTTTTTGGTAACACGGAGATCATTGAGTATTCAAACTAAGGTAAATGAACACGATCAAAGAGAAAATTTTGTTTCATACTAGAGGCATCGTTGAAGGAAAGGTTTGCAGCCTTATAATTGATGGAGGAAGCTGCACCAATGTAGCTAGTGAAACAATGGTGAGGAAGTTAGGGTTGAAAGTCATTGAGCATCCGAAGCCTTATAAGCTTCAATGGCTGAATGATGCTGGTGAGATGGCGGTGAACAGCCAAGTATTGGTTCCCATAACCATAGGCAAATATGAGGACGAAATTTTGTGTGATATTCTACCTATGGAGGCTGGCCACATCTTACTTGGAAGACCATGGCAGTTTGATAGAAGGGTTTTGCATGATGGTTTCACCAATAGGTATTCTTTTTGAGTACAAAGGCCGGAAAACAGTCCTTGCTCCTCTAGCACCACACGAAGTTTACCAAGACCAGATCCAGCTGAAACAACAAGGAAAAACAACTGTGAGTGACCCCCTAAACACTTCACCACAAAAAGAAAAAGAGAGTTTGAGAAAAACCAAGAAAAAAGCCTGTGAGAGTAAACCCGTGAGGCATTCTAACTTCTTTGTGAGATCTAATGTGGTTAAGAGAGCTCTTTTCTCTAAACAACCCATTCTTCTATTTATTTACAAAGAAGCACTTATGAATCATACTAATCTCTCACCGGAATTGCCGAGTAAGGTTACTTCTCTTTTGCAGGAATTTGAAGACATCTTTCCGGAGGAAAACCCCAAAGGATTACCACCTAAACGTGGGATTGAGCACCAAATAGATTTCGTGCCTGGAGCTTCACTTCCCAACAGGCCAGCTTATAGAACCAACCCGGTTGAGACCAAGGAGTTGCAAAAACAAGTGAGCGAACTCATGGACAAGGGATACATCCGAGAGAGCATGAGCCCTTGTGCTGTGCCGGTTCTACTTGTACCAAAGAAGGATGGAACATGGAGGGATGGTGTATTGATTGTCGAGCCATCAACAACATAACAGTTAAGTATCGCCATCCTATTCCTCGTTTAGACGATATGCTAGATGAACTCTATGGCTCTAGTGTGTTTTCTAAAATTGATCTTAAAAGTGGATATCACCAAATTCGCATGAAAGAGGGTGATGAGTGGAAAACAGCTTTTAAAACAAAACATGGATTATATGAGTGGTTAGTAATGCCTTTTGGATTAACTAATGCACCCAGCACTTTCATGAGATTAATGAACCATTTCTTAAGAGCTTTCATTGAGGGTTTTGTTGTTGTTCACTTTGATGACATTCTGGTTTATAGCAAAAACTTAGAGGATCATTTGGAGCATCCGAAATCTGTTTTAGAAGTTCTAAGGAAAGAAAAGTTGTTTGCTAACCTAAAGAAGTGTACCTTTTGCACGGATAATCTTGTGTTTCTAGGTTTTGTTGTGAGTGCACAGGGTATACAGGTTGATGAAGAAAAAGTGAGAGCTATCCGTGAATGGCCAAGTCCTAGTACTGTGAGCGAAGTGAGGAGTTTCCATGGACTTGCTGGATTCTATAGGAGATTTGTGAAAGATTTTAGCACCATAGCTGCTCCACTTACTGAAGTGATCAAGAAGAGTGTGGGATTCAAATGGGAAGAAGCACAAGAAAAAGCATTCCAAACCTTGAAGGAGAAACTTACCAATGCACCCCTTTTGTCTTTACCAGATTTTATGAAAACTTTTGAAATTGAATGTGATGCATCTGGTGTAGGTATTGGTGTGGTTTTGATGCAAGAGAAGAAGCCCATTGCCTTTTTCAGTGAGAAGCTTGGAGGAGCCACTTTGAACTATCCGACCTACGACAAAGAGTTGTATGCCTTGGTCCGGGCTTTGCAAACATGGCAGCACTACCTATGGCCAAAGGAGTTCGTCATCCATACTGATCATGAGTCCTTAAAGCATTTGAAAGGTCAGCAAAAGCTTAACAAACGGCATGCTAGGTGGATAGAGTTCATTGAAACATTTCCATATGTAATCAAGTACAAAAAAGGTAAAGAAAACATTGTTGCCGATGCCTTATCTCGGAGGTATGTTTTGATTACTACTTTGGATGCTAAGTTGTTAGGTTTTGAGCAACTAAAAGGGTTATATGAGATTGATTCTGAATTTCAAGAAATTTACAAGTCTTGTGTTAAATTTGCTTTTGGGAAGTATTTTAGGCATGAAGGATTCTTATTCTATGAAAATCGTTTGTGTGTGCCTAATTGCTCTGTGAGAGATTTGCTAGTTAGGGAAGCGCATGGAGGAGGCTTAATGGGACATTTTGGAATTGCTAAGACTCTCAAAGTACTGCAAGAGCATTTCTATTGGCCGCATATGAAGAGAGATGTGGAGAGAGTCTGCGGAAGATGTGTCACTTGCAAACAAGCCAAATCAAAGGTACAGTCTCAAGGTTTGTACACGCCTTTACCAATCCCTACTCAGCCCTGGAATGACATATCTATGGATTTTGTGCTTGGATTGCCTAGAACTAGGACTGGAAAGGACTCCATCTTTGTTGTTGTTGATAGGTTTTCTAAGATGGCACATTTCATTGCTTGTCATAAAACTGATGATGCTTCTCATGTAGCTAACTTGTTCTTTAAAGAGATAGTTAGGATTCATGGCATGCCCAGAACTATTGTTAGTGATAGGGACACTAAGTTCTTGAGCTACTTTTGGAAAACACTTTGGTCTAAGCTAGGAACTAAGTTGTTATTTTCAACTACTTGTCATCCTCAATCTGATGGGCAAACTGAAGTTGTGAACAGAACTTTGTCTACTCTTTTACGTGCCTTGATCAAAAAGAACTTGAAAACTTGGGAAGATTGTTTGCACGCATGTTGAATTTGCATATAATCGTCAATGCATTCAGCTACAAAGTTTTCTCCATTCAAATTGTCTATGGATTTAATCCTATTTCTCCTTTGGATCTAACCCCTTTACCTTTGAGTGAAAGAACAAGCATAGATGGGCAACGGAAAGCTGAACTTGTTAAACAGATCCATGAGAAAGCTCGGAAGAACATAGAGGAGCAAACCAAACAATATGAAAAATATGCCAACAAGGGCGGCATAAGAAGATCTTTGAAGAAGGAGACCTAGTGTGGATACATTTGAGGAAAGAAAGATTTCCAGATGAAAGGAAGTCCAAACTAAAACCAAGAATTGATGGACCATTCCGAGTCACAAAGAGGATCAGTGACAATACTTACCACCTTGATCTACAAGGTAAAGACAAAGTGAGTTCTAGTTTTAATGTTGCTGACTTAATTCCCTTTTTGCAGAGATGAACACGATTTGAGGTCAAATCCTTTTCAAGAAGAGGGGGATGATGTGATCATGGAGAACAATCAAATGCAGCATGAACCTGAGGAGAGCATACATGGAGTTGAGGATTTATTGGTTGTACCAAGTGGACCTATGACAAGAGCAAGAGCCAAGGCACTTCAGAATTCAATCAATGGACTTCTCACTCAAGTGCGCAATCATCAAGCATCTAAGGATTTCACAAAGTACATTGGATATCAGAATATGCTGATGGCAACACCTTCTCAAATGGATTAACAAAGAGGGTGATCCATTTGTACTCTTTTCCTAGCCTTTGGGTTTTTCCCAATGGGTTTTTCCAAAGGAAGGTTTTAATGAGGCAAATTGGATGACCCTTATTCATCAAGTCCATGAGAGAACCTATCCAAAGCCCACAAAAGTTCTCTTGGCCCAAATGAAGACTTAATTTCGTGGAAGCTGAAGAAGGAAGAGATATTTTCAAGCATTTTTAGTATTTTTAGTAATTTTAGTTTATTTTCAGCATTTAAGTGTGTTTAGATATTTTCTACTTCCTTGTGCTATATAAGCACGCCTAGACTATCACAAATAATCAATCAACTTTTCTTTTCAACATATTTTAGAGTGAATCTCTTTAGTTCTTTTAGAACTTTCGATTGCTTGGTGAGTAATATCCAACAATCATTCTGATTCGTCTCGGTGTGTCATATCCGGGGAATCAAATCTTGTCTTGTCTAGGTGTGTCATATCCTAGGAGGCATTGAGGTGTATCAAGAGCCTTCCGCAACTCTTGTGTGACCATCCGATCCATCATCTATCCATCTATCCATTTCCACAACTCGAAAGTGTCGAATCCTTGGGAGGATCGCATCATCTTGATGACATGATTAAGCATGCTACTAAGGTTTAGAAGCAGATCAACGAAAGAAACAAGCATTATAGCTTATCCTATAGTTCTGTTTGTTCTTAGCATCTCAATGGTTTTTCTAATGGTTAAAATGGGGAGTTGTAGCAAGAAGACACATATGGAGGCTTAAACAAGATTTATTGATGTGAATATGAAGATTCATTGGTTTTAGGGACAAAGATTGTGAAATTTTCAAGCTGAGTTATGACTCTTCAAGAAGCAAATGAGAGTGAATAGAAGTGTTGAAGTGCAGTTAGAGGACTTTAATCTCTCACAACAGTTTTAAGAAGTTCAAGAGCCACTACTGAGTTATGACTCTTCAAGAAGCAATTGAGAGTGAATATAAGTGTGGAAGTCTAGTCAGAGAACTTTAATCTCTCACAACTATTTTGAGAAGTTCAAGAGCCACTACAGCGTGCCATTGTATGCTCTGTACTGGGTTTCAGTGATGAAACTTAAGTAAAGCCTTAGATTCAGCCTTTTAGCTCTCTTGATGACATTTTTAAGCATACTACTAAGGTGTAGAAGCAGATCAACGAAAGAAACAAGAATTATAGCTTATCCCATAGTTTTGTTTGTTCTTAGAATCTCATAGGTGTTTTTAATGGTGAGAATGGGGAGTTGTAACAAGAAGACACATATGGAGGCTTAAACAAGATCTATTGATGTGAATATGAAGATTCATTGGTTTCAGAGACAAGGATTGTGAAGCTGGTACACCTAAAATAGAGTTATACCTCTTGAAGAAGCAAATGAGAGTGAATATAAGTGTTGAAGTGCAGTCAAAGGACTTTAATCTCTCACAACTATTTTAAGAAGTTCAAGAGCCACTACAAAGTGCCATTGTATGCTATGTACTGGGTTTCATCCTGAAACTTAATTAAAGGCTTAGATTCAGCCTTTTAGCTTTCTTGATGACATGATTAAGCATGCTACTAAGGTTTAGAAGCAGATCAACGAAAGAAACAAGCATTATAGCTTATCCTATAGTTCTGTTTGTTCTTAGCATCTCAATGGTGTTTCTAATGGTTAAAATGGGGAGTTGTAGCAAGAAGACACATATGGAGGCTTAAACAAGATTTATTGATGTGAATATGAAGATTTATTGGTTTTAGGGACAAGGATTGTGAAATTTTCAAGCTGAGTTATGACTCTTCAAGAAGCAAATGAGAGTGAATAGAAGTGTTGAAGTGCAGTTAGAGGACTTTAATCTCTCACAACAGTTTTAAGAAGTTCAAGAGCCACTACAGAGTGCCATTGTATGCTCTGTACTGGGTTTCAGTGATGAAACTTAATTAAAGGCTTAGATTCAGCCTTTTAGCTCTCTTGATGACATGATTAAGCATGCTACTAATGTTTAGAAGCAGATCAACGAAAGATACAAGCATTATAGCTTATCCCATAGTTCTGTTTATTCTTAGAATCTCATTGGAGATTCCAATGATGAGAATGGGGAGTTGTAGAAAGAAGACTCATATGGAGGATTAAACAAGATCTATTGATGTGAGTATGAAGATTCATTGGTTTCAGGGACAAGGATTGTGAAATTTACAAGCTGATACACCTAAATCAGAGTTATGACTCTTCAAGAAGCAATTGAGAGTGAATATAAGTGTGGAAGTCTAGTCAGAGAACTTTAATCTCTCACAACTATTTTGAGAAGTTCAAGAGCCACTACAGCGTGCCATTGTATGCTATGTACTGGGTTTCAGTGATGAAAATTAAGTAAAGCCTTAGATTCAGCCTTTTAGCTCTCTTGATGACATGATTAAGCATACTACTAAGGTGTAGAAGCAGATCAACGAAAGAAACAAGAATTATAGCTTATCCCATAGTTCTGTTTGTTCTTAGAATCTCATAGGTGTTTCTAATGGTGAGAATGGGGAGTTGTAACAAGAAGACACATATGGAGGCTTAAACAAGATCTATTGATGTGAATATGAAGATTCATTGGTTTCAGAGACAAAGATTGTGACATTTTCAAGCTGGTACACCTAAAACAGAGTTATACCTCTTGAAGAAGCAAATGAGAGTGAATATAAGTGTTGAAGTGCAGTCAAAGGACTTTAATCTCTCACAACTATTTTAAGAAGTTCAAGAGCCACTACAGAGTGCCATTGTATGCTATGTACTGGGTTTCATCCTGAAACTTAATTAAAGGCTTAGATTCAGCCTTTTAGCTCTCTTGATGACATGATTAAGCATGCTACTAAGGTTTAGAAGCAGATCAACGAAAGAAACAAGCATTATAGCTTATCCTATAGTTCTGTTTGTTCTTAGCATCTCAATGGTGTTTCTAATGGTTAAAATGGGGAGTTGTAGCAAGAAGACACATATGGAGGCTTAAACAAGATCTATTGATGTGAATATGAAGATTCATTGGTTTCAGGGACAAGGATTGTGAAATTTTCAAGCTGAGTTATGACTCTTCAAGAAGCAAATGAGAGTGAATAGAAGTGTTGAAGTGCAGTTAGAGGACTTTAATCTCTCACAACAGTTTTAAGAAGTTCAAGAGCCACTACTGAGTGCCATTGTATGCTTTGTACTGGGTTTCAGTGATGAAACTTAATTATAGGCTTAGATTCAGCCTTTTATCTCTCTTGATGACATGATTAAGCATGCTACTAATGTTTAGAAGCAGATCAACGAAAGAAACAAGCATTATAGCTTATCCCATAGTTCTGTTTATTCTTAAAATCTCATAGGAGTTTCTAATGATGAGAATGGGGAGTTGTAGAAAGAAGACTGATATGGAGGCTTAAACAAGATCTATTGATGTGAGTATGAAGATTCATTGGTTTCAGGGACAAGGATTGTGAAATTTACAAGCTGATACATTTAAATCAGAGTTATGACTCTTCAAGAAGCAATTGAGAGTGAATATAAGTGTGGAAGTCTAGTTAGAGAACTTGATGTGATTCTCCTACCACCCGAGAAAACCTACGTGCCTTATTCAGATCAAATGAAGTCCAAGCTCAATTTTCACATTTCAAAAACCCCTTGGAATATAATTTCAACTCATCAGAGGTTCATATCGAGGTGGAATCGGTCCAATCAGAGTTCAGATGAAGGAGATATGCAAATTACAAGTCAGATGATCTCCGAATTACGCGATTTAGACCTACGCGCGTTCAATGAAGTATTCCGACCAAACCAGGAGGACTTAAGCTACAAAATAAATTTTCCTGGAATCTTGATCCACTCCCGAACGACGTCCAGTTGGAATCTCATCAAAATCATTTCAGACTCAAAAGATATGAATTTTACAATTCAATGGATCTGCTTCAGGCCCTATTGCGCGACTGAGCCAAAGATTATGATGCACAGCCCAACTCAGGTACGATATCGTTGTAAAACAAATTGGAGAATCTTGTTGGATCTCTTAGGTTTCCAACAAGCCCAAGAAAAGAAGGAAATTCCATCGGATGAGAAAGATACACTCTATTTGCCAAGATGGGTCAATCTGGTTCAAAACTTGAAGAGTTCTATACCCAATTGGTTTGCAAGCTTCCAGACTTATGTTTGGCATCCAGGAGGTATTTCTACCAAGTCCACAAGGCCCAAATAGTGATCCATTTCGTGGAGCTGAAGTACAAGAAGTACAAGAAGTACAAGAGTTATTTTATTTTCTTTTGTTTTAAGTTTTATTTTATTTTCAGCAATTAATATTGCTTAGATAATTTCTACTCTTCCTTGTGCTATATAAGCACGCCTAGACTATCACAAATAATCATTCAACTTTCTTTTCAACATATTTTAGAGTGAATCTCTTTTGTTCTTTTAGAACTTTCGATTGCTTGGTGTGTAACATCCAACAATCAAACCTTGTCTTGTCTAGGTGTGTCATATCCTAGGAGACATTGAGGTATATCAAGAGCCTTCCGCAACTCTTGTGTGACCATTCGATCCATCATCTATCCATCTATCCATTTCCACAACTCGAAAGTGTTGAATCCTTGGGAGGATCGCATCAGAACTTTAATCTCTCACAACTATTTTGAGATGTTCAAGAGCCACTACAGCGTGCCATTGTATGCTCTGTACTGGGTTTCAGTGATGAAACTTAAGTAAAGCCTTAGATTCAGCCTTTTAGCTCTCTTGATGACATGATTAAGCATACTACTAAGGTGTAGAAGCAGATCAACGAAAGAAACAAGAATTATAGCTTATCCCATAGTTCTGTTTGTTCTTAGAATCTCATAGGTGTTTCTAATGGTGAGAATGGGGAGTTGTAACAAGAAGACACATATGGAGGCTTAAACAAGATCTATTGATGTGAATATGAAGATTCATTGGTTTCAGAGACAAGGATTGTGACATTTTCAAGCTGGTATACCTAAAATAGAGTTATACCTCTTGAAGAAGCAAATGAGAGTGAATATAAGTGTTGAAGTGCAGTCAAAGGACTTTAATCTCTCACAACTATTTTAAGAAGTTCAAGAGCCACTACAGAGTGCCATTGTATGCTATGTACTGGGTTTCATCCTGAAACTTAATTAAAGGCTTAGATTCAGCCTTTTAGCTCTCTTGATGACATGATTAAGCATGCTACTAAGGTTTAGAAGCAGATCAACGAAAGAAACAAGCATTATAGCTTATCCTATAGTTCTGTTTGTTCTTAGCATCTCAATGGTGTTTCTAATGGTTAAAATGGGGAGTTGTAGCAAGAAGACACATATGAGGCTTAAACAAGATTTATTGATGTGAATATGAAGATTCATTGGTTTTAGGGACAAGGATTGTGAAATTTTCAAGCTGAGTTATGACTCTTCAAGAAGCAAATGAGAGTGAATAGAAGTGTTGAAGTACAGTTAGAGGACTTTAATCTCTCACAACAGTTTTAAGAAGTTCAAGAGCCACTACAGAGTGCCATTGTATGCTCTGTACTGGGTTTCAGTGATGAAACTTAATTAAAGGCTTAGATTCAGCCTTTTAGCTCTCTTGATGACATGATTAAGCATGCTACTAATGTTTAGAAGCAGATCAACGAAAGATACAAGCATTATAGCTTATCCCATAGTTCTGTTTATTCTTAGAATCTCATTGGAGTTTCTAATGATGAGAATGGGGAGTTGTAGAAAAAAGACTCATATGGAGGCTTAAACAAGATCTATTGATGTGAGTATGAAGATTCATTGGTTTCAGGGACAAGGATTGTGAAATTTACAAGCTGATACATTTAAATCAGAGTTATGACTCTTCAAGAAGCAATTGAGAGTGAATATAAGTGTGGAAGTCTAGTTAGAGAACTTGATGTGATTCTCCTACCACCCGAGAAAACCTACGTGCCTTGTTCAGATCAAATGAAGTCCAAGCTCAATTTTCACATTTCAAAAACCCCTTGGAATATAATTTCAACTCATCAGAGGTTCATATCGAGGTGGAATCGGTCCAATCAGAGTTCAGATGAAGGAGATATGCAAATTACAAGTCAGATGATCTCCGAATTACGCGATTTAGACCTACGCGCGTTCAATGAAGTATTCCGACCAAACCAGGAGGACTTAAGCTACAAAATAAATTTTCCTGGAATCTTGATCCACTCCCGAACGACGTCCAGTTGGAATCTCATCAAAATCATTTCAGACTCAAAAGATATGAATTTTACAATTCAATGGATCTGCTTCAGGCCCTATTGCGCGACTGAGCCAAAGATTATGATGCACAGCCCAACTCAGGTACGATATCGTTGTAAAACAAATTGGAGAATCTTGTTGGATCTCTTAGGTTTCCAACAAGCCCAAGAAAAGAAGGAAATTCCATCGGATGAGAAAGATACACTCTATTTGCCAAGATGGGTCAATCTGGTTCAAAACTTGAAGAGTTCTATACCCAATTGGTTTGCAAGCTTCCAGACTTATGTTTGGCATCCAGGAGGTATTTCTACCAAGTCCACAAGGCCCAAATAGTGATCCATTTCGTGGAGCTGAAGTACAAGAAGTACAAGAAGTACAAGAGTTATTTTATTTTCTTTTGTTTTAAGTTTTATTTTATTTTCAGCAATTAATATTGCTTAGATAATTTCTACTCTTCCTTGTGCTATATAAGCACGCCTAGACTATCACAAATAATCATTCAACTTTCTTTTCAACATATTTTAGAGTGAATCTCTTTTGTTCTTTTAGAACTTTCGATTGCTTGGTGTGTAACATCCAACAATCAAACCTTGTCTTGTCTAGGTGTGTCATATCCTAGGAGACATTGAGGTATATCAAGAGCCTTCCGCAACTCTTGTGTGACCATTCGATCCATCATCTATCCATCTATCCATTTCCACAACTCGAAAGTGTCGAATCCTTGGGAGGATCGCATCAGAACTTTAATCTCTCACAACTATTTTGAGATGTTCAAGAGCCACCAAATAGGCCATTGTATGCTCTGTACTGGGTTTCAGTGATGAAACTTAAGTAAAGCCTTAGATTCAGCCTTTTAGCTCTCTTGATGACATGATTAAGCATACTACTAAGGTGTAGAAGCAGATCAACGAAAGAAACAAGAATTATAGCTTATCCCATAGTTCTGTTTGTTCTTAGAATCTCATAGGTGTTTCTAATGGTGAGAATGGGGAGTTGTAACAAGAAGACACATATGGAGGCTTAAACAAGATCTATTGATGTGAATATGAAGATTCATTGGTTTCAGAGACAAGGATTGTGACATTTTCAAGCTGGTATACCTAAAATAGAGTTATACCTCTTGAAGAAGCAAATGAGAGTGAATATAACTGTTGAAGTGCAGTCAAAGGACTTTAATCTCTCACAACTATTTTAAGAAGTTCAAGAGCCACTACAGAGTGCCATTGTATGCTATGTACTGGGTTTCATCCTGAAACTTAATTAAAGGCTTAGATTCAGCCTTTTAGCTCTCTTGATGACATGATTAAGCAAGCTACTAAGGTTTAGAAGCAGATCAACGAAAGAAACAAGCATTATAGCTTATCCTATAGTTCTGTTTGTTCTTAGCATCTCAATGGTGTTTCTAATGGTTAAAATGGGGAGTTGTAGCAAGAAGACACATATGAGGCTTAAACAAGATTTATTGATGTGAATATGAAGATTCATTGGTTTTAGGGACAAGGATTGTGAAATTTTCAAGCTGAGTTATGACTCTTCAAGAAGCAAATGAGAGTGAATAGAAGTGTTGAAGTACAGTTAGAGGACTTTAATCTCTCACAACAGTTTTAAGAAGTTCAAGAGCCACTACAGAGTGCCATTGTATGCTCTGTACTGGGTTTCAGTGATGAAACTTAATTAAAGGCTTAGATTCAGCCTTTTAGCTCTCTTATGACATGATTAAGCATGCTACTAATGTTTAGAAGCAGATCAACGAAAGAAACAAGCATTATAGCTTATCTCATAGTTCTGTTTATTCTTAAAATCTCATTGGAGTTTCTAATGATGAGAATGGGGAGTTGTAGAAAGAAGACTCATATGGAGGCTTAAACAAGATCTATTGATGTGAGTATGAAGATTCATTGGTTTCAGGGACAAGGATTGTGAAATTTACAAGCTGATACACCTAAATCAGAGTTATGACTCTTCAAGAAGCAATTGAGAGTGACTATAAGTGTGGAAGTCTAGTCAGAGAACTTTAATCTCTCACAACTATTTTGAGAAGTTCAAGAGCCACTACTGTTAGAATTCAGAGTTTAAGTTTGCTAGAAACAAGAATGAGAGTAGCTGAATGAATAATAATAAGATTGAGAATAGAGAGATTTTATTATCTCTTATGAGATTTTATTATCTCAGTAGTTGTAAAGTGTTACAATGGATTACATATTTATAGAACTCTTAAACGCAAAAATAACTAGGTGTATCTTGTAGTTGAGAGTCTAATCTATCCGTTGGAAATAGTAATAGAGCCGTTGGAGTTCAAAATAGAGCTGTTGGAGACGAAAACAATTTGGGCGTCTGTTCTGGCCTTCTCTTCTTGGGCCTCTCTTCTTTTATTCCTTGTTGGGTATTTGTTGCTTGATTAATACTCCCCCTCAAACTTAGCCGGAATGAGTGTGGAGACTAAGTTTGATTTTCCAGAAACAAATCCTCACAACTACCTCATTAAAAACCTCACAAGTACAAACCCGGAGGAAAAACTCCTTGTGAGGAAAAGAGTGTAGTGTCTCTGGAAATGGAGAGGCATGATGAAGGATGAGTGAGATCTATTAGTCCAAGCTTGCTCCTGAATGTGGTTGCAAATCTTGAGACTTGTAGATTTGGTGAATATGTCAGCAAGTGATCTTCGCTTCTTGTGTAGCATGGGAGGATTACTCCTTCAATGATCTTCTCTCTAACTTTGTGATAATCCACTTCTATGTGCTTGGTTTGCTCATGGAAGACTGAGTTTAGAGCAATGTGAATTGCTGCTTGATTGTCACAATGCATGGTAATGGGATTTGTGCTCTCAATTCCCAGATCCTTTAGAAGCGCCTTTAGCCATACTAGCTCATTTGTGAGCTTCTTCATTGCTCTATACTCACTTTCAGCGCTTGAGCATGAGACGACCTTTTGCTTCTTAGATTTCCAGGTTACTAAGTTTTCTCCAATAAATGTGCAATAGCCAGTTGTGGATTTTCTATCCATCGTATCTCCAGCATAATCCGCATCACAATAGCCCACAACTTCAGTACTATTATTCTTTCCCATCCAAACACCTTGCCCTGGTGATCCTTTGATGTATCTCAGAATTCTTTCCACCATATTCCAGTGGTGCACCAAGGGCTCTTTCATGTGTTGGCTCACCTGATTCACAACAAAGCATAGGTCAGGCCTTGTTATGGTTAAGTAAATTAACTTACCTACAAACCGCCGGTATTGAGCTGGATCTTCAAATGGTTTGTCAAGTGGATCTTGTCCTTTCTCCCCCTTTCTCCTGACCTTGTAGCCATCTTCCAGAGGTGTCTTGGCCGGTTTAGAACCTAATTTTTCTGTCTCTGTAAGCAAATCGAGTGAATATTTTCTTTGGGATAGAAACAAGCCTTCCGGAGAGCGGCATATCTCTATACCTAGAAAATATTTAAGTTCACCTAGATCTTTTATATCAAATACAGATTTAAGGAAAAGTTTCGTTTCTTGAATACCTGCTTGATCATTGCCGGAAATGATCAAGTCATCTACATATACCAAGACTACAATGATTCCTTGAGCACTTTGAGAAGTAAACAAGGTGTGATCAGCCTCTGATCTTTTAAATCCTTTGGCTGTTAGTGTAAGGCTTAGCTTGTGGTACCAGGCTCTTGGGGATTGCTTCAAGCCATAAATATAGAATTAGAGAAGAGATTCAACAAGAAATGAAGAAAATCAGAGGCAGCTCTCTCTCAGCCATAAGAGGCACAAATATTAGGTTAAGTTACAAGAAAAGGGGGTTTCCTCCTTTTATAGTGGAAGGAGGAAGCCTTAAATAAAACAGACCCACGGGATGAATAGTAATCACGGGTCTCGGGATGAATAGTACCCGAGATGAATAGTATCTGACATTCTATACAGAATGTTTTTCTCAATACTCTGGAGATGAATAGTAATCTCGGGTCTCGGGATGAATAGTACTCGGGATGAATAGTACCTGACCTTATGCACGGAATGCCTTTTCTCAATACTCCCCCTCAAGCTTAGCCGTCGGTGAACAAAGACTAAGCTTGGACCTACATAGGCGTTACCTCGGTAAAAACCTCATCATAGAAAAAACCACTTGGGAAAAAATCTATGATGAGGAAAAGAGCATAACGTCTACGAGTAGGGGATATGATCAAGGATGGGTTGGATCGACAAGCCCTAGTTTGCTGTAGATGTGTTTGCAAACCTTTAGACTCGTAGCTTTGGTGAAGATGTCTGCTAGTTGATCTTCACTTCTTGTAAAACATGGTAGTGTGACTCCTTCTTTGATCTTCTCTCGGACTTTGTGGCAGTCAACTTCTATGTGCTTGGTCCTCTCGTGAAACACAGAGTTGCTAGCAATGTGTATAGCAGCTTGATTGTCACAATGCATGGTGATGGGTCTTGTGGTTTCAATGCCTAGATCTGTGAGTAGTGCCTTAAGCCAAATGAGTTATTCCGTGAGCTTCCTCATTGCTCTATACTCGGATTCAGCACTTGAACATGACACTACCTTCTGCTTCTTAGACTTCCATGTCACCAAATTCCCTCCAATGAATGTGCAATATCCAGTGGTTGACTTCCTATCATTCGTGTCACCAGCGTAGTCTGCATCACAATAACCAACAATCTCGGCATTCTCATTCTTTCCCATCCATATGCCTTGTCCCGGACTCCCTTTTAGATATCTGAGTATCCTCTCCATAATGTTCCAATGGTAGACTGTGGGTTTTTGCATGTATTGACTTACCTGATTCACAGCAAAACGTAAGTCAGGTCTTGTTAAAGTCAGATAGATAAGTTTACCCACTAGTCTTCGGTATTGGAGAGGATCTGCATATGGTTTGTCTAATGGATCTTCTTCTTCGAGCTCTTTTCCTTTTTTCCCCCTTCGCTTGACCTTGTAGCCATCTGCAAGAGGAGTTTTGGCTGGCTTTGCTCCTATTTTACCTGTCTCATTCAGCAAGTCAAGAGTATATTTCTTTATTTGTGATAGAAATAAGCCCTCCAAGAGCGTACATACTTCAATCCCTAGGAAATATTTTAGTTCTCCAAGATCTTTGATATCAAATACAGTTTTAAGATAGGTTTTAGTTTCGAGAATACCTTCCTTATCATTGCCGGAAATGATAAGGTCATCCACGTAGACCAATACTACAACGATTCCTCGTGGATTTTGGAATGTGAACAATGTGTGATCAGTTTCAGATCTCTTGAACCCTTTCTCTTCGAGAGTACAGCTCAGTTTGTGGTACCAAGCTCTTGGAGATTGCTTTAGTCCATAGATGGCTTTTCTAAGCCGCAGAACTTTTCCCGGAGCAATGGAGTCTTCAAGGCCTGGTGGTGCAGTCATGTACACTTCTTCTTCAAGTTCTCCTTGCTAGAACGCATTTTTCACATCCATTTGCCATAACTCCCAATCCAGATTTGTAGCCAATGAGAGAACAACTCTAACTGTATGCAGCTTGGCGACAGGAGCAAACGTTTCTGTGTAGTCATCTCCATAAGTCTGTGTGAATCCTCTTGCAACAAGTCTGGCTTTGTACCTCTCAACATCTCCATTGCTCAGATATTTGATAGTGAAAAGCCACCTTGAACTAACAGCCTTTTTTCCCAAAGGTAGGTCGGCTTCATCCCATGTATGATTCCTTTTCATAGCCCCAACCTCCTCATCCACTGCTCCGAGCCATTCATTACTCCCTTTGGCTTCTTCATAACTCTGTGGAATCCATTGAGCATCAATTTTTCCAAGGAAGGCTTGATGAGCAGTTGGTAACAGGTCAAGCGAACACACGGCTTGTATAGGATGCGCTACAGCTTGGTTGTTGAAATAGACTCTAGTGACCTTCCAATGTTCGGGTCCAAACCTTTGTCTAGTGCTTCTCCGAAGAGGAGGTGGTGGTGGAGGAGGAGGAGTTTCTGCTTCATGTCTAACCTCATCATGGTGATCCTCCTGAACCACATCTTCAGTCATACCATTCTCATCTTGATCTTGGTCTTGTTCCATGTCAAGTGGGTTTGGTTCCGGCTGAGTGTGCTCAGTGGTATCAGTTTCTTCCATGGGGTTTGGAGCAGTATGTGTATTCCCAAGGTCAGTACTGGGTTGATCTTCTGTAGTCTCCACTTGATGGTGTTTTGTGATTGACTCTCTCAATCGGTGGGCTTGATTGACTCGCTCAATCGGTGGAGAACTAGACTTGTTTGAATCACACAAACAATCCTAATCCTATAATCTCAAGAATCAAATGAATCTCTCAAATGAAACTTAAAGACAAACTTTAAACAAAGACAGACTTTGAATAAAAAGGAAACTTGTATATTTCTTAGATGATTGAAAGGTGAATTTGTACAAAGGACGAAATGAGCTTTATATAGAGCTCTTACATGAGTACTCTAACGTTCTAGAAGGTTAGAAACAAGAAAGAAATCACAAAATTGAATACAAACTAGCCGTTGGACCATTATGAGCAAATCGGGCCAAATAAGGTAAGTGAAGCGCCTTTATTCTTGAAAGCTTAGGTGCGAATTGGTGGTGTCTTGGGACGTCCAGGTTCACTGAATAAGGCTCCAGAATGCACACAAGTGAATAGGAAAAGAGCCGTTGCTGAATGATATCCTTTGGCTCCAAACAAGGCAAATAAGGCAAGCTCGGTTCCAGATATGGGAAGTGAAGGTGTGGGAGGATCTGCCTGATCCTGTGCGTTTTAGTTGAAACAAATACGTGTTGTAGAGTCTCTGGATGATGGGGAAGGTCTCCAGGTCGCCAAAGATACGTTTGAAGACTCCCAAATCCGCAAGACTCCATATAAAGGCAAGTCTAGAGTGTTCCGGTTTAGAAATTGAATAACTTCTTCTCAGCTGATATCGGTTTGGTACGAATCCAATTTACTGAGCTTCTATGATGAGTAAAGAATACATACCAAGTTGGTTTGTAACTTAATTCCTTGCGGTTCGGCCGTAATCCTCCAAATAGTAGCCGTTGGTCTCTATCGGGTTCATTGGAAGTCTGGACTTGTAACTTGAATATCTTCCTCATGTGGAAAGCTTTTGAACCAAATCAACTTCTCTGTGATTCCTTGATGACTTAATATTGCCTCATTAAAAACCTTTCTAGGTAAACCCATTGGGAAAAACCCTAGACAAGGGAAAAGAGGCAATACTCATTTTCCAACACCGGTTAGGTTGATATGCTTCAATAAAGCCATATACGTCTTTGGTACGCTCAGGCGGGTTCTCTCCAAAGGTATTGGCCGTCTGGGTGATGTCTCCTCCAGGCTCCTTGAGTGCTGGGGACTCGATGTCCTCATCATACCCTCCCTCTTCAAAAGGTTTCGACCTCAAAGCAGTATAATCTGCACTAAGAAAAAGCAAGTTAGCTCTCATTCGTCTTTTGGGAGTCTAGAGTCTTACCCCGTATTGTTTGTTGATGTGTTGTGCATCTGGTGGTTCATCTTTGAACTGGAGTATTGGGACTACTCCTCTGTTTTTCCTAATAGGTGGTGGTATCATTGGCTCAACTCTTCCTCGGACATGGTCTTCAATTTCTAAGTCTGGTGGTTCTTCCTTTGTACCTGCAATATTTCCAACTCCTTTGGCACAAATCAAGTGAATTAATACAGTCATGGAATTATTATAAACAGGTAAACATGGTTTATTCAATATAGATTTTTGCTCAGGTTTTAAATGTGTAGTAAAACAATTATTTTGAATCAAGTGTTTCCGTGGGGCACCAACGTTTTCATCAAGCTCTTCTAAACTTAATAGGTCTGTCATCACACTTTTAGAATCATCAGAGATTAGTTGAAGCAATGAGGCACTTTCCTGACCAAAACTTTCGATGAGTTTTGTTTCTTTTGATGCCACGCCATATGGAGTAAATGTGTGATCCGGTGGCTCTTCTTGCATTAGAATGAAGCTGGGGAAACCTCATCTCTCTCAGGGCCTACCTCTCTCACCGTGTGCTCCATGACTTGTTCGAGACCTGCATCATTAACCCTTGGCGAAGACAAGCACATTATACTAGAATTGGACATTTCAAAACCAGATTGTGCTAAACAATCACTTGAGTTAGATGAACTCGGTTTTGGTTCAAGTGTTGTTACATTAACTACTTGTCTTTCAGGACATGTTGCAGCAAAGTGACCTTGCTTATGACATCTATAACAGATTATTTCTTTAGATTTAGATAGCTTAGGAGACTTACATTGCTTTACATTGCCGTGTGGCTCAAGCTTTGAGCTCGGACTTTGCTTGTGAACTACGTACTTTTGCTTTTGGCTTCTCCTCATGTGCTTGAGTGACTAATGTGGCCTCAGTCCTCTTAATTGGTGTTTGTATCGTCCTTCTCTTCAATTTAGAATTGTATGGTTGCTTTGGAGCCGACCTCTCCTTTGGAGCTGATTGGAACAACAACTTCTTGGGAGTGTAATTCTTGTTTAGGGATTTTGGCACAAAGGTTCGATACATGCTCTGTTTGAGTAGTCCCCAAGTATTGATTGGCTGGGAATATTGACGCCTAAAATTCTTCTTGTCGCCACCATTCTTGTGCTTCTCCAACTAGGGTGTCTAAGGCATAGGAAAGCCTTTCTTCTTTAGGTATGTGATGGGAACGGAACCAATGCTCTAAGTCTTCTTCCCATTGAATGTATGCCTCAGATCCTTGTTGAAAACCTGAAAAATAGATGTAATTGGATAGGTCTTCCCAATGATCATCTCTTCCAGCCTCACTTTTGACTTCCTCCTCTTCAACAAACTCTTCTGGAGACCTTTGAGACTCAGTCTCATATTCATGGTTGAAGTAAGGAATCTCACACCATGGTCTATCCCCTTCTTCACGTTCTGAACTAGTCTCTTCATAGTTTTCTTCTTCATCATGGCATGATTCATCTTCAGCAAAACTTGACACTTCTTCATAGGCGTGTTGCTTGAGCCTCTGTTCATCTCTTGATTTGTTTTGCAAATCAAATTCGTGGTGTTGATCCTCCAAACTGTCATGAAAGCCAACTTCTTCACAGAAACTTGATTCTGATTTTTCTTCATCATGCACATTAGTTTCTTCCTCTAAACCGATTTGAGAGCTAGTAACTCCAATGTCTTCTTCTTCATAGAGCGCACTTTCTGACTCTGTCTCATCATCCCAGTGTTCTTCATTACGTTCATAGCCTTCTCCAGTACTGAATTCAGAATCAGCACCTCCTTCCCACGAGTTGGGGTCATATCCTTCGTCTCCACTCCATGAGGGGTCCAGTTCTTCACCCCAATCGATCTCTGAGGTGTTAAACTCACTTCTTTCATCCTCTACATCAGATTCATAGTCCATGGCGGATGGTTCCTGCAAAAGATTCAACACAATATCAAAGCTCTAGCAACTAAAAGAACCGATTTAGACAATTTAAGCCAATTGGATACAGTTTGGAAAACAACTTCAAAAAAAATATTAAATGGACTCCAAAATTTGAAATTCTACTTGATAAATCTTTTTAAGAGATTAAATTAACAAAATCAAAAAGAAAAATATTTTTTTGGAAATTTTCGGATTTTATACGACTCAAACAAAACAGATCAAAATCCAGAAGCGATTTTTGATATGTCTGAGATTTAATTCTCAAACAAATACCAAACGAACTTCTAAATTCTGGGATAAAATTTTTATGGGTTTTCAAGACTCTAAGAAAAGCATAACAAAAGACGAAATAATTTTTTGAGTTTTTATGGATTTTATAAAATTGACACAACAAAATTGACGAAAAAACTTAAACTGTGAAATCAGAAACTTTTTATGGGGTTTTTATTTATGAAATCGAAAAAAAATAACAAACTGAAGCAAATAATTTATTCTTTTTGTTTTTTATGAAAGATACTGAAGCAAACTAGCAAGAACAAAAAGAAAGAAAAGTGATGTTGATATGTTGGCGATTTTTTTAATGAAAATTGAAACAACAAAACAGAAAATTAAAAGGGATAGAGGTTGGATGAATACAACCTGATGGGTAGGAGCTTTTGAAGCTCTGATACCAGATGATACAAGCACGGAATCACACCAAGCTTAGATCACTTGATGATCAAAGAATTCCAAGCTTTGACTCGCGGAAGGTGGAATTGTAGGTAGAGATGGAGGTGATGTTTTGTGATTGACTCTCTCAATCGGTGGGCTTGATTGACTCGCTCAATCGGTGGAGAACTAGACTTGTTTGAATCACACAAACAATCCTAATCCTATAATCTCAAGAATCAAATGAATCTCTCAAATGAAACTTAAAGACAAACTTTAAACAAAGACAGACTTTGAATAAAAAGGAAACTTGTATATTTCTTAGATGATTGAAAGGTGAATTTGTACAAAGGACGAAATGAGCTTTATATAGAGCTCTTACATGAGTACTCTAACGTTCTAGAAGGTTAGAAACAAGAACGAAATCACAAACTTGCATACAAACCGTTGGACCATTATGAGCAAATCGGGCCAAATAAGGTAAGTTGTGAAGGGCTTTATTCTTGAAAGCTTAGGTGCGAATTGGTGGTGTCTTGGGACGTCCAGGTTCACTGAATAAGGCTCCAGAATGCACACAAGTGAATAGGAAAAGAGCCGTTGCTGAATGATATCCTTTGGCTCCAAACAAGGCAAATAAGGCAAGCTCGGTTCCAGATATGGGAAGTGAAGGTGTGGGAGGATCTGCCTGATCCTGTGCGTTTTAGTTGAAACAAATACGTGTTGTAGAGTCTCTGGATGATGGGGAAGGTCTCCAGGTCGCCAAAGATACGTTTGAGGACCCCCAAATCCGCAAGACTCCATATAAGGCAAGTCTAGAGTGTTCCGGTTTAGAAATTGAATAACTTCCTCAGCTGATATCGGTTTGGTACGAATCCAATTTACTGAGCTTCTATGATGAGTAAAGAATACATACCAAGTTGGTTTGTAACTTAATTCCTTGCGGTTCGGCCGTAATCCTCCAAATAGTAGCCGTTGGTCTCTATCGGGTTCATTGGAAGTCTGCTGACTTGTAACTTGAATATCTTCCTCATGTGGAAAGCTTTTGAACCAAATCAACTTCTCTGTGATTCCTTGATGACTTAATATTGCCTCATTAAAAACCTTTCTAGGTAAACCCATTGGGAAAAACCCTAGACAAGGGAAAAAGAGTGCAACAGTCATTTTCCAACACTGGTTAGGTTGATATGCTTCAATAAAGGCATATACGTCTTTGGTACGCTCAGGCTGGTTCTCTCCAAAGGTATTGGTCGTCTGGTTGATGTCTCCTCCATGCTCCTTGATTGATGGTGACTTGATGTCCTCATCACCACTCCTTGTTGGTTGGTTTCAACATTATCATATTGTTCTTCTCTCCGAGGAGGAGGATTCCCAAGATGACTAAGGAGATGTTGAAGACTAGCTGCTCTATCTGATGGTGATCTTGCCAAATCTTTCAAACTCCCCCAATCTTTCATATCGTAATACCCTTGGTGCTCAATGAACTTGACATCTCTTGAAACAATTGTTCTGTTCTTTGAGAAGTCATTGCACTTGTAGCCCTTTTGAGTAGTAGAGTAGCCTAGGAACATGCATTTTGTGCTCTTAGCTTCAAGCTTGTCCCTCAGTTCACCTGGTCTCAGTACAAAACAAATGCAACCAAACACTCGTAAGTGATCAATAGAAGGTTTGGTTCGGTTCAATACCTCAAATGGCGCTAAATCAGTTAGGATCCTTGTTGGTATCCTATTTATCAGGTAACAAGCCGCCATGACAGCATCACTCCAGAATCTCCTTGGGACATTGGTGTTAAACATCATGGATCTTGCAACTTCCATAAGATGTATATTCTTCCTCTCAGCTACACCATTTTGTTGAGGTGTATATGGGCAGCTAGTTTGGTGTATGATCCCATGTCTTGCTAAGTGATCTTTGAACTTGTGACTAGTGTATTCCCCACCATTATCAGACCTGAATACCTTGATCTTGGCATTAAACTGGTTAGTAACATATGATTGAAAATTAACAAATGCATCATATACTCTATCCTTAGATGCAAGCAATGTGACCCATGTATATTTCGATTTCTCATCAATAAATGTAACATAGTATTTATTATTGTCTCTAGATAAACATGGGGCAGTCCAAACATCTGAATGCACAAGATCAAAACATTTTTCATAGATAGTTGAAGACTTAGGAAAAACAGTTTTACAATGCTTTCCTAGAATACATGCTTCACAGTTCAGATGATTAAAGCCTACATGGGGTAACATAATCTCTAAAGCCCTAGCATGAGGGTGACCAAGTCTATCATGCCACAGTTTATTTGGGCTAACAGCATAACAAGATTGACAAGAAAGAGAAGTAGATTGTGTTGTTGGAGAATCCTCAAAAACATATAAGTCACCGTTAGTGTTCCCTTCTCCCAAAACTTTTCCACTCTCAATATCCTGAAAATGAAAGCTATTAGGACCAAATATAGCATAGCAATTAAGATCATTTGTAGCTCTTTTTACTGAGACAAGATTAGAGGTGAACTCAGGCATAAAGAATGCTTTAGAGTTCTTATCACAAAGTTTTAAATCACCTACTCCTCTTATGGGAATCCTATCACCATTTGCAATTATCACATTTCCATTAATAGGTTTAACATTATTAATGAGGTTAGGGTTACTAATCATATGATGAGAAGCCCCAGAATCAATAATCAATGTTTTATTTTGTGATTTAGGTAAAAGAAGCAAAGTGAGTGATACCGGATTCTTTATTGGTAAGGGCAGCAATGGACTTGATAAGAGCTTTAAGGTCCGACTTCCTAACAACATCATTGGAGTAGGCAACCATAGCCAGTTCATCTCCTTGTCTAGATGGTCCATCCCGAGCTTGCTCGAGTTGAGGCTTCTTGAGAGTAGTTAAGCGAACCTTGAACTTTGCTTGGCTTAAGATGTGGATGTAGTATCCAACATTTGTCCTTGATATAGCCTCTCTTCTTGCAGTGATCACACACAAGAATCTTCCTATCTTCAGACTTGAAAGTAACTTTGTGTGCCATGACCATTTCCCTTTGCGAGGAAGAGACTCCATCGAGCCTTGTTCACGTTGGATTTGAGAGCACACCTCATCTAAGCTTGGTAACTTCTCAGCTCTAAGGATGTGCTTGATGAGATCATTGTAAGTCGGGTTCAATGTGAGAAGCAGACCAAAGACTCTATCTTGTTCACCCCTTTCCTTGAGAGTACTTGGATCCACCGAGAAAGGTCTTAGCATCTCGAGTTCAGCCCATAGTGATCTGAATTTTCCAAAGTGTTTTGTGAAGTCAAGATCTTCTTGGCTGAGATTTTTGATAGCTTTCTTGACTTCAAACACTCGGGAAAGATTGGAGACATTTCCATAGACATTCTTTAGTGTGTCCCACAGCTCCTTTGCTGTCTCACAATAAGAATAAGCTTCAATTATTGCGGCTTCAAGTGAGTTTTGAAGTAGTCCAAGAACCCCCTGATCTTCTTAAAACCATTTCCCATCTTCAAAACTTGGATCTCCACTTATCTCTTTTCCATCTTCATCTGTGATTATCTTCTTATCTTGGGTTTCAATGTGATTCCAAAGACCACGACCACACAGATTTATCTTGGTGGTTCTTGCCCAGAGTAAGTAGTTCACACCTTTGAGAGTAACTGGTATAGGAACAGATTTTGAAGAATCCATGCTTCAGGGTTTCTTACAGCCAACACACCCACAAATTTCCAGATTGATCCTAACTTCCCAAGCAACCAACAAGACTTGGCTGAGAAATCAGAATTTCATGGTCATCATTACAAGACTCCACGAAAATCTGTCAAAACCAACAAGACTTGGCTGAGCTTACAGTGTTTCTTACAGCCAACACACCCACAAATTTCCAGATTGATCATAACTTCCCAAGCAACCAACCAGACTTTGCTAAGAAATCACAATTTATGTTGGTGTCACTGTTGCTACAGTACCTCCGAAAATCTTTGAAAACCAGAAGAGAGCTGAAGATCTATAGGGCTAGCAATGGAGTTTAATCTGCAGAGACAAGACAGAGACCTGCTGAGATCTTCAAGCATAGACAAGAGAAACAAACACAAGGAGAGATTGAGAATTTTTATGAGAGATAAAGAGAGAGCTGTGGAATCAATGGAGATTAAGAAAATAGCTAGAGATGATTGAATAGAAGTAGAGAATCAGTAACAAGGCTCTGATACCATATAGATTTTAAGAGATTTATGCGGATTAAATAGAGAATTAGAGAAGAGATTCAGCAAGAAATGAAGAAAATCAGAGGCAGCTCTCTCTCAGCCATAAGAGGCACAAATATTAGGTTAAGTTACAAGAAAAGGGGGTTTCCTCCTTTTATAGTAGAAGGAGGAAGCCCTAAATGAAACAGACCCACGGGATGAATAGTAATCACGAGTCTCGGGATGAATAGTACCCGAGATGAATAGTATCTGACATTCAATACGGAATGTTTTTCTCAATACTCTGGAGATGAATAGTAATCTCGGGTCTCGGGATGAATAGTACTCGGGATGAATAGTACTCGGGATGAATAGTACCCGACCTTATGCACGGAATGCCTTTTCTTAATAAGATTAAGCCTTTTACCTCTCTTGATGACATGATTAAGCATGCTACTAAGTTGTAGAAGAAGATCAACGAAAGAAACAAGCATTATAGCTTATCCTATAGTTCTGTTTGTTCTTAGCATCTCATTGGTGTTTCTAATGTTGAAAATGGGGAGTTGTAGCAAAAAGACACATATGGAGGCTTAAACAAGACCTACTGATGTGAATATAAAGATTAATTGGTTTCAGGGACAAGGATTGTGAAATTTTCAAGCTGATACACATAAAACAGAGTTATGACTCTTCAAAAAGCAAATGAGAGTGAATAGAAGTGTTGAAGTGCAGTTAGAGGACTTTAATCTCTCACAACTGTTTTAAGAAGTTCAAGAGCCACTACAGAGTGCAATTGTATGCTCTGTACTGGGTTTCAGTGATGAAACTTAATTAAAGGCTTAGATTCAGCCTTTTAGCTCTCTTGATGACATGATTAAGCATGCTACTAAGGTTTAGAAGCAGATCAACGAAAGAAACAAGCATTATAGCTTATCCTATAGTTCTGTTTGTTCTTAGAATCTCATAGGTGTTTCTAATGGTGAGAATGGGGAGTTGTAACAAGAAGACACATATGGAGGCTTAAACAAGATCTATTGATGTGAATATGAAGATTCATTGGTTTCAGAGACAAGGATTGTGACATTTTCAAGCTGGTACACCTAAAACAGAGTTATACCTCTTGAAGAAGCAAATGAGAGTGAATATAAGTGTTGAAGTGCAGTTAGAGGACTTTAATCTCTCACAACAGTTTTAAGAAGTTCAAGAGCCACTACAGAGTGCCATTGTATGCTCTGTACTGGGTTTCAGTGATGAAACTTAATTAAAGGCTTAGATTCAGCCTTTTAGCTCTCTTGATGACATGATTAAGCATGCTACCAAGGTGTAGAAGCAAGTCAAAGTAAGAAACAAGCATTATAGCTTATCCTATAGTTCTGTTTGTTCTTAGCATCTCAATGGTGTTTCTAATGGTTAAAATGGGGAGTTGTAGCAAGAAGACACATATGGAGGCTTAAACAAGATTTATTGATGTGAATATGAAGATTCATTGGTTTTAGGGACAAGGATTGTGAAATTTTCAAGCTGAGTTATGACTCTTCAAGAAGCAAATGAGAGTGAATAGAAGTGTTGAAGTGCAGTTAGAGGACTTTAATCTCTCACAACTGTTTTAAGAAGTTCAAGAGCCACTACAGAGTGCCATTGTATGCTCTGTACTGGGTTTCAATGATGAAACTTAATTAAAGGCTTAGATTCAGCCTTTTAGCTCTCTTGATGACATGATTAAGCATGCTACTAAGGTTTAGAAGCAGATCAACGAAAGAAACAAGCATTATAGCTTATCCTATAGTTCTGTTTGTTCTTAGCATCTCAATGGTGTTTCTAATGGTTAAAATGGGGAGTTGTAGCAAGAAGACACATATGGAGGCTTAAACAAGATTTATTGATGTGAATATGAAGATTCATTGGTTTTAGGGACAAGGATTGTGAAATTTTCAAGCTGAGTTATGACTCTTCAAGAAGCAAATGAGAGTGAATAGAAGTGTTGAAGTGCAGTTAGAGGACTTTAATCTCTCACAACAGTTTTAAGAAGTTCAAGAGCCACTACAGAGTGCCATTGTATGCTCTTGATTGGGTTTGAGTGATGAAACTTAATTAAAGGCTTAGATTCAGCCTTTTAGCTCTCTTGATGACATGATTAAGCATGCTACTAAGGTTTAGAAGCAGATCAACGAAAGAAACAAGCATTATAGCTTATCCTATAGTTCTGTTTGTTCTTAGCATCTCAATGGTGTTTCTAATGGTTAAAATGGGGAGTTGTAGCAAGAAGACACATATGGAGGCTTAAACAAGATTTATTGATGTGAATATGAAGATTCATTGGTTTTAGGGACAAGGATTGTGAAATTTTCAAGCTGAGTTATGACTCTTCAAGAAGCAAATGAGAGTGAATAGAAGTGTTGAAGTGCAGTTAGAGGACTTTAATCTCTCACAACTGTTTTAAGAAGTTCAAGAGCCACTACAGAGTGCCATTGTATGCTCTGTACTGGGTTTCAGTGATGAAACTTAATTAAAGGCTTAGATTCAGCCTTTTAGCTCTCTTGATGACATGATTAAGCATGCTACTAAGGTTTAGAAGCAGATCAACGAAAGAAACAAGCATTATAGCTTATCCTATAGTTCTGTTTGTTCTTAGCATCTCAATGGTGTTTCTAATGGTTAAAATGGGGAGTTGTAGCAAGAAGACAAATATGGAGGCTTAAACAAGATTTATTGATGTGAATATGAAAATTCATTGGTTTTAGGGACAAGGATTGTGAAATTTTCAAGCTGAGTTATGACTCTTCAAGAAGCAAATGAGAGTGAATAGAAGTGTTGAAGTGCAGTTAGAGGACTTTAATCTCTCACAACTGTTTTAAGAAGTTCAAGAGCCACTACAGAGTGCCATTGTATGCTCTGTACTGGGTTTCAGTGATGAAACTTAATTAAAGGCTTAGATTCAGCCTTTTAGCTCTCTTGATGACATGATTAAGCATGCTACTAATGTTTAGAAGCAGATCAACGAAAAAAACAAGCATTATAGCTTATCCCATAGTTCTGTTTATTCTTAGAATCTCATTGGAGTTTATAATGATGAGAATGGAGAGTTGTAGAAAGAAAACTCATATGGAGGCTTAAACAAGATCTATTGATGTGAGTATGAAGATTCATTGGTTTCAGGGACAAGGATTGTGAAATTTACAAGCTGATACACCTAAATCAGAGTTATGACTCTTCAAGAAGCAATTGAGAGTGAATATAAGTGTGGAAGTTTAGTCAGAGAACTTTAATCTCTCACAACTATTTTGAGAAGTTCAAGAGCCACTACAGCGTGCCATTGTATGCTCTGTACTGGGTTTCAGTGATGAAACTTAAGTAAAGCCTTAGATTCAGCCTTTTAGCTCTCTTGATGACATGATTAAGCATACTACTAAGGTGTAGAAGCAGATCAACGAAAGAAACAAGAATTATAGCTTATCCCATAGTTCTGTTTGTTCTTAGAATCTCATAGGTGTTTCTAATGGTGAGAATGGGGAGTTGTAACAAGAAGACACATATGGAGGCTTAAACAAGATCTATTGATGTGAATATGAAGATTCATTGGTTTCAGAGACAAGGATTGTGACATTTTCAAGCTGGTACACCTAAAACAGAGTTATACCTCTTGAAGAAGCAAATGAGAGTGAATATAAGTGTTGAAGTGCAGTCAAAGGACTTTAATCTATCACAACTATTTTAAGAAGTTCAAGAGCCACTACAGAGTGCCATTGTATGCTATGTACTGGGTTTCATCCTGAAACTTAATTAAAGGCTTAGATTCAGCCTTTTAACTCTCTTGATGACATGATTAAGCATGCTACTAAGGTTTAGAAGCAGATCAACGAAAGAAACAAGCATTATAGCTTATCCTATAGTTCTGTTTGTTCTTAGCATCTCAATGGTGTTTCTAATGGTTAAAATGGGGAGTTGTAGCAAGAAGACACATATGGAGGCTTAAACAAGATTTATTGATGTGAATATGAAGATTCATTGGTTTTAGGGACAAGGATTGTGAAATTTTCAAGCTGAGTTATGACTCTTCAAGAAGCAAATGAGAGTGAATAGAAGTGTTGAAGTGCAGTTAGAGGACTTTAATCTCTCACAACAGTTTTAAGAAGTTCAAGAGCCTTTACAGAGTGTAATTGTATGCTCTGTACTGGGTTTCAGTGATGAAACTTAATTAAAGGCTTAGATTCAGCCTTTTAGCTCTCTTGATGACATGATTAAGCATGCTACTAAGGTTTAGAAGCAGATCAACGAAAGAAACAAGCATTATAGCTTATCCTATAGTTCTGTTTGTTCTTAGCATCTCAATGGTGTTTCTAATGGTTAAAATGGGGAGTTGTAGCAAGAAGACACATATGGAGGCTTAAACAAGATTTATTGATGTGAATATGAAGATTCATTGGTTTTAGGGACAAGGATTGTGAAATTTTCAAGCTGAGTTATGACTCTTCAAGAAGCAAATGAGAGTGAATAGAAGTGTTGAAGTGCAGTTAGAGGACTTTAATCTCTCACAACAGTTTTAAGAAGTTCAAGAGCCACTACAGAGTGCCATTGTATGCTCTGTACTGGGTTTCAGTGATGAAACTTAATTAAAGGCTTAGATTCAGCCTTTTAGCTCTCTTGATGACATGATTAAGCATGCTACTAAGGTTTAGAAGCAGATCAACGAAAGAAACAAGCATTATAGCTTATCCTATAGTTCTGTTTGTTCTTAGCATCTCAATGGTGTTTCTAATGGTTAAAATGGGGAGTTGTAGCAAGAAGACACATATGGAGGCTTAAACAAGATTTATTGATGTGAATATGAAGATTCATTGGTTTTAGGGACAAGGATTGTGAAATTTTCAAGCTGAGTTATGACTCTTCAAGAAGCAAATGAGAGTGAATAGAAGTGTTGAAGTGCAGTTAGAGGACTTTAATCTCTCACAACAGTTTTAAGAAGTTCAAGAGCCTTTACAGAGTGTAATTGTATGCTCTGTACTGGGTTTCAGTGATGAAACTTAATTAAAGGCTTAGATTCAGCCTTTTAGCTCTCTTGATGACATGATTAAGCATGCTACTAAGGTTTAGAAGCAGATCAACGAAAGAAACAAGCATTATAGCTTATCCTATAGTTCTGTTTGTTCTTAGCATCTCAATGGTGTTTCTAATGGTTAAAATGGGGAGTTGTAGCAAGAAGACACATATGGAGGCTTAAACAAGATTTATTGATGTGAATATGAAGATTCATTGGTTTTAGGGACAAGGATTGTGAAATTTTCAAGCTGAGTTATGACTCTTCAAGAAGCAAATGAGAGTGAATATAAGTGTTGAAGTGCAGTTAGAGGACTTTAATCTCTCACAACAGTTTTAAGAAGTTCAAGAGCCACTACAGAGTGCCATTGTATGCTCTGTACTGGGTTTCAGTGATGAAACTTAATTAAAGGCTTAGATTCAGCCTTTTAGCTCTCTTGATGACATGATTAAGCATGCTACTAAGGTTTAGAAGCAGATCAACGAAAGAAACAAGCATTATAGCTTATCCTATAGTTCTGTTTGTTCTTAGCATCTCAATGGTGTTTCTAATGGTTAAAATGGGGAGTTGTAGCAAGAAGACACATATGGAGGCTTAAACAAGATTTATTGATGTGAATATGAAGATTCATTGGTTTTAGGGACAAGGATTGTGAAATTTTCAAGCTGAGTTATGACTCTTCAAGAAGCAAATGAGAGTGAATAGAAGTGTTGAAGTGCAGTTAGAGGACTTTAATCTCTCACAACAGTTTTAAGAAGTTCAAGAGCCACTACAGAGTGCCATTGTATGCTCTGTACTGGGTTTCAGTGATGAAACTTAATTAAAGGCTTAGATTCAGCCTTTTAGCTCTCTTGATGACATGATTAAGCATGCTACTAAGGTTTAGAAGCAGATCAACGAAAGAAACAAGCATTATAGCTTATCCTATAGTTCTGTTTGTTCTTAGCATCTCAATGGTGTTTCTAATGGTTAAAATGGGGAGTTGTAGCAAGAAGACACATATGGAGGCTTAAACAAGATTTATTGATGTGAATATGAAGATTCATTGGTTTTAGGGACAAGGATTGTGAAATTTTCAAGCTGAGTTATGACTCTTCAAGAAGCAAATGAGAGTGAATAGAAGTGTTGAAGTGCAGTTAGAGGACTTTAATCTCTCACAACTATTTTGAGAAGTTCAAGAGCCACTACAGCGTGCCATTGTATGCTCTGTACTGGGTTTCAGTGATGAAACTTAAGTAAAGCCTTAGATTCAGCCTTTTAGCTCTCTTGATGACATGATTAAGCATACTACTAAGGTGTAGAAGCAGATCAACGAAAGAAACAAGAATTATAGCTTATCCCATAGTTCTGTTTGTTCTTAGAATCCCATAGGTGTTTCTAATGATGAGAATGGGGAGTTGTAGAAAGAAGACTCATATGGAGGCTTAAACAAGATCTATTGATGTGAGTATGAAGATTCATTGGTTTCAGGGACAAGGATTGTGAAATTTACAAGCTGATACACCTAAATCAGAGTTATGACTCTTCAAGAAGCAATTGAGAGTGAATATAAGTGTGGAAGTCTAGTCAGAGAACTTTAATCTCTCACAACTATTTTGAGAAGTTCAAGAGCCACTACAGCGTGCCATTGTATGCTCTGTACTGGGTTTCAGTGATGAAACTTAAGTAAAGCCTTAGATTCAGCCTTTTAGCTCTCTTGATGACATGATTAAGCATACTACTAAGGTGTAGAAGCAGATCAACGAAAGAAACAAGTATTATAGCTTATCCCATAGTTCTGTTTGTTCTTAGAATCTCATAGGTGTTTCTAATGGTGAGAATGGGGAGTTGTAACAAGAAGACACATATGGAGGCTTAAACAAGATCTATTGATGTGAATATGAAGATTCATTGGTTTCAGAGACAAGGATTGTGACATTTTCAAGCTGGTACACCTAAACCAGAGTTATACCTCTTGAAGAAGCAAATGAGAGTGAATATAAGTGTTGAAGTGCAGTCAAAGGACTTTAATCTCTCACAACTATTTTAAGAAGTTCAAGAGCCACTACAGAGTGCCATTGTATGCTATGTACTGGGTTTCATCCTGAAACTTAATTAAAGGCTTAGATTCAGCCTTTTAGCTCTGTTGATGACATGATTAAGCATGCTACTAAGGTTTAGAAGCAGATCAACGAAAGAAACAAGCATTATAGCTTATCCTATAGTTCTGTTTGTTCTTAGCATCTCAATGGTGTTTCTAATGGTTAAAATGGGGAGTTGTAGCAAGAAGACACATATGGAGGCTTAAACAAGATTTATTGATGTGAATATGAAGATTCATTGGTTTTAGGGACAAGGATTGTGAAATTTTCAAGCTGAGTTATGACTCTTCAAGAAGCAAATGAGAGTGAATAGAAGTGTTGAAGTGCAGTTAGAGGACTTTAATCTCTCACAACAGTTTTAAGAAGTTCAAGAGCCACTATAGAGTGCCATTGTATGCTCTGTACTGGGTTTCAGTGATGAAACTTAATTAAAGGCTTAGATTCAGCCTTTTAGCTCTCTTGATGACATGATTAAGCATGCTACTAAGGTTTAGAAGCAGATCAACGAAAGAAACAAGCATTATAGCTTATCCTATAGTTCTGTTTGTTCTTAGCATCTCAATGGTGTTTCTAATGGTTAAAATGGGGAGTTGTAGCAAGAAGACACATATGGAGGCTTAAACAAGATTTATTGATGTGAATATGAAGATTCATTGGTTTTAGGGACAAGGATTGTGAAATTTTCAAGCTGAGTTATGACTCTTCAAGAAGCAAATGAGAGTGAATAGAAGTGTTGAAGTGCAGTTAGAGGACTTTAATCTCTCACAACAGTTTTAAGAAGTTCAAGAGCCACTACAGAGTGCCATTGTATGCTCTGTTCTTTGGGTTTCAGTGATGAAACTTAATTAAAGGCTTAGATTCAGCCTTTTAGCTCTCTTGATGACATGATTAAGCATGCTACTAAGGTTTAGAAGCAGATCAACGAAAGAAACAAGCATTATAGCTTATCCTATAGTTCTGTTTGTTCTTAGCATCTCAATGGTGTTTCTAATGGTTAAAATGGGGAGTTGTAGCAAGAAGACACATATGGAGGCTTAAACAAGATTTATTGATGTGAATATGAAGATTCATTGGTTTTAGGGACAAGGATTGTGAAATTTTCAAGCTGAGTTATGACTCTTCAAGAAGCAAATGAGAGTGAATAGAAGTGTTGAAGTGCAGTTAGAGGACTTTAATCTCTCACAACAGTTTTAAGAAGTTCAAGAGCCACTACAGAGTGCCATTGTATGCTCTGTACTGGGTTTCAGTGATGAAACTTAATTAAAGGCTTAGATTCAGCCTTTTAGCTCTCTTGATGACATGATTAAGCATGCTACTAAGGTTTAGAAGCAGATCAACGAAAGAAACAAGCATTATAGCTTATCCTATAGTTCTGTTTGTTCTTAGCATCTCAATGGTGTTTCTAATGGTTAAAATGGGGAGTTGTAGCAAGAAGACACATATGGAGGCTTAAACAAGATTTATTGATGTGAATATGAAGATTCATTGGTTTTAGGGACAAGGATTGTGAAATTTTCAAGCTGAGTTATGACTCTTCAAGAAGCAAATGAGAGTGAATAGAAGTGTTGAAGTGCAGTTAGAGGACTTTAATCTCTCACAACTGTTTTAAGAAGTTCAAGAGCCACTACAGAGTGCCATTGTATGCTCTGTACTGGGTTTCAGTGATGAAACTTAATTAAAGGCTTAGATTCAGCCTTTTAGCTCTCTTGATGACATGATTAAGCATGCTACTAATGTTTAGAAGCAGATCAACGAAAGAAACAAGCATTATAGCTTATCCCATAGTTCTGTTTATTCTTAGAATCTCATTGGAGTTTCTAATGATGAGAATGGGGAGTTGTAGAAAGAAGACTCATATGGAGGCTTAAACAAGATCTATTGATGTGAGTATGAAGATTCATTGGTTTCAGGGACAAGGATTGTGAAATTTACAAGCTGATACACCTAAATCAGAGTTATGACTCTTCAAGAAGCAATTGAGAGTGAATATAAGTGTGGAAGTCTAGTCAGAGAACTTTAATCTCTCACAACTATTTTGAGAAGTTCAAGAGCCACTACAGCGTGCCATTGTATGCTCTGTACTGGGTTTCAGTGATGAAACTTAAGTAAAGCCTTAGATTCAGCCTTTTAGCTCTCTTGATGACATGATTAAGCATACTACTAAGGTGTAGAAGCAGATCAACGAAAGAAACAAGTATTATAGCTTATCCCATAGTTCTGTTTGTTCTTAGAATCTCATAGGTGTTTCTAATGGTGAGAATGGGGAGTTGTAACAAGAAGACACATATGGAGGCTTAAACAAGATCTATTGATGTGAATATGAAGATTCATTGGTTTCAGAGACAAGGATTGTGACATTTTCAAGCTGGTACACCTAAAACAGAGTTATACCTCTTGAAGAAGCAAATGAGAGTGAATATAAGTGTTGAAGTGCAGTCAAAGGACTTTAATCTCTCACAACTATTTTAAGAAGTTCAAGAGCCACTACAGAGTGCCATTGTATGCTATGTACTGGGTTTCATCCTGAAACTTAATTAAAGGCTTAGATTCAGCCTTTTAGCTCTCTTGATGACATGATTAAGCATGCTACTAAGGTTTAGAAGCAGATCAACGAAAGAAACAAGCATTATAGCTTATCCTATAGTTCTGTTTGTTCTTAGCATCTCAATGGTGTTTCTAATGGTTAAAATGGGGAGTTGTAGCAAGAAGACACATATGGAGGCTTAAACAAGATTTATTGATGTGAATATGAAGATTCATTGGTTTTAGGGACAAGGATTGTGAAATTTTCAAGCTGAGTTATGACTCTTCAAGAAGCAAATGAGAGTGAATAGAAGTGTTGAAGTGCAGTTAGAGGACTTTAATCTCTCACAACAGTTTTAAGAAGTTCAAGAGCCACTACAGAGTGCCATTGTATGCTCTGTACTGGGTTTCAGTGATGAAACTTAATTAAAGGCTTAGATTCAGCCTTTTAGCTCTCTTGATGACATGATTAAGCATGCTACTAAGGTTTAGAAGCAGATCAACGAAAGAAACAAGCATTATAGCTTATCCTATAGTTCTGTTTGTTCTTAGCATCTCAATGGTGTTTCTAATGGTTAAAATGGGGAGTTGTAGCAAGAAGACACATATGGAGGCTTAAACAAGATTTATTGATGTGAATATGAAGATTCATTGGTTTTAGGGACAAGGATTGTGAAATTTTCAAGCTGAGTTATGACTCTTCAAGAAGCAAATGAGAGTGAATAGAAGTGTTGAAGTGCAGTTAGAGGACTTTAATCTCTCACAACAGTTTTAAGAAGTTCAAGAGCCACTACAGAGTGCCATTGTATGCTCTGTACTGGGTTTCAGTGATGAAACTTAATTAAAGGCTTAGATTCAGCCTTTTAGCTCTCTTGATGACATGATTAAGCATGCTACTAAGGTTTAGAAGCAGATCAACGAAAGAAACAAGCATTATAGCTTATCCTATAGTTCTGTTTGTTCTTAGCATCTCAATGGTGTTTCTAATGGTTAAAATGGGGAGTTGTAGCAAGAAGACACATATGGAGGCTTAAACAAGATTTATTGATGTGAATATGAAGATTCATTGGTTTCAGAGACAAGGATTGTGACATTTTCAAGCTGGTACACCTAAAACAGAGTTATACCTCTTGAAGAAGCAAATGAGAGTGAATATAAGTGTTGAAGTGCAGTTAGAGGACTTTAATCTCTCACAACTATTTTAAGAAGTTCAAGAGCCACTACAGAGTGCCATTGTATGCTCTGTACTGGGTTTCAGTGATGAAACTTAATTAAAGGCTTAGATTCAGCCTTTTAGCTCTCTTGATGACATGATTAAGCATGCTACTAAGGTTTAGAAGCAGATCAACGAAAGAAACAAGCATTATAGCTTATCCTATAGTTCTGTTTGTTCTTAGCATCTCAATGGTGTTTCTAATGGTTAAAATGGGGAGTTGTAGCAAGAAGACACATATGGAGGCTTAAACAAGATTTATTGATGTGAATATGAAGATTCATTGGTTTTAGGGACAAGGATTGTGAAATTTTCAAGCTGAGTTATGACTCTTCAAGAAGCAAATGAGAGTGAATAGAAGTGTTGAAGTGCAGTTAGAGGACTTTAATCTCTCACAACAGTTTTAAGAAGTTCAAGAGCCACTACAGAGTGCCATTGTATGCTCTGTACTGGGTTTCAGTGATGAAACTTAATTAAAGGCTTAGATTCAGCCTTTTAGCTCTCTTGATGACATGATTAAGCATGCTACTAAGGTTTAGAAGCAGATCAACGAAAGAAACAAGCATTATAGCTTATCCTATAGTTCTGTTTGTTCTTAGCATCTCAATGGTGTTTCTAATGGTTAAAATGGGGAGTTGTAGCAAGAAGACACATATGGAGGCTTAAACAAGATTTATTGATGTGAATATGAAGATTCATTGGTTTCAGAGACAAGGATTGTGACATTTTCAAGCTGGTACACCTAAAACAGAGTTATACCTCTTGAAGAAGCAAATGAGAGTGAATATAAGTGTTGAAGTGCAGTTAGAGGACTTTAATCTCTCACAACTATTTTAAGAAACTCAAGAGCCACTACAAAGTGCCATTGTATGCTCTGTACTGGGTTTCATCTAGAAACTTAATTAAAGGCTTAGATTCAGCCTTTTAGCTCTCTTGATGACATGATTAAGCATGCTACTAAGGTTTAGAAGCAGATCAACGAAAGAAACAAGCATTATAGCTTATCCTATAGTTCTGTTTGTTCTTAGCATCTCAATGGTGTTTCTAATGGTTAAAATGGGGAGTTGTAGCAAGAAGACACATATGGAGGCTTAAACAAGATTTATTGATGTGAATATGAAGATTCATTGGTTTTAGGGACAAGGATTGTGAAATTTTCAAGCTGAGTTATGACTCTTCAAGAAGCAAATGAGAGTGAATAGAAGTGTTGAAGTGCAGTTAGAGGACTTTAATCTCTCACAACAGTTTTAAGAAGTTCAAGAGCCACTACAGAGTGCCATTGTATGCTCTGTACTGGGTTTCAGTGATGAAACTTAATTAAAGGCTTAGATTCAGCCTTTTAGCTCTCTTGATGACATGATTAAGCATGCTACTAAGGTTTAGAAGCAGATCAACGAAAAAAACAAGCATTATAGCTTATCCTATAGTTCTGTTTGTTCTTAGCATCTCAATGGTGTTTCTAATGGTTAAAATGGGGAGTTGTAGCAAGAAGACACATATGGAGGCTTAAACAAGATTTATTGATGTGAATATGAAGATTCATTGGTTTCAGAGACAAGGATTGTGACATTTTCAAGCTGGTACACCTAAAACAGAGTTATACCTCTTGAAGAAGCAAATGAGAGTGAATATAAGTGTTGAAGTGCAGTTAGAGGACTTTAATCTCTCACAACTATTTTAAGAAGTTCAAGAGCCACTACAAAGTGCCATTGTATGCTCTGTACTGGGTTTCATCTAGAAACTTAATTAAAGGCTTAGATTCAGCCTTTTAGCTCTCTTGATGACATGATTAAGCATGCTACTAAGGTTTAGAAGCAGATCAACGAAAGAAACAAGCATTATAGCTTATCCTATAGTTCTGTTTGTTCTTAGCATCTCAATGGTGTTTCTAATGGTTAAAATGGGGAGTTGTAGCAAGAAGACACATATGGAGGCTTAAACAAGATTTATTGATGTGAATATGAAGATTCATTGGTTTTAGGGACAAGGATTGTGAAATTTTCAAGCTGAGTTATGACTCTTCAAGAAGCAAATGAGAGTGAATAGAAGTGTTGAAGTGCAGTTAGAGGACTTTAATCTCTCACAACAGTTTTAAGAAGTTCAAGAGCCACGACAGAGTGCCATTGTATGCTCTGTACTGGGTTTCAGTGATGAAACTTAATTAAAGGCTTAGATTCAGCCTTTTAGCTCTCTTGATGACATGATTAAGCATGCTACTTGTTAGAATTCAGAGTTTAAGTTTGCTAGAAACAAGAATGAGTAGCTGAATGAATAATAATAAGATTGAGAATAGAGAGATTTTATTATCTCTTATGAGATTTTATTATCTCAGTAGTAGTAAAGTGTTACAATGGATTACATATTTATAGAACTCTTAAACGCAAAAAGAACTAGGTGTATCTTGTAGTTCAGAGTCTAATCTATCCGTTGGGAATAGTAATAGAGCCGTTGGAGTTCAAAATAGAGCTGTTGGAGACGAAAACAATTTAAGGCCGCCTGGGCTTCTATTTTTGGGCCTTCTTCTTTTATTCCTTGTTGGGTATTTGTTGCTTGATTAATAGTCCCCCTCAAACTTAGCCGGGGTGAGTGTGGAGACTAAGTTTGATTTTCCAGAAAACAAATCCTCACAACTACCCTCATTAAAAAAAACTCACAAGTACAAACCTCAAGGGAAAAACTCCTTGTGAGGGAAAAGAGTGTAGTGTCTCTGGAAATAGAGAGGCATGATCAAGGATAAGTGAGATCTATTAGTCCAAGCTTGCTGTGAATGTGGTTGCAAATCTTGAGACTTGTAGATTTGGTGAATATGTCGCCGAAGTGATCTTCGCTTCTTGTATAGCATGGGAGGATTACTCCTTCAATTATCTTCTCTTCTAACTTTGTGACAATCCACTTCTATGTGCTTGGTTTGTTCATGGAAGACCGAGTTTGTAGCAATGTGAATTGCTGCTTGATTGTCACAATGCATGGTAATGGGACTTGTGCTCTCAATTCCCAGATCCTTTAGAAGCGCTTTTAGCCATACTAGCTCATTTGTGAGCTTCTTCATTGCTCTATACTCACTTTCAGCTGAGCATGAGACCGACCTTTTTGCTTCTTGGATTTCCAGGTTACTAAGTTCCCTCCAATAAATGTGCAATAGCCAGTTGTGGATTTTCTATCCATCGTATCTCCAGCATAATCCGCATCACAGATAGCCCACAACTTCAAGTATTATTATTCTTTCCCATCCAAACACCTTGCCTCGGTGATCCTTTGATGTATCTCCGAATTCTTTCCACCATATTCCAGTGATGCACCAAGGGCTCTTTCATGTGTTGGCTCACATGATTCACAAGAAAGCATAGGTCAGGCCTTGTTATGGTTAAGTAAATTAACTTACCTACAAGTCGCGGTATTTTGAGCTGGATCTTCAAATGGTTTGTCAAGTGGATCTTGTCCTTTCTCCCCCTTTCTCCTGACCTTGTAGCCATCTTCCAGGAGGTGTCTTGGCCGGTTTAGAACCTAATTTTCCTCTCTCTGTATGCAAATCGAGTGAATATTTTTCTTTGGGATAGAAACAAGCCTTCCGGAGAACCAGCATATCTCTATACCTAGAAAATATTTAAGTTCACCTAGATCTTTTATATCAAATACAGATTTAAGGAAAAGTTTGGTTTCTTGAATACCTGCTTGATCATTGCTTGAAATGATCAAGTCATCTACATATACTAAGACTACAATGATTTCTAGAGCGCTTTGAGATGTAACCAAGGTGGGATCAGCCTTTTGATCTTTTAAATCCTTTGGCTGTTAGTGTAAAGCTTAGCTTGAGGTACCAGGCTCTTGAGGATTGCTTCAGTCAGAAATGGCTTTTCTAAGTTTGAAAACTTTGCCATGAGGAATTGAACTTTCAAGACCTGGTGGAGGCTTCATGTACACTTCTTCTTCAAGCTCTCCTTGGAGGAATGCGTTTTTGACATCCATTTGCCATAATTCCCAAGATAGATTGGTTGCCAATGATAAAATCACTCGAACTGTATGGAGCTTAGCCACTGGTGCAAAGGTGTCCGTATAGTCTTCTCCATAAGTTTGAGTAAATCCCCTTGCAACCATTCGAGCTTTATACCTTTCGATTTCTCCATTGCTGTGATACTTGATGGTGAATACCCATTTAGATGTCACAGCTCTTTTTTCCGAAGGTAGATCACTTACATCCCAAGTGTGATTTCTAACCATTGCTTCTATCTCAAGCATCTATAGCATCCATCCGGACCTTTATTTCTTTCGCTTCTTCATAGGTCTCTGGAATGGAATGCTGCTCCAGCGCTCCGGGGAATGCTTGATGACCTGATGGCCCGAGGGCAAGAGCACACTGAGCTTGGATAAGGGTGAGCCACAACTTGATGGTTATAATAGACCCTAGTTTTTTTCCAATTGTCCGGACCAAATCTTTGTCGTGTTCTGCGTCGCAAGGTTGGTGCTGGTGCCTCTTCTTCCTCAATATATTCATTTTCCTGAATTTCAGCGTCTGGTGGAGTTTCTTGATTAACTCCCTCTTGTTCATTTACTCCTTCGTCATTCTCTTGCTCATTTTGAACATTTGCCCCTTCTTCTTGAATCTGCTCTTCTTGATTGTTTGCAGGGGCTGTTTGATCTTCATTCATTTGAGGAAGACCCATGTGACTTAAAATATGTTGAAGAGAGGCTGCTCGATCTGTTGTAGAGTCAGCCAAGTCTTTCACACTTTCCCAGCCCGACTTCTCAAAATAACTTTGATCTTCTAGGAATTTTACATCTCTAGACGTCATGATGCGTTTGGTGCTTGGATCATAGAATCTGTACCCTTTTTGAGTAGTGGAGTATCCAATGAACACGCATCTAGTGCTTTTAGCATCTAACTTATTCCTTTGATCCCTTGGCACTAGGACAAAACAAACACTACCAAACACACGTAAGTGATTAATATTTGGTTTGGTTTTGTTTAATACCTCAAATGGTGATAAGTCATCTAAGACTTTTGTTGGAATTCTATTTATGAGGTAGCATGCGGTCATGACAGCATCTCCCCAAAATCTCCTTGGCATGTTTTTGTGGAACATCATTGATCTTGCTACTTCCATCAGATGCCTATTCTTCCGGTCTGCCACTCCATTTTGTTGTGGAGTATAAGGACAGCTGCGTTTGGTGAAGGATGCCATGATTTGCCAAATGAGCCTTGAAAGTGTGGCTTGTGTATTCCTTCCTCCATTATCCGATCTTAGCACCTTAATTTTAGCATTGAAATGATGAGCCACATACGTTTGAAAGTTGACAAATGCCTCAAATACTCTATCTTTAGAAGGTAACAATGTGTCCCATGTATATTTTGCTTTTTCATCTATGAATGTCACAAAGTATTTTAGGTTATCTCTAGATAGGCAAGGTGAGGTCCAAACATCGAGAGTGAACTAAATCAAAACAATTCTCATATATTGATAAAGGAGTTTTGGAAAACACTTCTACAATGTTTTCCCAAAATACAAGACTCACACTTAGAGTTATCAAATACTACATTGGGCATAATTAATTTTAAAGCTCTAGAATGAGGATGGCCTAATCTAGCATGCCATAAATCATTTGAACTACTAGCTACATGACAGGAATTAATAAACGGCAAACTAGCAGAGTTGGAGCATCTAGAATGGTTCTTGAGATCTTCTAGAGTATACAACTCTCCCTTAGTGTTCCCCTTGCCTAAAACTTCACCAGTTTTAATATCCTGAAAATGAAAGCTGTTAGGTCCAAATATAGCATAAGCATTGAGATAGGTGGTAGCTCTTTTTACCGAGACCAAATTATTGCTAAATGTAGGCATGTAAAAAGTACTAGATTCATTTCCAAAGAGGTTTAAATTTCCTACGCCTTTAATTGGCACTCTAACTCCATTAGCAACTTCAACATGACCAGAGGTGTTTTGAATATTATTTAGTAGATCAGAATCTTTAATCATATGGTGAGAAGCTCCTGAATCTACTAAAAGTGTTTTTGAATAGTTGGAGGCTAGAAAGGTGATACCAGACTCCTTGCAAATTTGCATGGTCTTGATCATTGCCTCTAAGTCTGCTCTGCTCATGGTGATCATGCCATTGTTCTCTGAAGTAGAGGCTTGATTAGAATGGCCGTTTGGAGCACTTGGGTTCATAATGAAAGTAGTTGGTTGAGTGGCTGGAGCATAATTTGAAGCGTTTGCTTTATTTGCTTGTCATTTGCTTGCTCTGAAGTTGGCTCTGAGATGAGGATGAAGGATAAAGCACTCCTCCTTGGTGTGTCCTCTCCCTTTGGTTGAATTTTCCAATGCTCTTGCAATGTTCACATTGCTTTGTTGTTCCTTTCTTGTTGGAACTGAATGGAGGTTTGTAAAAACCTTTGTTTGCCGCTGAGCAACTCTCCTTTCTTTTGAAGAGATCTAAGGAGCCTTGCTCCTTTTGGATTTGAGAGCAGACATTCTCAAGGCTTGGTAGCTTCTCCTCCCTTAAAATGTACTTTATAAGGTCATTAAATTTCGGATGCAGAGATTGGAGAAGTCCAAATACTCGATCTTGCTCTTTTCTTTCCTCTATAATTTTGAGGTCTTTTGTGCTTGGCCTCAAAGCATATCCAATTCAGCAAGTAATGATCTATATTTACCAAAGTGTTTGGTAAAATCTTGATCTTCTTGAGCGAGGTTGCTGAGATCTTTCTTCACTTCGAATACTCTTGAAAGATTGGTGATGTCTCCATACACCTTCTTTAGAGTTTCCCAAAGTTTTTGAGCTGTCTCAAGATATGAGTAAGATTCAAATATTGAATCACTCAAGGAGCTATGGATTATGCTGAGCACCATTTGATCTTTTTGCAGCCACTTTTCCCGAGCTTCTTCATCTCCTTCTTGAAGCTCTTTTCCCTTTTGCTGGTTCAACTTGATTCCACAAGCAGTCTGACAAAAGTTGGATTTTGTCGATCTTGACCATAGGAGATAGTTCTCTCCTCTTAGGGTGACTCTAATCATGGTTGGTTTTGTCTCCTCCATGAAAAAAAAAATATGATTAACCGTTTGATACTACACTGCCTCAACTTCACTAACTCGTCTAGGATGAATTAATTTCAATCTCAGAGTTAGGGAAAATGTTCTTTGAGAAATCTCCAAAAATAAACCACTCTAACTTCACACAGCCTGCTCAGGATGAATATATATCAATCTCAGAGCTTTTGGAGGAAGTTAAAAGGATGTATTTCCAGAAAACCAAAGAAATTTTTGGAGAACACAAAGGAACGGCACCAAAACCAGACGAATTTGAATTTTCAAAAAAATTCTTTTCGATTTGGAGCTCAGTAGAGCTTGTGAATGCTCATGGAAGCTTTGAATATGAAGGAGGAGATGGCGTAAAATGCAAAGGAGAC
Organism: Cardamine occulta; assembly: GCA_028015245.1. Lineage (NCBI taxonomy): Eukaryota > Viridiplantae > Streptophyta > Magnoliopsida > Brassicales > Brassicaceae > Cardamine > Cardamine occulta. The sequence goes on from CM051377.1 coordinate 6,859,770, forward strand.
AAAGAGGAGGGATGAATCTTGAAGAACTAGTTTCGCAATTTTCTCAACAGGATAATGTCAATTTTGAAAAAAAAAAAGCAAGATGAAGAGAATGAGGAAATCAAAAACTTGATCTTGTTTATGGATCAATGCTCTGATACCATGTTAGAATTCAGAGTTTAAGTTTGCTTAGAAACAAGAATGAGACTAGCTGAATGAATAATAATAAGATTGAGAATAGAGAGATTTTATTATCTCTAATGAGATTTTATTATCTCAATAGTAGTAAGAAGTTTTACAATGGATTACATATTTATAGAACTCTTAAACGCAAAAATAACTAGGTGTATCTTGTAGTTCAGAGTCTAATCTATCCGTTGGGTATAGAAGCCGTTGGAGTTCAAAATAGAGCTGT
>CM051377.1:6860263-6888902 GCA_028015245.1 Cardamine occulta
GCTTACAATGGCACTCTGTAGTGACTCTTGAACTTCTCAAAACAGTTGTGAGAGATTTAAGTCCTCTGACTACACTTCATCACTTCTATTCATTCTCATTTGCTTCATGAAGAGTCATAACTCCATTTTAGGTGTATCAGCTTGAAAATTTCAAAATCCTTGTCCCTGAAACCAATGAATCTTCATATTCACATCAATAGGTCTTGTTTAAGCGTCCATATGTGTCTTCTTGGTACAACTGCCCATTTTCACCATTAGAAACACCTATGAGATGCTAAGAACAAACAAAATTATGGGATAAGCTATAAGGCTTGTTTCTTTAGTTGATCTGCTTCGACACCGTTCTAGCATGCTTAATCATGTCATTAAGAGAGCTAAAAGGCTGAATCTAAGCCGTTCATGAAGTTTCATCACTGAAACCCAGTACAGAGCTTAGAATGGCACTCTGTAGTGGCTCTTGAACTTCTCAAAACAGTTATGAGGGATTAAAGTCCTCTGACTACACTTCAACACTTCTATTCACTCTCATTTGCTTCTTGAAGAGTCATAACTCCATTTTAGGTGTATCAGCTTGAATGTTTCAAAATCCATGTCCCTGAAACCAATGATTCTTCATATTCAAATTAATAGGTCTTGTTTAAGCCTCCATATGTGTCTTCTTGCTACAACTCCCCATTCTCACCATTAGAAACTCCTATAAGATTCTAAGCACAAACAAAATTATGGGATAAGCTATAAGGCTTGTTTCTTTAGTTGATCTGCTTCGACACCGTTGTAGCATGCTTAATCATGTCATTAAGAGAGCTAAAAGGCTGAATCTAAGCCTTTCATGAAGTTTCATCACCGAAACCCAGTACAGAACTTACAATGGCACTCTGTAGTGGCTCTTGAAATTCTCAAAACAGTTGTGAGAGGTTAAAGTCCTCTGACTACACTTCAACACTTCTATTCATTCTCATTTGCTTCTTAAAGAGTCATAACTCCGTTTAAGGTGTCTCAGCTTGAGAATTTCAAAATCCTTGTCCCGGAAACCAATGATTATTCATATTCAAATTAATAGGTCTTGTTTAAGCCTCCATATGTGTCTTCTTTCTACAACTCCCCATTCTCACCATTAGAAACTCCTATAAGATTCTAAAAACAAAGAGAATTATGGGATAAGCTATAAGGCTGGTTTCTTTCGTTTATCTGCTTCTACACCGTAGTAGCATGCTTAATCATGTCATCAAGAAAGCAAAAAGGCTGAATCTAAGCCTTTCATGAAGTTTCATCACCGAAACCCAGTACAGAGCTTACAATGGCACTCTGTAGTGGCTCTAGAACTTCTCAAAACAGTTATGAGGGATTAAAGTCCTCTGACTACACTTCAACACTTCTATTCACTCTCATTTGCTTCTTGGAGAGTCATAACTCCATTTTAGGTGTATTAGCTTGAAAGTTTCAAAGTCCTTGTCCCTGAAACCGATGATTCTTCATATTCAAATTAATAGGTCTTGTTTAAGCCTCCATATGTGTCTTCTTGCTAGAACTCTCCATTCTCACCATTAGAAACTCCTATAAGGTTCTAAGAACAAACAAAATTATGGGATAAGCTATAATGCTTGTTTCTTTCGTTGATCTGCTTTTACAACTTAGTAGCATGCTTAATCATGTTATTAAGAGAGCTAAAAGGCTGAATCTAAGCCTTTCATGAGGTTTCATCGCTGAAACCCAGTACAGAGCATACAATGGCACTCTGTAGTGGCTCTTGAACTTCTCAAAACAGTTGTGAGGGATTAAAGTCCTCTGATTACACTTCAACACTTCTATTCACTCTTATTCGCTTCTTGAAGAGTCATAACTCCGTTTTAAGTGTATCTGCTTGAAAATTTCAAAATCCTTCTCCCTGAAACCAATGATTATTCATATTCAAATTAAAAGGTCTTGTTTAAGCCTCCATATGTGTCTTCTTGCTACAACTCCCCATTCTCACCATTAGAAACTCCTATAAGATTCTAAGAACAAACAGAATTATGGGATAAGCTATAAGGCTGGTTTCTTTCGTTTATCTGCTTCTACACCGTAGTAGCATGCTTAATCATGTCATCAAGAAAGCAAAAAGGCTGAATCTAAGCCTTTCATGAAGATTCATCACCGAAACCCAGTACAGAGCTTACAATGGCACTCTGTAGTGGCTCTTGAACTTCTCAAAACAGTTGTGAGAGTTTAAAGTCCTCTGACTACACTTCAACACTTCTATTCATTCTGATTTACTTCTTGTAGAGTCATAACTCCGTTTTAGGTGTATCAGCTTGAGAATTTCAAAATCCTTGTCCCAGAAACCAATGAATCTTCATAGTCACATCAATAGGTCTTGTTTAAGCCTCCATATGTGTTTTCTTGCTACAACTCCCCATTCTACCCATTAGAAACTCCTATGAGATTCTAAGAACAAACCGAATTATGGGATAAGCTATAAGGTTGGTTTCTTTCGTTGATCTGCTTCTACACCGTAGTAGCATGCTTAATCATGTCATCAAGAAAGCAAAAAGGCTGAATCTAAGCCTTTCATGAAGTTTCATCACCGAAACCCAGTACAGAGCATACAATGGCACTCTGTAGTGGCTCTTGAACTTCTCAAAACAGTTGTGAGAGATTAAAGTCCTCTGACTACACTTCAACACTTCTATACACTCTCATATGCTTCTTGAAGAGTGATAACTCCGTTTTAGGTGTATCAGCTTGAAAATTTCAATATCCTTGCCCCTAAAACCAATGAATCTTCATATTCACATCAATAGGTCTTTTTTAAGCCTCCATATGTGTCTTCTTGGTACAACTGCCCATTTTCACCATTGGAAACACCTATGAGATGCTAAGAACAAACAAAACTATGGGATAAGCTATAATGCTTGTTTCTTTCGTTGATCTGCTTCTACACCTTAGTAGCATGCTTAACCATGTCATCAAGAGAGCTAAAAGGCTGAATCTAAGCCTTTCATGAGGTTTCATCGCTGAAACCCAGTACAGAGCATACAATGGCACTCTGTAGTGGCTCTTGAACTTCTCAAAACAGTTGTGAGGGATTAAAGTCCTCTGACTACACTTCAACACTTCTATTCACTCTCATTTGCTTCTTGAAGAGTCATAACTCCGTTTTAGGTGTATCCGCTTGAAAATTTCAAAATATTTGTCCCTGAAACCAATGAATCTTCATATTCACATCAATAGGTCTTGTTTAAGCCTCCATATGTGTCTTCTTTCTACAACTCCCCATTCGCACCATTAGAAACACCAATGAGATGGTAAGAACCAACCGAACTATGGGATAAGCTATAATGCTTGTTTCTTTCGTTGATCAGCTTATACACCATAGTAGCATGCTTAATCATGTCATTAAGAGAGCTAATAGGCTAAATCTAAGCCTTTCATGAAGTTTCATCACCGAAACCCAGTACAGAGCTTACAATGGCACTCTGTAGTGGCTCTTGAACTTCTCAAAACAGTTGTGAGAGTTTAAAGTCCTCTAACTACACTTCAACACTTCTATTCATTCTGATTTGCGTCTTGTAGAGTCATAACTCCGTTTTAGGTGTATCAGCTTGAGAATTTCAAAATCCTTGTCCCGGAAACCAATGAATCTTCATATTCACATCAATAGGTCTTGTTTAAGCCTCCATATGTGTTTTCTTGCTACAACTCCCCATTCTACCCATTAGAAACTCCTATGAGATTCTAAGAACAAACCGAATTATGGGATAAGCTATAAGGCTGGTTTCTTTCGTTGATCTACTCCTACACCGTAGTAGCATGCTTAATCATGTCATCAAGAAAGCAAAAAAGCTGAATCTAAGCCTTTCATGAAGTATCATCACCGAAACCCAGTACAGAGCTTACAATGGCACTCTGTAGTGGCTCTTGAACTTCTCAAAACAGTTATGAGAGATTAAAGTCCTCTGACTACACTTCAACACTTCTATTCACTCTCATATGCTTCTTGAAGAGTGATAACTCCGTTTTAGGTGTATCAGCTTTAAAGTTTCAAAATCCTTGCCCCTGAAACCAATGAATCTTCATATTCACATCAATAGGTCTTTTTTAAGCCTCCATATGTGTCTTCTTGGTACAACTGCCCATTTTCACCATTGGAAACACCTATGAGATGCTAAGAACAAACAAAACTATGGGATAAGCTATAATGCTTGTTTCTTTCGTTGATCTGCTTCTACACCTTAGTAGCATGCTTAACCATGTCATCAAGAGAGCTAAAAGGCTGAATCTAAGCCTTTCATGAGGTTTCATCGCTGAAACCCAGTACAGAGCATACAATGGCACTCTGTAGTGGCTCTTGAATTTCTTAAAACAGTTGTGAGGGATTAAAGTCCTCTGACTACACTTCAACACTTCTATTCACTCTCATTTGCTTCTTGAAGAGTCATAACTCCGTTTTAGGTGTATCCGCTTGAAAATTTCAAAATCCTTCTCTCTGAAACCAACGATTCTTCATATTCAAATTAATAGGTCTTGTTTAAGCCTCCTTATGTGTCTTCTTGCTACAACTCCCCATTCTCACCATTAGAAACTCCTATAAGATTCTAAGAACAAACAGAATTATGGGATAAGCTATAAGGCTGGTTTCTTTCGTTGATCTGCATCTACACCGTAGTAGCATGCTTAATCATGTCATCAAGAAAGCTAAAAGGCTGAATCTAAGCCTTTCATGAAGTTTCATCACCGAAACCCAGTACAGAGCTTACAATGGCATTCTGTAGTGGCTCTTGAACTTCTTAAAACAGTTGTAAGACTTTTAAGTCCTCTGACTACACTTCAACATTTCTATTCATTCTCATTTGCTTCTTGAAGAGTCATAACTCTGTTTTAGGTGTCTCAGCTTGAGAATTTCAAAATCCTTGTCCAGGAAACCAATGAATCTTCATATTCACATCAATAGGTCTTGTTTAAGTCTCCATATGTGTCTTCTTGCTACAACTCCCCATTCTCACCATTAGAAACTCCTAAAAGATTCTAAGAACAAAAAGAATTATGCGATAAGCTATAAGGCTTGTTTCTTTCGTTGATCTGCTTTTACACTGTAGTAGCATGCTTAATCATGTCATCAAGAGAGCTAAAAGGCTGAATCTAAGCCTTTCATGAAGTTTCATCCCGAAACCCAGTACAGAGCTTACAATGGCACTCGGTAGTGGCTCTTGAACTTCTCAAAATAGTTGTAAAAGATTAAAGTCCTCTGATTAAACTTCATCACTTCTATTTATTCTCATTTGCTTCATGAAGAGTTATAACTCCGTTTTAGGTGTATCAGCTTGAATGTTTCAAAATCCATGTCCCTGAAACCAATGATTCTTCATATTCAAATTAATAGGTCTTGTTTAAGCCTCCATATGTGTCTTCTTGCTACAACTCCCCATTCTCACCATTAGAAATTCCTATAAGATTCTAAGCACAAACAAAATTATGGGATAAGCTATAAGGCTGGTTTCTTTCGTTTATCTGCTTCTACACCGTAGTAGCATGCTTAATCATGTCATCAAGAAAGCAAAAAGGCTGAATCTAAGCCTTTCATGAAGATTCATCACCGAAACCCAGTACAGAGCTTACAATTGCACTCTGTTGTGGCTCTTGAACTTCTCAAAACAGTTGTGAGAGATTAAAGTCCTCTGACTACACTTCAACACTTCTATTCACTCTCATATGCTTCTTGAAGAGTGATAACTCCGTTTTAGGTGTATCCGCTTGAAAATTTCAAAATCCTTTTCCCTAAAACCAATGATTCTTCATATTCACATCAATAGGTCTTGTTTAAGCCTGCATATGTGTCTTCTTTCTACAACTCCCCATTCTTACCATTAAAAACTCCTATAAGATTCTAAGAACAAATAGGATTATGGGATTAGCTATAAGGCTTGTTTCTTTTGTTGATCTGCTTCTACACCGTAGTAGCATGCTTAATCATATCATCAAGATAGCTAAAAGGCTGAATCTAAGCCTTTCATGAAGTTTCATCACCGAAACCCAGTACAGAGCTTACAATGGCACTCTATAGTGGCTCTTGAACTTCTCAAAACAGTTGTGAGAGATTAAAGTCCTCTGACTACACTTCAACACTTCTATTCACTTTCAATTACTTCTTGAAGAGTCATCACTCCGTTTTAGGTGTAACAGCTTCAAAATTTCAAAATCCTTGTCCCTAAACCAATGAATCTTCATATTCACATCAATAGGTCTTGTTTAAGCCTCCATATGTGTCTTCTTTCTACAAATCCCCATTTTCACCATTACAAACACCTTTGAGATGCTAAGAACCAACCGAACTATTGGATAAGCTATAATGCTTGTTTCTTTCGTTGATCTGCTTCTACACCTTAGTAGGATGCTTAATCATGTCATCAAGAGAGTTAAAAGGGTGAATCTAAGCCCTTCATGAAGTTTCATCACTGAAACCCAGTACAGAGCGTATAATGGCACTCTGTAGTGGCTCTCGAACTTCTCAAAATATCTGTGAGAGATTAAAGTCCTCTGACTACACTTCATCATTTCTATTTACTCTCATTTGCTTCTTGAACAGTCATAAATCCTTTTTAGGTGTATTAGCTGTAAAATTTCAAAATCCTTGTCCTTGAAACCAATGATTCTTTATATTCAAATTAATAGGTCTTGTTTAAGCTTCCATATGTTTCTTCTTTCTACAACTCCCAATTTTCACCATTAGAAACACCTTTGAGATGCTAAGAACCAACCGAACTATGGGATAAGCTATAATGCTTGTTTCTTTCGTTGATATGCTGCTACACCTTAGTAGCATGCTTAATCATGTCATCAAGAGAGTTAAAAGGATGAATCTAAGCCCTCCATGAAGTTTCATCACTGAATCCTAGTACAGAGCATACAATGGCACTCTGTAGTGGCTCTTGAACTTCTCAAAACAGTTGTGAGGGATTAAAGTCCTCTGACTACACTTCAACACTTCAACACTTCTATTCACTTTCATATGCTTCTTGAAGAGTCATAACTCCGTTTTAGGTGTATCAGCTTGAAAATTTCAAAATATTTGTCCCTGAAACCAATGAATCTTCATATTCACATCAATAGGTCTTGTTTAAGCCTCCATATGTGTCTTCTTTCTACAACTCCCCATTCGCACCATTAGAAACACCAATGAGATGCTAAGAACCAACCGAACTATGGGATAAGCTATAATGCTTGTTTCTTTCGTTGATCTGCTTATACACCTTAGTAGCATGCTTAATCATGTCATCAAGAGAGCTAATAGGCTAAATCTAAGCCTTTCATGAAGTTTCATCACCGAAACCCAGTACAGAGCTTACAATGGCACTCTGTAGTGGCTCTTGAACTTCTCAAAACAGTTGTGAGAGTTTAAAGTCCTCTAATTACACTTCAACACTTCTATTCATTCTGATTTGCTTCTTGAAGTGTCATAACTCCGTTTTAGGTGTATCAGCTTGAGAATTTCAAAATTCTTGTCCCGGAAACCAATGAATCTTCATATTCACATCAATAGGTCTGGTTTAAGCCTCCATATGTGTTTTCTTGCTACAACTCCCCATTCTACCCATTAGAAACTCCTATGAGATTCTAAGAACAAACCGAATTATGGGATAAGCTATAAGGCTGGTTTTTTTCGTTGATCTGCTTCTACACCGTAGTAGCATGCTTAATCATGTCATCAAGAAAGCAAAAAGGCTGAATCTAAGCCTTTCATGAAGTTTCATCACCGAAACCCAGTACAGAGCTTACAATGGCACTCTGTAGTGGCTCTTGAACTTCTCAAAACAGTTGTGAGAGATTAAATTCCTCTGACTACACTTCAACACTTCTATTCACTCTCATATGCTTCTTGAAGAGTGATAACTCCGTTTTAGGTGTATCAGCTTGAAAATTTCAAAATCCTTGCCCCTGAAACCAATGAATCTTCATATTCACATCAATAGGTCTTTTTTAAGCCTCCATATGTGTCTTCTTGGTACAACTGCCCATTTTCACCATTGGAAACACCTATGAGATGCTAAAACCAAACAAAACTATGGGATAAGCTATAATGCTTGTTTCTTTCGTTGATCTGCTTCTACACCTTAGTAGCATGCTTAACCATGTCATCAAGAGAGCTAAGAGGCTGAATCTAAGCCTTTCATGAGGTTTCATCGCTGAAACCCAGTACAGAGCATACAATGGCACTCTGTAGTGGCTCTTGAACTTCTCAAAACAGTTGTGAGGGATTGAAGTCCTCTGACTACACTTCAACACTTCTATTTACTCTCATTTGCTTCTTGAAGAGTCATAACTCCGTTTTAGGTGTATCCGCATGAAAATTTCAAAATCCTTCTCCCTGAAACCAATGATTCTTCATATTCAAATTAATAGGTCTTGTTTAAGCCTCCATATGTGTCTTCTTGCTACAACTCCCCATTCTCACCATTAGAAACTTTTATAAGATTCTAAGAACAAACAGAATTATGGGATAAGCTATAAGGCTGGTTTCTTTCGTTTATCTGCTTCTACACCGTATAGCATGCTTAATCATGTCATCAAGAAAGCTAAAAGGCTGAATCTAAGCCTTTCATGAAGTTTCATCAACGAAACCCAGTACAGAGCTTACAATGGCACTCTGTAGTGGCTCTTGAACTTCTCAAAACAGTTGTGAGAGATTAAAGTCCTCTGACTATACTTCAACACTTCTATTCATTCTCATTTGCTTCTTCAAGAGTCATAACTCCGTTTTAGGTGTTTCAGCTTGAGAATTTCAAAATCCTTGTCCCGGAAACCAATGAATCTTCATATTCACATCAATAGGTCTTGTTGAAGCCTCCATATGTGTCTTCTTGCTACAACTCCCCATTCTCACCATTAGAAACTCCTATAAGATTCTAAGAACAAAAAGAATTATGGGATAAGCTATAGGGCTTGTTTCTTTCGTTGATCTGCTTTTACACCGTAGTAGCATGCTTAATCATGTCATCAAGAGAGCTAAAAGACTGAATCTTAGCCTTTCATGAAGTTTCATCCCGAAACCTAGTACAGAGCTTACAATGGCATTCTGTAGTGGCTCTTGAACTTCTCAAAATAGTTGTGAGAGATTAAAGTCCTCTGACTACACTTCATCACTTCTATTCATTCTCATTTGCTTCATGAAGAGTTATAACTCCGTTTTAGGTGTATCAGCTTGAAAATTTCAAAATCCTTGTCCCTGAAACCAATGAATCTTCATATTCAGATCAATAGGTCTTGTTTAAGCCTCCATATGTGTCTTCTTGGTACAACTGCCCATTTTCACCATTGGAAACACCTATGAGATGCTAAGAACAAACAAGAATATGGGATAAGCTATAATGCTTGTTTCTTTCGTTGATCTGCTTCTACACCTTTGTAGCATGCTCAATCATGTTATTAAGAGAGTTAAAAGGCTGAATCTAAGCCTTTCATGAGGTTTTATCGCTGAAACCCAGTACAGAGCATACAATGTGTAAGTTTATGCGGAATAAGATTGAAAGATTGAGAGAATTCAACAAGAACCAAAGAGAGAATTGATGAAAAAAAAGAGAATTGGAGGCACAGCCCCCCCCAAAGGGCAAAAATCAACTTAGGGTTACAAATGGGGGGGTTTTCCCTTTTATAGGAGAAGGGGAAACCCTAAATGAAAAACATGAGCGGTATGAATAGTAACCCGACCCTCGGGATGAACAGTAACCTGGGTCGGGAATATATTCCTAGAACTTGTAGACGAAGACTCTCGGGATGAATAGTGATCTCGACTCTCGGGATGAATAGTACCCGGATGAATAGTACCCACGAGATGGACGGAATGCCTTTTCTCAATACTCCCCCTCAAGCTTAGTCGTCGGTGAACAAAGACTAAGCTTGGACCTACGTAGGCGTTACCTCGGTAAAAACCTCATCATAGAAAAAAAACCACGTGGGAAAATGTCTATGATGAGGAAAAGAGCATAACGTCTACGAGTAGGGGATATGACCAAGGATGAGAGAGTAGCGTGAAGACTTCAAGTACCTTGATCTTCAAAGATAGCTTTGAGCCATGCGTGGCTTTCCTAGGCTTCTTCTTGTCTGGTCTCTTGCTTCCGCTTCTTGTCTTGTCTCTTGCTTCCGCGTCTTGTCTTGTCTCTTGCTTCCGCTTGCTTTTCAGTTCCTCTTCAAGGATATAGTTTTGGCGGTGTTGATGCTTTCTTCATGTGCCTCATATACTCCCCCTCAAGCTTGATCATGCATCAATGTACCCAAATGATCAAGCTTGTAACCACAGTTCTAGCCTTGTTCACAACCCAACAACCAATGGTTTTGGGAACTACGTCTCAGAGTGAATCAAGGCTAGTAACACTTTTCATTTCACCAGACAGACCACTCTTCGGTGAACCAACCACAACTCAGAAATACTTCATTTCTTCTCAAGTGATCCTTTTCTTTGTCTCTGAACTTCTTTGAGAATAGTCCTTTGTACCTTCATCATGAGATACAAAATTTTAAAGCATTGGTCGTGGGGTTTAGAAGTTAAGATAAAATTGAGGATAACAAATAAGAGACATGAATTCAATGATATCAAGAGTTTAGAGGGCTGTCCCTTGTGGTGAGTCGGTCTGCTGGTCATGTCGTGTTGCTTGGACTTTGTTGAGCTCCTTGCTGTTCCATTACTCACTCCTTGATGTTTTCTTCTTTGCCTTTGTTCTGATCGCTTGTGACAGCAACCTTTGTTCTAGTCTTCTTGGCCTTCTTAACGATTTGGCCTGATCCCTTTTTCCTCTATCCGTTGGCACCACTTCCTGCTGCTTCTCGGATCACCACTCATTGGTTTCACCTTCGGTTTCCCACAACATTCCAAGTGCTGCCTTCGTATGCGTTTCCCGGTCTACCTCTATGAGTAGCCTTCGTATCACTTTACCCGGTCAGCCCCAGACTGCTTGGTTCACCCTTCCGCAGCTTCCTCGGTGCTACGCCTCTCGGTCCTTTCGGTCTGAGTTTCAACACTCCCCCTCAAGATTGTTTCGAGTATGGGAAGAACCAAACTTGACAAGGAAGACCGCTGAGCCTAAGTATTTTGAGGAGCTCCACGACCTCTATCAAACACTCCCCCTTAAGACTAGCCCGAGTATAAGAAGAGCTACTCTCGCGAAGGGAAGAGCGTGAAGCTTGATTGCGCCAATGAAACCACCACCTCCTGGACTACCTTTCCAACTTGCCATCTTGGACAAGCTTTCGTTTGGTACTAGCCAGTTCGGAGTTAGCAACAAGGAACGCCATTTTCTCACCATAACACATTTCGCTTCTTGGACCATTTTTCGGATTTAGCATAGCTGTCTTGATGCAGCGGGTTGGAAAAATAGTAAACCAACCCAGAAAATTCTGAAACTTTGTGGAGACATCACCAACAGCCATACTAAGCACCAGGAAAAAACGGATCAACATTTGGATTCATGGTTTGAAAGTTATGATCAATTCCCCAGAAACTGTCCGAATGCTACACCCCATTGGTTTTGAAATTCATGAACCTTCTTCTTTGCTCAGAACATATGAGATTCAATCCGCCCTCTTCTTGTAGTTTTCTCCATCAAGGATCGCCACACGGTCTAGAATGATCACCCCTAAAAAGAGATAACAACCGGATGGAAGAATAGTGACCCCTTCAAGAACTTCTACTTGATGGACCCTTTGAAACTTCCTCTTCTTCGCTCAGAAACTGAGGAGATCAGCCAGCCATTCTTTTTATAGCCAGCTGTCCCCCCCATGGGTTTTCTTCCAACTCCAAGAACTACTCAGCGCCCAGCCCATGTCTCCTCACCAAGAGCCTTCAGCTTATTGTTCTATGACTTGTCTACTCCATGCTTTCCTCAACAAATGAAGTCCCTCAACAACTTGGAACCGAGGCTGGCCCGAACCTTACTCAACCCTTGGTTGGGGTCCCTCAACAACTCATCTTTTCAAGCTGGCACGAATCTACATCATCAAAGGAATGATCATGGAGCTTGCTTGGATCACCACACTAACCACATGCTAAGGTCTGCCATGCCTTTTCGGTCTGCCATTTCGATTGACCATCTCGGGACTCACTTGACTCTCCTTGCCTTTGGGTCAGCTTTCTTGGTGACATCAACTCTAGCTGTTTTCTCCTCTGCCTCAGCAACCTCCTAGCGCTTTTTCCTTTTCCTCCTTGATCTTTTTCTGAGAGGAGACAACCAATGCTTCATGAGACCAGAACCAAACAAGCACCCTGGTGAGACGCTGAACCTTGCTTCCGTGAGAACCAGAATCTGTGAGAACCATAACCTCCAGAACCTGAACTAGGACCAGACCAGAACCTGAGCAATCCGTGAGAACCAGAATCAACCAGAACCAGCTTCAGACCTATTCCAGAACCAGCTTCTACAATCTGAACCAGAACCAGTTGCTACAGATACCTCCAAAATTGCTCTACATACCTCCGAAAATCATATTGAGAAATAATCCAATCCTTATGATACACACACCAAATCAGCTAAAGAGGAGACAATCAATACTTCTGCCAAGACCAGAACCTTTCAAGAACCTTGGTGAAACCCAATAGATAACCAGAACAAGACTCAAAAGGAACCAGAATTAGGTGCTACAGATGCCTCGAAAATCACCTTGAGAACCAGAACCTCCATCGAGCGAGAACAAGACCAGAACCAGCCGCCACTTCTAACTGAACCAGAACCAGAACCAGACGCCACTTCCGTGAGCTTAGAACCAGAACCAGAACTTGAATACTTCTTCCCTGAGCTTAGAACCAGAACCAGAACTTTGTGGCTGAGATTAGAAGAGCTTCCGTGAGCTTCAAAGAGAACAACATCAGATTGATTGAGCTAAGCCGAGATGATTGATTCAGTTCAAGAACATGGGGGGGGGGGCTGTGCCGAGAATAGAGATTCAAGAATGAGTGAATAAGATTTGAGAATACAAACCAAGATCATGACTAACCTCGCTCTGATACCATGTAAGTTTATGCGGAATAAGATTGAAAGATTGAGAGAATTCAACAAGAACCAAAGAGAGAATTGATGAAAAAAAAGAGAATTGGAGGCACAGCCCCCCCCCAAAGGGCAAAAATCAACTTAGGGTTACAAATGGGGGGGTTTCCCCTTTTATAGGAGAAAGGGAAACCCTAAATGAAAAACATGAGCGGTATGAATAGTAACCCGACCCTCGGGATGAACAGTAACGTGGGTCGGGAATATATTCCTAGAACTTGTAGACGAAGACTCTCGGGATGAATAGTGATCTCGACACTCGGGATGAATAGTACCCGGATGAATAGTACCCACGAGATGGACGGAATGCTTTTTCTCAATACAATGGCACTCTGTAGTGGCTCTTGAACTTCTCAAAACAGTTGTGAGGGATTGAAGTCCTCTGACTACACTTTAACACTTCTATTCACTCTCATATGCTTCTTGAAGAGTGATAACTCCGTTTTAGGTGTATCCGCTTGAAAATTTCAAAATCCTTGTCCCGGAAACCAATGAATCTTCATATTCACATCAATAGGTCTTGTTTAAGCCTCCATATGTGTCTTCTTGCTACAACTCCCCATTCTCACCATTAGAAACTCCTATAATATTCTAAGAACACATAGGATTATGGGATAAGCTATAAGGCTTGTTTCTTTCGTTGATCTGCTTCTACACCGTAGTAGCATGCTTAATCATGTCATCAAGAAAGCTAAAAGGCTGAATCTAAGCCTTTCATGAAGTTTCATCACCGAAACCCAGTACAGAGCTTACAATGGCATTCTGTAGTGGCTCTTGAACTTCTCAAAACAGTTGTGAGAGATTTAAGTCCTCTGACTACACTTCAACACTTCTATTCATTCTCATTTGCTTCTTGAAGAGTCATAACTCCGTTTTAGGTGTCTTAGCTTGAGAATTTCAAAATCCTTGTCCCGGAAACCAATGAATCTTCATATTCACATCAATAGGTCTTGTTTAAGCCTCCATATGTGTCTTCTTGCTACAACTCCCCATTCTCACCATTAGAAACTCCTATAATATTCTAAGAACAAATAGGATTATGGGATAAGCTATAAGGCTTGTTTCTTTTGTTGATCTCCTTCTACACCATAGTAGCATGCTTAATCATGTCATCAAGAGAGCTAAAAGGCTGAATCTAAGCCTTTCATGAAGTTTCATCACCGAAACCCAGTACAGAGCTTACAATGGCACTCTGTAGTGGCTCTTGAACTTCTCAAAACAGTTGTGAGAGATTAAATTCCTCTGACTACACTTCAACACTTCTATTCACTCTTATATGCTTCTTGAAGAGTGATAACTCCGTTTTAGGTGTATCAGCTTGAAAATTTTAAAATCCTTGCCCCTGAAACCAATGAATCTTCATATTCACATCAATAGGTCTTTTTTAAGCCTCCATATGTGTCTTCTTGGTACAACTGCCCATTTTCACCATTGGAAACACCTATGAGATGCTAAGACCAAACAAAACTATGGGATAAGCTATAATGCTTGTTTCTTTCGTTGATCTGCTTCTACACCTTAGTAGCATGCTTAACCATGTCATCAAGAGAGCTAAAAGGCTGAATCTAAGCCTTTCATGAGGTTTCATCGCTGAAACCCAGTACAGAGCATACAATGGCACTCTGTAGTGGCTCTTGAACTTCTCAAAACAGTTGTGAGGGATTGAAGTCCTCTGACTACACTTCAACACTTCTATTCACTCTCATTTGCTTCTTGAAGAGTCATAACTCCGTTTTAGGTGTATCCGCTTGAAAATTTCAAAATCCTTCTCCCTGAAACCAATGATTCTTCATATTCAAATTAATAAGTCTTGTTTAAGCCTCCATATGTGTCTTCTTGCTACAACTCCCCATTCTCACCATTAGAAACTCCTATAAGATTCTAAGAACAAACGGAATTATGGGATAAGCTATAAGGCTGGTTTCTTTCGTTTATCTGCTTCTACACCGTAATAGCATGCTTAATCATGTCATCAAGAAAGCTAAAAGGCTGAATCTAAGCCTTTCATGAAGTTTCATCACCGAAACCCAGTACAGAGCTTACAATGGCACTCTGTAGTGGCTCTTGAACTTCTCAAAACAGTTGTGAGAGATTAAAGTCCTCTGACTACACTTCAACACTTCTATTCATTCTCATTTGCTTCTTGAAGAGTCATAAGTCCGTTTTAGGTGTTTCAGCTTGAGAATTTCAAAATCCTTGTCTCGGAAACCAATGAATCTTCATATTCACATCAACAGGTCTTGTTTAAGCCTCCATATGTGTCTTCTTGCTACAACTCCCCATTCTCACCATTAGAAACTCCTATAAGATTCTAAGAACAAAAAGAATTATGGGATAAGCTATAGGGCTTGTTTCTTTCGTTGATCTGCTTTTACACCGTAGTAGCATGCTTAATCATGTCATCAAGAGAGCTAAAAGACTGAATCTTAGCCTTTCATGAAGTTTCATCCCGAAACCTAGTACAGAGCTTACAATGGCACTCTGTAGTGGCTCTTGAACTTCTCAAAATAGTTGTGAGAGATTAAAGTCCTCTGACTACACTTCATCACTTCTATTCATTCTCATTTGCTTCATGAAGAGTTATAACTCCGTTTTAGGTGTATCACCTTGAAAATTTCAAAATCCTTGTCCCTGAAACCAATGAATCTTCATATTCAGATCAATAGGTCTTGTTTAAGCCTCCATATGTGTCTTCTTGGTACAACTGCCCATTTTCACCATTGGAAACACCTATGAGATGCTAAGAACAAACAAGAATATGGGATAAGCTATAATGCTTGTTTCTTTCGTTGATCTGCTTCTACACCTTTGCAGCATGCTTAATCATGTTATTAAGAGAGTTAAAAGGCTGAATCTAAGCCTTTCATGAGGTTTCATCGCTGAAACCCAGTACAGAGCATACAATGGCACTCTGTAGTGGCTCTTGAACTTCTCAAAACAGTTGTGAGAGATTAAAGTCCTCTGACTACACTTCAACACTTCTATTCATTCTCATTTGCTTCTTGAAGAGTCATAACTCCGTTTTAGGTGTTTCAGCTTGAGAATTTCAAAATCCTTGTCCCGGAAACCAATGAATCTTCATATTCACATCAATAGGTCTTGTTTAAGCCTCCATATGTGTCTTCTTTCTACAACTCCCCATTTTCACCATTACAAACAGCTTTGAGATGCTAAGAACCAACCGAACTATTGGATAAGCTATAATGCTTGTTTCTTTCGTTGATCTGTTTCTACACCTTAGTAGCATGCTTAATCATGTCATCAAGAGAGTTAAAAGGGTGAATCTAAGCCCTTCATGAAGTTTCATCACTGAAACCCAGTACAGAGCATACAATGGCACTCTATAGTGGCTCTCGAACTGCTCAAAATATCTCTAAGAGATTAAAGTCCTCTGACTACACTTCAGCACTTCTATTTACTCTCATTTGCTTCTTGAAGAGTCATAAATCCGTTTTAGGTGTATTAGCTTGAAAATTTCAAAATCCTTGTCCCTGAAACCAATGATTCTTTATATTCAAATTAATAGGTCTTGTTTAAGCCTCCATATATTTCTTCTTTCTACAACTCCCCATTTTCACCATTAGAAACACCTTTGAGATGCTAAGAACTGACCGAACGATGGGATAAGCTATAATGCTTGTTTCTTTCGTTGATATGCTGCTACACCTTAGTAGCATGCTTAATCTTGTCATCAAGAGAGTTAAAAGGATGAATCTAAGCCCTCCATGAAGTTTCATCACTGAAACCCAGTACAGAGCATACAATGGCAGTCTGTAGTGGCTCTTGAACTTCTCAAAACAGTTGTGAGGGATTAAAATTCTCTGACTACACTTCAACACTTCTATTCACTTTCATATGCTTCTTGAAGAGTCATAACTCCGTTTTAGGTGTATCAGCTTGAAAATTTCAAAATCTTTGTCCCTGAAACCAATGAATCTTCATATTCACATCAATAGGTCTTGTTTAAGCCTCCATAAGTGTCTTCTTTCTACAACTCCCCATTCGCACCATTAGAAACACCAATGAGATGCTAAGAACCAACCGAACTATGGGATAAGCTATAATGCTTGTTTCTTTCGTTGATCTGGTTATACACCTTAGTAGCATGCTTAATCATGTCATCAAGGGAGCTAATAGGCTAAATCTAAGCCTTTCATGAAGTTTCATCACCGAAACCCAGTACAGAGCTTACAATGGCACTCTGTAGTGGCTCTTGAACTTCTCAAAACAGTTGTGGGAGTTTACAGTCCTCTAACTACACTTCAATACTTCTATTCATTCTGATTTGCTTCTTGAAGAGTCATAACTTCGTTTTAGGTGTATCAGCTTGAGAATTTCAAAATCCTTGTCCTGGAAACCAATGAATCTTCATATTCACATCAATAGGTCTTTTTTAAGCCTCCATATGTGTCTTCTTGGTACAACTCCCCATTTTACCCATTAGAAACTCTTATGAGATTCTAAGTATTGAGAAAAGGCATTCCATGAAGATGGACGGGTACTATTCATCCCGGGTACTATTCATCCCGAGACCCGAGATAACTATTCATCCCGTCAATCTATTGAGAAAAGGCATTCTATGTAGAAGGTCGGGTACTATTCATCTCGGGTACTATTCATCCCGAGACACAAGATTACTATTCATCCCGTGCTGTATGCTGCGGTTTCACTTTTGCTGCAGTTTTTTTTTTATCTAGGGCTTCCTCCTTCCTCTATAAAAGGAGGAAACCCTATTCTCTTGTTAGTTAACACAATATGGACGCCTCCTTAGGCTTATAAGAAGAAAATGGCTGTGCTTTTCATTCTCTCTAATTCATCTAATCTTTGTACTTATTTCTCCATCTAATCTCTTTAAAATCTCATGGTATCAGAGCAGGTTACTGATTCTCTGTTTGTTTTCAATCAGTTCTAGCTATTCTCTTGATTTCTCCTCAGTTACTATTCTGTTCTTGCTCAGCCATTTTTGTTCTCAAGTTCTCAAACCCTAAAATTGTTTGTTCTCCTTGTTAACACTTGTTGATCTTAGCAGATCTCTGTCACATCTCTGTTCTTTTAATCTCCATTGCTGCCCTCTACAGATCTGCAGATCTCTTCTGGTTTTTACAGATTTCGGAGGTACTGTAGCAACAGTGACACCAACAGAATTTTTGATTTATTAGCAAAGTTAGGATCAATCTGGATATTTGTGGGGGCATTGGCTATAAGAAACTCTGAAGCATGGATTCTTCAAAATATGTTCCTATACCAGTTACTCTCAAAGGTGTGAACTACTTGCTCTGGGCTAGAACCACCAAGACAAATCTGTGTGGTCGTGGTCTTTGGAATCACATTGAAACCCAAGCTAAGAAAGTAATCACAGATGAAGATGGAAAGAGATCAGTGGAGATCCAAGTTCTGAAGATGGCAAATGGTTTCAAGAAGATCAGGGGGTTCTTGGACTACTTCAAAACTCACTTGAAGCTGCAATACTTGAAGCTTATTCTTATTGTGAGGCAACAAAGAGCTATGGGACACACTAAAAGAATGTCTATGGAAATGATTCCAATCTTACCCGAGTGTTTGAAGTCAAGAAAGCTATCAACAATCTCAGCCAAGAAGATCTTGACTTCACAAAACACTTTGGAAAATTTAGATCACTGTGGGCTGAACTCGAGATGCTAAGACCTTTCTTGGTGGATCCAAGTGCTCTCAAGGAAAGGGGTGAACAAGATAGGGTCTTTGGTCTGCTTCTCACATTGAACCCGGCTTACAATGATCTCATCAAGCACATCCTTAGAGCTGAGAAGTTACCAAGCTTAGATGAGGTGTGCTCTCAAATCCAACGTGAACAAGGCTCTGTAGGTCTCTTCAGTGGCAAAGGGGAAATGGTCATGGCACACAAAGTTACTTTCAAGTCTGAAGATAGGAAGATTCTTGTGTGTGATCACTATTGAGAAAAGGCATTCCGTGCATAAGGCCGGGTACTATTCATCACGGGTACTATTCATCCCGAGACCCGAGATTACTATTCATCTCCAGAGTATTGAGAAAAATATTCCGTACATGATGTCGGATACTATTCATCTCGGGTACTATTCATCCCGAGACCCGTGATTACTATTCACCCCGTGGGTTTTTTCATTTAGGGGTTCCTCCTTCTACTATAAAAGGAGGAAACCCCCTTTTCTTGTAACTTAACCTAATTTTTGTGCCTCTTATGGCTGAGGGAGAGCTGCATCTAATCTTCTTGTTTTCTTATTGAATCTCTTCTCTAATTCTCTATTTAATCCGCATAAATCTCTTAAAATCTATATGGTATCAGAGCCTTTCTTATGCTTCTTTCCTTTTATTCCACCATCTCTCGCTATTTTATTAATCTCCAATTAAGCAACAGCCCTCTCTTTCCATATCCTAAAAATTCTCCCCCTCTCCTTGTCTTTGTTTCTCTTGTCTATGCTTGAAGCTCTCAGCAGGTCTTTGTCGAGTCTCTGCAGATTAAACTCCATTGCTAGCCCTATAGATCTTCAGCTCTCTTCTGGTTTGAATAGATTTTTGAGGTACTGTAACAACAGTGACACCAACATAAATTGTGATTTCTCAGCAAAGTCTGGTTGGTTGCTTGGGAAGTTAGGATCAATCTGGAAATTTGTGGGTGTGTTGGCTGTAAGAAACACTGTAAGTTCTCTTCTGGTTTTGACAGATTTTCGTAGGTCTTTGTATGAATGACACCAATGAAATTCTGATTTCTCAGCAAAGTCTTGTTGGTTGTTTGGGAAGTTAGGATCAATCTAGAAATTTGTGGGTGTGTTGGCTGTAAGAAACACTGAAGCATGGATTCTTCAAAATCTGTTCCTATACGGTTACTCTCAAAGGTGTGAACTACTTACTCTGGGCTAGAACCACCAAGACAAATCTGTGTGGTGGTGGTCTTTGGAATCACATTGAAACCAAGGTAATCATGGATAAAGATGGAAAAGATATCAGTGGAGATCAAAGTTTTGTCGATGGGAAATGGTTTCAAGAAGATCGGGGGTTCTTGGACTACTTGAAAACTCACTTGAAGCATGATACTTGAAGCTTATTCTTATTGTGAGACGGCAAAGGAGTTGTGGGACACACTAAAGAATGTCTATGGAAATGTCTCCAATCTTTCCCGAGTGTTTGAAGTCTAGAAAGCTATCAACAATCTTAGCCAAGAAGATCTTGACTTCACAAAACACTTTGGAAAATTCAGATCACTATGGGCTGAACTCGAGATGCTAAGACCTTTCTCGGTGGATCCAAGTACTCTCAAGGAAAGGGGTGAACAAGATAGGGTCTTTGGTCTGCTTCTCACATTGAACCCGACTTACAATGATCTCATCAAGCTCATCCTTACAACTGCGAAGTTACCAAGCTTAGACGAAGTGTGCTCTCAAAGCCAACGTAAACAAGACTCAATAGGTCTCTTGAGTCGCAAAGGGGAAATGGTCATGGCACATAAAGTTACCTTTAAGTCTGAAGATAGGAAGATTCTTTTGTGTGATCACTGCAATAGGAGAGGTCATGTCAAGGACAAAGTTTGGATACTACATCCACATCTTAGGCCAGCAAAGTTCAAGGTTCAAAAACTACTCTCAAGAAGCCTCAACAGCTCAGGCTGGACCATCTAGACAAGGAGATGAACTGGCTATGGTTGCCTACTCCAATGATGTTGTTAGGAAGTCGGACCTTGAAGCTCTTATCAAGTCCATTGCTGCCCTTACCAATAAAGAATCTGGTATCACTCACTTTGCTTCTTTACCTAAATCACAAAATAAAACATTGATTATTGATTACGGGGCTTCTCATCATATGATTAGTAACCCTAACCTCATTAATAATGTTAAACCTATTAATGGAAATGTGATAATTGCAAATGGTGATAGGATCCCCATAAGAGGAGTATGTGATTTAAAACTTTGTGATAAGAACTCTAAAAGCGTTCTTCATGCCCTGAGTTCACCTCTAATCTTGTTTCAGTAAAAAGAGCTACAAATGATCTTAATTGCTATGCTATATTTGGTCCTAATAGCTTTCATTTTCAGGATATTGAGAGTGGAAAAGTTTTGGGAGAAGGGAACACTAACGGTGACTTATATGTTTTTGAGGATTCTCCAACAACACAATCTACTTCTCTTTCTTGTCAATCTAGTTATTCTGTTAGCCCAAATAAATTATGGCATGATAGACTTGGTCACCCTCATGCTAGGGCTTTAGAGATTATGTTGCCCCATGTTGTCTTTAATCATCTGAACTGTGAAGCATGTATTCTAGGAAAGCATTGTAAAACTGTTTTTTCTAAGTCTTCAACTATCTATGAAAAATGTTTTGATCTTGTGCATTCAGATGTTTGGACTGCCCCATGTTTATCTAGAGACAATAATAAATACTATGTTACATTTATTGATGAGAAATCGAAATATACATGGGTCACACTGCTTGCATCTAAGGATAGAGTATATGATGCATTTGTTAATTTTTAATCATATGTTACTAACCAGTTTAATGCCAAGATCAAGGTATTCAGGTCTGATAATGGTGGGGAATACACTAGTCACAAGTTCAAAGATCACTTAGCAAGACATAGGATCATACACCAAACTAGCTGCCCATATACACCTCAACAAAATGGTGTAGCTGAGAGGAAGAATAGACATCTTATGGAAGTTGCAAGATCCATGATGATTAACGCTAATGTCCCAAGGAGATTACGGAGTGATGCTTTGTCATGGCGGCATTTTGACCGATAAATAGGATACCAACAAGGATCCTAACTGATTTAGCACCATTTGAGGTATTGAACCGAACCAAACCATCTATTGATCACTTACGAGTGTTTGGTTGCATTTGTTTTGTACTCAGGCCAGGTGAACTGAGGGACAAGCTTGAAGCTAAGAGCACAAAATGCATGTTCCTAGGCTACTCTACTACTCAAAAGGGCTACAAGTGCTATGACTTCTGAAAGAACAGAACAATTGTTTCAAGAGATGTCAAGTTCATTGAGCACCAAGGGTATTACGATAAGAAGGATTGGGGGGGTTTGAAAGATTTGGCAAGATCACCATCAGATAGAGCCGCTAGTCTCCAACATCTCCTTAGTCATCTTGGGAATCCTCCTCCTCGGAGAGAAGAACAATCTGATAATGTTGAAACCAACCAACAAGGAGTGGAGACTACAAAAGATTAACCCAATACTGACCTTGGGAATACACATACTGCTCCAAACCCCATGGAAGAAACTGATACCACTGAGCACACTCAGCCGGAACCAAACCCACTTGACATGGAACAAGACCAAGCTCAAGATAAGGATGGTATGACTGAAGATGTGGTTCAAGAGGATCACCATGATGAGGTTAGACATGAAGCAGAAACTCCTCCTCCTCCACCACCACCTCCTCTTCGGAGAAGCACTAGACAGAGGTTTGGACCTGAACATTGAAAGGTCACTAGAGTTTATTTCGACAACCAAGCTGTAGCGCATCCTATTCAAGCTGTGTGTTCGCTTGACCTGTTACCAACTGCTCATCAAGCCTTCCTTGGAAAAATTGATGCTCAATGGATTCCACAGAGTTATGAAGAAGCCAAAGGGAGTAATAAATGGCTCGGAGCAGTGGATGATGAGGTTGGGGCTATGAAAAGGAATCATACATGGGATGAAGCCGACCTACCTTTGGTAAAAAAGGCTGTTAGTTCAAGGTGGCTTTTCACTATCAAATATCTGAGCAATGGAGATGTTGAGAGGTACAAAGCCAGACTTGTTGCAAGAAGATTCTCACAGACTTATGGAGATGACTACACAGAAACGTTTGCTCCAGTCGCCAAGCTGCATACAGTTAGAGTTGTTCTCTCATTAGCTACAAATCTGGATTGGGAGTTATGGCAAATGGATGTGAAGAATGCGTTCTTGCAAGGAGAACTTGAAGAAGAAGTGTACATGACTCCACCACCAGGCCTTGAAGACTCCATTGCTCGGAGAAAGGATTCTGCGGCTTAGAAAAGCCATCTATGGACTAAAGCAATCTCCAAGAGCTTGGTACCACAAACTAGGCTGTACTCTCGAAGAAAGGGTTCAAGCGATCTGAAGCTGATCACACATTGTTCACAGTCCAAAGTCCAAGAGGAATCGTTGTAATACTGGTCTACGTGGATGACCTTATCATTTCCGGCAATGATAAGGAAGGTGTTCTCGAAACTAAAACATCTCTTAAAACTGTATTTGATATCAAAGATCTTGGAGAACTAAAATATTTCCTAGGGATTGAAGTATGTAAGCTCTTGGAGGGCTTATTTCTATCACGAAAGGAAATATACTCTTGACTTCTTTGAATGAGACAGGTAAGATAGGAGCGAAGCCAGCCAGAGCACCACTAGCAAAGGGCTACAAGGTCAAGCTAATTGGCGAGAAAAAGGGAAAGGAGCTCGAAGAAGAAGTTCCATTAGACAAACCATATGCGGATCCTCTCCAATACCGAAGACTAGTGGGTAAACTTATCTATCTGACTTTAACAAGACCTGACTTATGTTTTCTTTGTGAATCGGGTGAGTCAATACATGCAAAAACCCACGAGTCTACCATTGGAACATGGTGGAGAGGATACTCAGATATCTAAAAGGGAGTCCGGGACAAGGAATATGGATGGGAAAGAATGAGAATGCCGAGATTGTTGGTTATTGTGATGCAGACTACGCTGGTGACAAGAATGATAGGAAGTCAACCACTGGATATTGCACATTCATTGGAGGGAATTTGGTGACATGGAAGTCTAAGAAGCAGAAGGTAGTTTCATGTTCAAGTGCTGAATCCGAGTATAGAGCAATGAGGAAGCTCACGCAAGAACTCATTTGGCTTAAGGCACTACTCAGAGATTTAGGCATTGAAACCACAAGACCCATCACCATGCATTGTGACAATCAAGCTGCTATACACATTGCCAGCAACTCTGTGTTTCACGAGAGGACCAAGCACATAGAAGTTGACTGCCACAAAGTTCGAGAAAAGATCAAAGAAGGAGTCACACTACCATGCTTTACAAGAAGTGAAGATCAACTAGCAGACATCTTCACCAAAGCTGCCAGTCTTAAGGTTTGCAAACACATCTACAGCAAACTAGGGCTTGTGGATCCAACTCACCCTTGATCATATCCCCTACTCATAGACGTTATGCTCTTTTCCTCATCATAGATTTTTTCCCAAGTGGTTTTTTCTATGATGAGGTTTTTACCGAGGTAACGCCTATGTAGGTCCAAGCTTAGTCTTTGTTCACCGACGGCTAAGCTTAAGGGGGAGTATTGAGAAAAGACATTCCATGAAGATGGACGGGTACTATTCATCCCGGGTACTATTTATCCCGAGACCTAAGATTACTATTCATCCCGTCAATCTATTGAGAAAAGGCATTCTATGTAGAAGGTCGGGTACTATTCATCTCGGGTACTATTTATCCCGAGACACAAGATTACTATTCATCCCGTGCTGTATGCTGCGGTTTCACTTTTGCTGCAGTTTTTTTTTATCTAGGGCTTCCTCCTTCCTCTATAAAAAAGAAGAAATTTTTTTTTTTTTTTTTTATATTTTTATCTTTTTTTGTTTTTAAAAAAAAAAATTGTTTTTTTTTTTTTTTTCTCTATTTTCTCTCTAATTCATCTAATCTTTGTACTTATTTCTCCATCTAATCTCTTTAAAATCTCGCTAAGAACAAACCAAATTATGGGA
This sequence comes from Cardamine occulta, assembly GCA_028015245.1. Lineage (NCBI taxonomy): Eukaryota > Viridiplantae > Streptophyta > Magnoliopsida > Brassicales > Brassicaceae > Cardamine > Cardamine occulta. The sequence continues at coordinate 6,884,987 of CM051377.1, forward strand.
GAAGCTATAAGGCTTGTTTCTTTCGTTGATCTACTTCTACACCGTAGAAGCATGCTTAATCATGTCATCAAGATAGCTAAAAGGCTAAATCTAAGCCTTTCATGAAGTTTCATCACCGAAACCCAGTACAGAGCTTACAATGGCACTCTGTAGTGGCTCTTGAACTTCTCAAAACAGTTGTGAGAGATTAAAGTCCTCTAACTACACTTCATCACTTCTATTCATTCTCATTTGCTTCATGAAGAGTAATAACTCCGTTTTAGGTGTATCATCTTGAAAATTTCAAAATCCTTGCCCCTGAAACCAATGAATCTTCATATTCACATCAATAGGTCTTGTTTAAGCCTCCATATGTGTCTTCTTGGTACAACTGCCCATTTTCACCATTAGAAACACCTATGAGATGCTAAGAACAAACAAAACTATGGGATAAGCTATAATGCTTGTTTCTTTCGTTGATCTGCTTCTACACCTTAGTAGCATGCTTAACCATGTCATCAAGAGAGCTAAAAGGCTAAATCTAAGCCTTTCATGAGGTTTCATCGTTGAAACCCAGTACAGAGCATACAATGGCACTCTATAGTGGCTCTTGAACTTCTCAAAACAGTTGTGAGGGATTAAAGTCCTCTGACTACACTTCAACACTTCTATTCACTCTCTTTTGCTTCTTGAAGAGTCATAACTCTGTTTTAGGTGTATCCGCTTGAAATTTTCAAAATCCTTCTCCCTGAAACCAATGATTCTTCATATTCAAATTAATAGGTCTTGTTTAAGCCTCCATATGTGTCTTCTTGCTACAACTCCCCATTCTCACCATTAGAAACTCTTATAAGATTCTAAGAACAAACAGAATTGTGGGATAAGCTATAAGGCTGGTTTCTTTCGTTGATCTGCTTCTACACCGTAGTAGCGTGCTTAATCATGTCATCAAGAAAGCTAAAAGGCTGAATCTAAGCCTTTCATGAAGTTTCATCACCGAAACCTAGTACAGAGCTTACAATGGCACTCTGTAGTGGCTTTTGAACTTCTCAAAACAGTTGTGAGAGATTAAAGTCCTCTGACTACACTTCAACACTTCTATTCATTCTCATTTGCTTCATGAAGAGTCATAACTCCATTTTAGGTGTATCAGCTTGTAAATTTCAAAATCCTTGTCCCGGAAACCAGTGAATCTTCATATTCACATCAATAGGTCTTGTTTAAGCCTCCATATGTGTCTTCTTGCTATAACTCCCCATTTTCACCATTAGAAACTCCTACAAGATTCTAAGAACAAATAGAATTATGGGATAAGCTATAAGGCTTGTTTCCTTTGTTGATCTGCTTATACACCATAGTAGCATACTTAATCATGTCATCAAGAGAGCTAAAAGGCTGAATCTTAGCCTTTCATGAAGTTTCATCACAAAACCCAGTACAGAGCTTACAACGGCACTCTGTAGTGACTTTTGAACTTCTCAAAACAGTTGTCAGAGATTAAAGTCCTCTGACTACACTTCAACACTTCTATTCATTCTTATTTACTTCATGAAGAGTCATAACTCCGTTTTACGTGTATCAGCTTGAAAATTTAAAAATCCTTGTCCCTGAAACCAATGAATCTTTATATTCACATCAATAGGTCTTGTTTAAGCCTCCATATGTGTCTTCTTACTACAACTGCCCATTTTCACCATTAGAAACACCTGTGAGATGCTAAGAACAAACAAAAATATGGGATAAGCTATAATGCTTGTTTCTTTCGTTGATCTGGTTCTACAGCTTAGTAGCATGCTTAATCATGTCATCAAGAGAGCTAAAAGGCTGAATCTAAGCCTTTCATGAGGCTTATCGCTGAAACTCAGTACAGAGCATACAATGGCACTCTGTAGTGGCTATTGAACTTCTCAAAACAGTTGTGAGAGATTAAAGTCCTCTGACTACACTTCAACACTTCTCTTCACTCTCATTTGCTTCTTGAAGAGTCATAACTCCGTTTTAGGTGTATCCGCTTGAAAATTTCAAAATCCTTCACCTTGAAACTAATGATTCTTCATATTCAAATTAATAGGTCTTGTTTAAGCCTCCATATGTGTCTTCTTGCTACAACTCCCCATTCTCACCATTAGAAACTCGTATAAGATTTTAAGAACAAACAGAATTATGGGATAAGCTATAAGGCTGGTTTCTTTCGTTGATCTACTTCTACACCGTACTAGCATGCTTAATCATGTCATCAAGAAAGCTAAAAGGCTGAATCTAAGCCTTTCATGAAATTTCATCACCGAAACCCAGTACAGAGCTTACAATGGCACTCTGTAGTGGCTCTTGAACTTCTCAAAACAGTTGTGAGAGATTAAAGTCCTCTGACTACACTTCAACACTTCTATTCACTCTCATATGCTTCTTGAAGAGTGATAACTCCGTTTTAGGTGTATCAGCTTGAAAATTTCAAAATCCTTGCCCCTGAAACCAATGAATCTTCATATTCACATCAATAGGTCTTTTTTAAGCCTCCATATATGTCTTCTTGGTACAACTGCCCATTTTCACCATTGGAAACACCTATGAGATGCTAAGAACAAACAAAACTATGGGATAAGCTATAATGCTTGTTTCTTTCGTTGATCTGCTTCTACACCTTAGTAGCATGCTTAACCATGTCATCAAGAGAGCTAAAAGGCTGAATCTAAGCCTTTCATGAGGTTTCATCGCTGAAACCCAGTACAGAGCATACAATGGCACTCTGTAGTGGCTCTTGAACTTCTCAAAACAGTTGTGAGGGATTAAAGTCCTCTGACTACACTTCAACACTTCTATTCACTCTCATTTGCTTCTTGAAGAGTCATAACTCCGTTTTAGGTGTATCTGCTTGAAATTTCAAAATCCTTCTCCCTGAAACCAATGATTCTTCATATTCAAATTAATAGGTCTTGTTTAAGCCTCCTTATGTTCTTCTTGCTACAACTCCCCATTCTCACCATTAGAAACTCCTATAAGATTCTAAGAACAACCAGAATTATGGGATAAGCTATAAGGCTGGTTTCTTTCGTTGATCTGCATCTACACCGTAGTAGCATGCTTAATCATGTCATCAAGAAAGCTAAAAGGCTGAATCTAAGCCTTTCATGAAGTTTCATCACCGAAACCCAGTACAGAGCTTACAATGGCATTCTGTAGTGGCTCTTGAACTTCTTAAAACAGTTGTAAGACTTTTAAGTCCTCTGACTACACTTCAACATTTCTATTCATTCTCATTTGCTTCTTGAAGAGTCATAACTCTGTTTTAGGTGTCTCAGCTTGAGAATTTCAAAATCCTTGTCCAGGAAACCAATGAATCTTCATATTCACATCAATAGGTCTTGTTTAAGCCTCCATATGTGTCTTCTTGCTGCAACTCCCCATTCTCACCATTAGAAACTCCTATAAGATTCTAAGAACAAAAAGAATTATGGTATAGATTTTAAGAGATTTATGCGGATTAAATAGAGAATTAGAGAAGAGATTCAATGAGAAAACAAAAAAATAAGAGGCAGCTCTCCCTCAGCCATAAGAGGCACAAAAATTAGGTTAAATTACATGAAAAGGGGGTTTCCTCCTTTTATAGTAGAAGGAGGAAGCCCTAAATGAAAAAGACCCACGGGATGAATAGTAATCACGGGTCTCGGGATGAATAGTACCCGAGATGAATAGTATCCAAAATTCATGCGAATATCTTTTTCAATACTCGGGGATGAATAGTAATCTCGGGTCTCGGGATGAACAGTACCGGGGAGGAATAGTACCCGACGATCTTTACGGAATGCCTTTTCTCAATACTCCCCCTCAAGCTTAGTCGTCGGTGAACAAAGACTAAGTTTGGACCTACATAGGCGTTACCTCGGTAAAAACCTCATCATAGAAAAAACCACTTGGGAAAAAATCTATGATGAGGAAA
>CM051377.1:6889002-6946294 GCA_028015245.1 Cardamine occulta
GCATAACGTCTATGAGTAGGGGATATGATCAAGGGTGAGTTGGATCCACAAGCCCTAGTTTGCTGTAGATGTGTTTGCAAACCTTAAGACTCGCAGCTTTGGTGAAGATGTCTGCTAGTTGATCTTCACTTCTTGTAAAGCATGGTAGTGTGACTCCTTCTTTGATCTTCTCTCGAACTTTGTGGCAGTCAACTTCTATGTGCTTGGTCCTCTCGTGAAACACAGAGTTGCTGGCAATGTGTATAGCAGCTTGATTGTCACAATGCATGGTGATGGGTCTTGTGGTTTCAATGCCTAGATCTCTGAGTAGTGCCTTAAGCCAAATGAGTTCTTCCGTGAGCTTCCTCATTGCTCTATACTCGGATTCAGCACTTGAACATGACACTACCTTCTGCTTCTTAGACTTCCATGTCACCAAATTCCCTCCAATGAATGTGCAATATCCAGTGGTTGACTTCCTATCATTCGTGTCACCAGCGTAGTCTGCATCACAATAACCAACAATCTCGGCATTCTCATTCTTTCCCATCCATATGCCTTGTCCTGGACTCCCTTTTAGATATCTGAGTATCCTCTCCACCATGTTCCAATGGTGGACTGTGGGTTTTTGCATGTATTGACTCACCTGATTCACAGCAAAACATAAGTCAGGTCTTGTTAAAGTCAGATAGATAAGCTTACCCACTAGTCTTCGGTATTTGAGAGGATCAGCATATGGTTTGTCTAATGGATCTTCTTCTTCGAGCTCCTTTCCCTTTTTCTCCCCCTTTCGCTTGACCTTGTAGCCATCTGCAAGAGGAGTTTTGGCTGGCTTTGCTCCTATTTTACCTGTCTCATTCAGCAAGTCAAGAGTATATTTCCTAGGAAATATTTTAGTTCTCCAAGATCTTTGATATCAAATACAGTTTTAAGATAGGTTTTAGTTTCGAGAATACCTTCCTTATCATTGCCGGAAATGATAAGGTCATCCACGTAGACCAATACTACAACGATTCCTCGTGGACTTTGGACTGTGAACAATGTGTGATCAGCTTCAGATCTCTTGAACCCTTTCTCTTCGAGAGTACAGCTCAGTTTGTGGTACCAAGCTCTTGGAGATTGCTTTAGTCCATAGATGGCTTTTCTAAGCCGCAGAACTTTTCCCGGAGCAATGGAGTCTTCAAGGCCTGGTGGTGGAGTCATGTATACTTCTTCTTCAAGTTCTCCTTGCAAGAATGCATTCTTCACATCCATTTGCCATAACTCCCAATCCAGATTTGTAGCCAATGAGAGAACAACTCTAACTGTATGCAGCTTGGCTTTAGAGCAAACGTTTCTGTGTAGTCATCTCCATAAGTCTGTGTGAATCCTCTTGCAACAAGTCTGGCTTTGTACCTCTCAACATCTCCATTGCTCAGATACTTGATAGTGAAAAGCCACCTTGAACTAACAGCCTTTTTTCCCAAAGGTAGGTCTGCTTCATCCCATGTATGATTCCTTTTCATAGCCCCAACCTCATCATCCACAGCTCCGAGCCATTCGTTACTCCCTTTGGCTTCTTCATAACTCTGTGGAATCCATTGAGCATCAATTTTTCCAAGGAAGGCTTGATGAGCAGTTGGTAACAGGTTATGCGAACACACAGCTTGTATAGGATGCGCTACAGCTTGGTTGTTGAAATAGACTCTAGTGACCTTCCAATGTTCGGGTCCAAACCTCTGTCTAGTGCTTCTCCGAAGAGGAGGTGGTGGTGGAGGAGGAGTTTCTGCTTCATGTCTAACCTCATCATGGTGATCCTCTTGAACTACATCTTCAGTCATACCATCCTCATCTTGATCTTGGTCTTGTTCCATGTCAAGTGGGTTTGGTTCCGGCTGAGTGTGTTCAGTGGTATCAGTTTCTTCCATGGGGTTTGGAGCAGTATGTTTATTCCCAAGGTCAGTATTGGGTTGATCTTCTGTAGTCTCCACTCCTTGTTGGTTGGTTTCAACATTATCAGATTGTTCTTCTCTCCGAGGAGGAGGATTCCCAAGATGACTAAGGAGATGTTGGAGACTAGCGGCTCTATCTGATGGTGATCTTGCCAAATCTTTCAAACTCCCCCAATCCTTCTTATCCAAATACCCTTGGTGCTCAATGAACTTGACATCTCTTGACACAATTGTTCTGTTCTTTGAGAAGTCATAGCACTTGTAGCCCTTTTGAGTAGTAGAGTAGCCTAGGAACATGCATTTTGTGCTCTTAGCTTCAAGCTTGTCCCTCAGTTCACCTGGTCTCAGTACAAAACAAATGCAACCAAACACTCGTAAGTGATCAATAGAAGGTTTGGTTCGGTTCAATACCTCAAATGGCGCTAAATCAGTTAGGATCCTTGTTGGTATCCTATTTATCGAATAACAAGCGCCATGACAGCATCACTCCAGAATCTCCTTGGGACATTGGTGTTAAACATCATGGATCTTGCAACTTCCATAAGATGTCTATTCTTCCTCTCAGCTACACCATTTTGTTGAGGTGTATATGGGCAGCTAGTTTGGTGTATGATCCCATGTCTTGCTAAGTGATCTTTGAACTTGTGACTAGTGTATTCCCCACCATTATCAGACCTAAATACCTTGATCTTGGCATTAAACTGGTTAGTAACATATGATTGAAAATTAACAAATGCATCATATACTCTATCCTTAGATGCAAGCAGTGTGACCCATGTATATTTTGATTTCTCATCAATAAATGTAACATAGTATTTATTATTGTCTCTAGATAAACATGGGGCAGTCCACACATCTGAATGCACAAGATCAAAACATTTTTCATAGATAGTTGAAGACTTAGGAAAAACAGTTTTACAATGCTTTCCTAGAATACATGCTTCACAGTTCAGATGATTAAAGACAACATGGGGTAACATAATCTCTAAAGCCCTAGCATGAGGGTGACCAAGTCTATCATGCCACAGTTTATTTGGGCTAACAGCATAACAAGATTGACAAGAAAGAGAAGTAGATTGTGTTGTTGGAGAATCCTCAAAAACATATAAGTCACCGTTAGTGTTCCCTTCTCCCCAAAACTTTTCCCTCTCAATATCCTGAAAATGAAAGCTATTAGGACCAAATATAGCATAGCAATTAAGATCATTTGTAGCTCTTTTTATTGAGACAAGATTAGAGGTGAACTCGGGCATAAAGAACGCTTTAGAGTTCTTATCACAAAGTTTTAAATCACCTACTCCTCTTATGGGGATCCTATCACCATTTGCAATTATCACATTTCCATTAATAGGTTTAACATTATTAATGAGGTTAGGGTTACTAATCATATGATGAGAAGCCCCAGAATCAATAATCAATGTTTTATTTTGTGATTTAGGTAAAGAAGCAAAGTGAGTGATACCGGATTCTTTATTGGTAAGGGCAGCAATGGACTTGATAAGAGCTTCAAGGTCCGACTTCCTAACAACATCATTGGAGTAGGCAACCATAGCCAGTTCATCTCCTTGTCTAGATGGTCCAGCCTGAGCTTGCTCAGTTGAGGTTTCTTTAGAGTAATTTGCTTGAACCTTGAACTTTGCTGGCTTAAGATGTGGATGTAGTATCCAACATTTTTCCTTGATATGGCCTCTCTTCTTGCAGTGATCACACACAAGAATCTTCCTATCTTCAGACTTGAAAGTAACTTTGTGTGCCATGACCATTTCTCCTTTGCCACTGAAGAGACCTACTGAGCCTTGTTCACGTTGGATTTGAGAGCACACCTCATCTAAGCTTGGTAACTTCTCAGCTCTAAGGATGTGCTTGATGAGATCATTGTAAGCCGGGTTCAATGTGAGAAGCAGACCAAAGACCCTATCTTGTTCACTCCTTTCCTTGAGAGTACTTGGATCCACCGAGAAAGGTCTTAGCATCTCGAGTTCAGCCCATAGTGATCTGAATTTTCCAAAGTGTTTTGTGAAGTCAAGATCTTCTTGGATGAGATTGTTGATAGCTTTCTTAACTTCAAACACTCGAGAAAGATTGGAGACATTTCCATAGACATTTTTTAGTGTGTCCCATAGCTCCTTTGCCGTCTCACAATAAGAATAAGCTTCAAGTATTGCGGCTTCAAGTGAGTTTTGAAGTAGTCCAAGAACCCCCTGATCTTCTTGAAACCATTTTCCATCTTCAAAACTTTGATCTCCACGGATATCTTTTCCATCTTCATCGGTGATACCCTTGGTTTCAATGTGATTCCAAAGACCACGACCACACAGATTTGTCTTGGTGGTTCTAGCCCAGAGTAAGTAGTTCACACCTTTGAGAGTAACTGGTATAGGAACAGATTTTGAAGAATCCATGCTTCAGTGTTTCTTACAACACCCACAAATTTCCAGATTGATCCTAACTTCCCAAACAACCAACAAGACTTTGCTGAGAAATCAGAATTTCTGTTGGTGTCACTGTTGCTACAGTACCTACGAAAATCTGTTAAAACCAGAAGAGAGCTTACAGTGTTTCTTACAGCCAACACACCCACAAATTTCCAGATTAATCCTAACTACCCAAGCAACCAACCAGACTTTGCTGAGAAATCACAATTTATGTTGGTCTCACTGTTGCTACAGTACCTCCGAAATAAAGGGAGAGCTTGAGAATTTTTGTGAGAGATAAAGAGAGAGCTGTGGCTTAAATGGAGATTAAGAAAATAGCTAGAGATGATGGAATAAAAGCAGAGAATCAGTAACAAGGCTCTGATACCATATAGATTTTAAGAGATTTATGCGGATTAAATAGAGAATTAGAGAAGAGATTCAATGAGAAAACAAGAAAATAAGAGGCAGCTCTCCCTCAGCCATAAGAGGCACAAAAATTAGGTTAAATTACATGAAAAGGGGGTTTCCTCCTTTTATAGTAGAAGGAGGAAGCCCTAAATGAAAAAGACCCACGGGATGAATAGTAATCACGGGTCTCGGGATGAATAGTACCCGAGATGAATAGTATCCGAAATTCTGTACGGAATATCTTTTTCAATACTCTGGGGATGAATAGTAATCTCGGGTCTCGGGATGAATAGTACCCGGGATGAATAGTACCCGACGATCTTCACGGAATGCCTTTTCTCAATATATGGGATAAGCTATAAGGCTTGTTTCTTTCGTTGATCTGCTTTTACACCGTAGTAGCATGCTTAATCATGTCATCAAGAGAGCTAAAAGGCTGAATCTAAGCCTTTCATGAAGTTTCATCCCGAAACCTAGTACAGAGCTTACAATGGCACTCGGTAGTGGCTCTTGAACTTCTCAAAATAGTTGTAAGAGATTAAAGTCCTCTGACTATACTTCATCACTTCTATTTATTCTCATTTGCTTCATGAAGAGTTATAACTCCGTTTTAGGTGTATCAGCTTGAAAATTTCAAAATCCTTGTCCCTGAAACCAATGAATCTTCATATTCACATCAATAGGTCTTGTTTAAGCCTCCATATGTGTCTTCTTGGTACAACTGCCCATTTTCACCATTAGAAACACCTATGAGATGTTAAGAACAAACAAGACTATGGGATAAGCTATAATGCTTGTTTCATTCGTTGATCTGCTTCTACACCTTAGTAGCATGCTTAATCATGTTATTAAGAGAGCTAAAAGGCTGAATCTAAGCCTTTCATGAGATTTCATCGCTGAAACCCAGTACAGAGCATACAACGGCACTCTGTAGTGGCTCTTGAACTTCTCAAAACAGTTGTGAGGGATTAAAATCCTCTGATTACACTTCAACACTTCTATTCACTCTCATTCGCTTCTTGAAGAGTCATAACTCCGTTTTAGGTGTATCTGCTTGAAAATTTCAAAATCCTTCTCCCTGAAACCAATGATTATTCATATTCAAATTAATAGGTCTTGTTTAAGCCTCCATATGTGTCTTCTTGCTACAACTCCCCATTCTCACCATTAGAAACTCCTATAAGATTCTAAGAACAAACAGAATTATGGGATAAGCTATAAGGTTGGTTTCTTTTGTTGATCTGCTTCTACACCGTAGTAGCATGCTTAATCATGTCATCAAGAGAGCTAAAAGGCTGAATCTAAGCCTTTCATGAAGTTTCATCACCAAAACCCAGTACAGAGCCTACAATGGCACTCTATAGTGGCTCTTGAACTTCTCAAAACAGTTGTGAGAGATTAAAGTCCTCTGACTACACTTCAACACTTCTATTCACTTTCAATTACTTCTTGAAGAGTCATCACTCCGTTTTAGGTGTATCAGCTTGAAAATTTCAAAATCTTTGTCCCTAAAACCAATGAATCTTCATATTCACATCAATAGGTCTTGTTTAAGCCTCCATATGTGTCTTCTTTCTACAACTCCCCATTCGCACCATTAGAAACACCAATGAGATGCTAAGAACCAACCGAACTATGGGATAAGCTATAATGCTTGTTTCTTTCGTTGATCTGCTTCTACACCGTAGTAGCATGGTTAATCATGTCATCAAGAGAGCTAATAGGTTGAATCTAAACCTTTCATGAAGTTTCATCACCGAAACCCAGTACAGAGCTTAGAATGGCACTCTATAGTGGCTCTTGAACTTGTCAAAACAGTTGTGAGAGATTTAAAGTCCTCTAACTACACTTCAACACTTCTATTCATTCTGATTTGTTTCTTGAAGAGTCATAACTCCGTTTTAGGTGTATCAGCTTGAAAATTTCAAAATCTTTGTCCTTGAAACCAATGATTCTTCATATTCAAATTAATAGGTCTTGTTTAAGCCTCAATATGTGTCTTCTTGCTACAACTCCCCATTCTCACCATTAGAAACTCCTATAAGATTCTAAGAACAAACAGAATTATGGGATAAGCTATAAGGCTGGTTTCTTTCGTTGATCTGCTTCTACACCGTAGTAGCATGCTTAATCATGTCATCAAGAAAGCTAAAAGGCTTTATCTAAGCCTTTAATGAAGTTTTATCACCAAAACCGAGTACAGAGCTTACAATGGCACTTTGTAGTGGCTCTTGAACTTCTCAAAACAGTTGTGAGAGATTAAAGTCCTCTGACTACACTTCTATTCACTTTCATATGCTTCTTGAAGAGTCATAAATCCGTTTTAGGTGTATCAGCTTGAAAATTTCAAAATCTTTGTCCCTGAAACCAATGAATCTTCATATTCACATCAATAGGTCTTGTTTAAGCCTCCATATGTGTCTTCTTTCTACAACTCCCCATTCGCACCATTAGAAACACCAATGAGATGCTAAGAACCAACCGAACTATGGGATAAACTATAAGGCTTGTTTCTTTCGTTGATCTGCTTCTACACCGTAGTAGCATGCTTAATCATGTCATCAAGAGAGGTAAAAAGCTGAATCTAAACCTTTCATGAAGTTTCATCCCGAAACCCAGTACAGAGCTTACAATGGCACTCTGTAATGGCTTTTGAACTTCTCAAAACAGTTGTGAGAGATTAAAGTCCTCTGACTACACTTCAACACTTCTATTCATTCTCATTTGCTTCATGAAGAGTCATAACTCCGTTTTAGGTGTATCAGCTTAAAAATTTCAAAATCCTTGTCCCTGAAACCAATGAATCTTCATATTCACATCAATAGGTCTTGTTTAAGCCTCCATATGTGTCTTCTTACTACAACTGCCCATTTTCACCATTAGAAACACCTATGAGATGCTAAGAACAAACAAAACTATGGGATAAGCTATAATGCTTGTTTCTTTCGTTGATCTGGTTCTACACCTTAGTAGCATGCTTAATCATGTCATCAAGAGAGCTAAAACGTTGAATCTAAGCCTTTTATGAGGTTTCATCGCCGAAACCCAGTAATGAGCATACAATGGCACTCTGTGGTGGCTCTTGAACTTCTCAAAATAGTTGTGAGAGATTAAAGTCCTCTGACTACACTTCAACACTTCTCTTCACTCTCATTTGCTTCTTGAAGAGTCATAACTCCGTTTTAGCTGTATCCGCTTGAAAATTTCAAAATCCTTCTCCCTGAAACCAATGATTCTTCATATTCAAATTAAAAGGTCTTGTTTAAGCCTCCATATGTGTCTTCTTGCTACAACTCCCTATTCTCACCATTAGAAACTCCTATAAGGTTCTAAGAACAAACAGAATTATGGGATAAGCTATAAGGCTGGTTTCTTTCGTTGATCTGCTTCTACACCGTAGTAGCATGCTTAATCATGTCAACAAGAAAGCTAAAAGACTGAATCTAAGCCTTTCATGAAGTTTCATCACCGAAACCCAGTACAGAGCTTACAATGGCACTCTGTAGTGGCTCTTGAACTTCTCAAAACAGTTGTGAGAGATTAAAGTCCTCTGACTACACTTCAACACTTCTATTCACTTTCATATGCTTCTTGAAGAGTCATAACTCCGTTTTAGGTGTTTCAGCTTGAAAATTTCAAACTCTTTGTCCCTGAAATCAATGAATCTTCATATTCACATCAATAGGTCTTGTTTAAGCCTCCATATGTGTCTTCTTTCTACAACTCCCCATTTGCACCATTAGGAACACCAATGAGATGCTAAGAACCAACCGAACTATGGGATAAGCTATAATGCTTGTTTCTTTCGTTGATCTGCTTCTTGTTAGAGTCAGCCAAGTCCTTCACAATTTCCTAGCCCGACTTCTCAAAATAACTTTGATCTTCTAGGAATTTTACATCTCTAGACGTCATGATGCGTTTGGCGCTTGGAACATAGCATATGTACCCTTTTTGAGTAGTAGAGTATCCTTCTAGTGCTTTTAGGATCTAACTTATTCCTTTGATCCCTTGGCACTAAGACAAAACAAACACTACCAAATACACGTAAGTGATTAATATTTGGTTTGGTTTTGTTTAGTATCTCAAATGGTGATAATTAGAATTCAGAGTTTAAGTTTGCGAGAAACAAGATTGAGAGTAGCTGAATGAATAATAATAAGATTGAGAATAGAGAGATTTTATTATCTCTTATGAGATTTTATTATCTCAGTAGTTGTAAAGTGTTACAATGAGTTACATATTTATAGAACTCTTAAACGCAAAAATAACTAGGTGTATCTTGTAGTTCAGACTCTAATCTATCCGTTGGGAATAGTAATCTAGCCGTTGGAGTTCAAAATAGAGCTGTTGGAGACGAAAACAATTTGGGCGTCATTTCTGGGCTTCTCTTCTTTTATTCTTTGATGGGTATTTGTTACTTGATTAATACTCCCCCTCAAACTTAGCCGGAATGAGTGTGGAGACTAAGTTTGATTTTCCAAAAAAAATCCTCAGAACTACCTCATTAAAAACCTCACAAGTACAAACTATTGAAAAAAAAAAAAAAAAAGAATTTTAGATGTAATTTATTTGCAGCTAAATGCTGTTTAAGTATTGATGTTCCTGTTTTAATATTGTTGTTGCTCTCTCTTGTTAGGGTTTCCTCCTTCCACTATAAAAGGAGGAACCCTATTTTGTTGTAACCTAATTCTACCAAATTCCCCTTTTGGGGGGCTGTGCCTCGGGTTACTGTTCACAGACGAAAATCTTCTTGAGTCTCCTTAATCTCTCTAATCTCTTAATCTTGCATATTATTCTGCATAATCTTACATGGTATCAGAGCCTAATCTCTCTATTCTTAGGCGAAATCTCTCTATTCTTTGTTTGACATCTCTGTTCTTAAGGCACAGCCACCCCACTTCAAATTCGGTTTTTTTTTTTTTGAAATCTCCTTGTCTTCTCACGGCAGGATCTGTTCTTCACAGGGCTGGTTCATGATTTCTTGGTTCACGTTCTGAATTTCTATGGCTGAATATTCAAGTCCTTCAAGTTCACGGCTGAATCTCAGTTCTTCCAGGTTGTCTAGTTATGGTTCTGGTTTGCTGAAGTTCTTCTCAACCCAGAAGTTCTTCTTCACGGCTATAGTTGTAATTGTGAAACAGGTTCCGGAATTGAAGTTCTGTTCCACTGTGATTCAAGATTCTTCACGGCTTCTCCTATTTGAAGTTCTGTTTCACGGCTCACCCTTCACATGCCTTCAAAATCTCGTCATTACTATTCATCATTACTGTTCATCATCTCTTTGAAAATCAGGAGCTCTCCTTAGCTAATCTGGTGATTTGTCTCAAACAAGGATTGGATTATTTCTCAATCTGGAGTGAATTACTTGTTGTGGGCTGGAGTCACGGTTGTCTCTGTGTGGTTATGGACTCTTTGAATCACGATTGAAGAGCAACAAGACCCATCACAAGATACTTCAAGTTCAGATTTGTGATTTGCGTGATTCAAAATATGGGAACCAGGCTGAATGTGGACCCTTTGAGTCACGTTGAAGAGCAGCAAGACCCATCACGAGATCCTTCAGGTTCAGAAAATAACATCAACAAGATGTGGAAATGACCGATGAAGAATGTGCTTGGTGATCTAAGTGTGGCATCCATGATCTCCAAGCAATGTATTGATTGAGTGGTGGTAACTCATCAACACAAAGGAGCTTGTATCTCCAACCAATCTGGATTCAACAAAAAGGGAGTACTCTAACCTCTAAACTCATATTTTGATTGAATATTCTTGAGCCTTGTGACTTATTACTCTGATGTCTTTAATATGCCAACTCAATTTTTTTTCCTTCTCAATCCCCCTTGGCCATTACTCATTGAATTTAAATCCTCTATGAAGGGTTTAAACGAGGAAAGCCTGGATTATACTTGGTGAGAGAAGCGTTAAAGAAGAAGGGGACACATAAAGAAGAAATGGAGTCAAGAGGTTCTTGGAGCTTGTATATTCATAAAATGGAGAAATAAAAGTGTTGCATAAGGAAAAATGTTGAGAGAAGGACCCACCAAATGATGACAAGGAGACGTACTCACCACACCAAATTGAGAAGCTCACTACACCCATCCACTAGATCATAAACTACAAAGGACAACTCTCTAAAACTCTTAATTATTTTATCATGCTTGATTCGTCTTGATCATGTTACAGTCATTGGTCATACTTATCTTTGTCATCTAAACTACTTAAAACCCATGGCCATTACTTTAAAATTTTATATCTCTTCATGAAGGTACAAAGGAGTAAGTGCCTAGACTGTCAGAAGTTTGATGCTTGTTGATAGTCTTCCAATGCTCTGTTCTTGAAGCATTTTGGATACAAGGAAGCTACAAGAGTTAGTGTTCATTTGGGACTAACATGAAGTGTTTCTGGGTTGTGGTTCACCGGCTATAAGTGTTAGACTGAAGAGTGGTCTGTCTGGTGAAAATAGGGTCTACCAAGGAAAAGAGAAGTTGAGTTCCAAGTTGCTACCAAATAAAGACCTCTCATTGGACTTGGAAAATCAGGTCATGAAGAGAGTATTACAAAGACTTCGCACCAAGTTTGTTGGATACAAACCGTGAAGAGAAAGTGGGGGAATGCCTCTATATTGCAAGCTTTAGGGGGAGTTCCTCCACTTACGCTTGAGGGGGAGAAATGTTATAATCAAGATGGCAAGATGGTTAAAGAAGTGTGATCAAGATGGGTAGTTCAAGGAATTCGTGTCCAAACATCTCGAGCTGATCTGACCAAATATGATCAAGGTGGTTAAGGAAAGTTAAAAGAAAAAAAGTAAGAAGCATGTTCTGAACTCGGTGTATGGACTCACTAAAGAATCACTCAAGAAGTCAGAGATACTTAAGGTTTTGGTTCAATCCTATTCTCCAAGACCAACAAAAGCCTTTAGTGCATCATGACTGAGGGTTCCGAGACAATGCCGAGAGATGGAAGGGCTTCTCCTTGTTTATTTATCATGAAATATCAGATTGGGAAGGTTCTGATCATGAAAAAAGGAAGAGTTGTGACTAAGCTATCTTTGGAGATCATACCCATATCATCAACAAGGCCAAAATCAATCGTTTGACCGTGTACTTTGTGAAGCACATCTTGCCAAGCCTCCACATGAAAGTGTAAACAAGCTGATACTAGAGAGAAGAATGAAGAGGCCAAGGTTAGAAAACTGATGGTGATGGTGAATGAATCAAAGAAACCAAAGCCAGAGATGCTGAGGTAATGATTCAAAGATCTAAAACAAAGTTAAGACGATTCAAGAAGCTGAAAACTCTTGGCAAGGTGAAACCACCAAGAACCCTAAGTCTAAAGGAGAGTCAAATAAGTCGCTAGATGGTTGACAAAAATGACAGACCAGAGAGGCATGACATACCTAGGCATGGGTGAGAATAGTGATCTGAGAAACAGAAAGTGTGGCTTGGTTATAACCAAGGAGTTGAAGGCTCTTGGAATGGAAGATGGGCTTGGTGCTGAGTAGTTCTTGGCAAACAGAAGAAGTCCCATGGGAAGACAGTCTCTGGTACAAGAAGAAAGGCAGACCTGATCTCCCCTGTTTCCGAGAAAGAGTGAAGACATGAGGAGAAGCTCAAGGGAAACTTGAAGGAGAGTTGCAGGAAACAGAGATGAAGCATAACGCATAGAAGCAAAAGACCGGACAAGAGGAAGCTTAAGAAAAGCTGATGTGGCTTAAAGCTATCCTTGAAGATCTTGGTAATTGAGGTCTTCACACTACTCTATCTTTCTTTATCATATTTCCCACTCTTAGACGATATGCTCTTTTCCTCATCATAGAATTTTTCCCAAGTGGTTTTTTCTATGATGAGGTTTTTACCGAGGTAATGCCTATGTAGGTCCAAGTTTAGTCTTTGATCATCGTCGACTAAGCTTGAGGGGGAGTATTGAAAAAAAAAAAGAAAAAGGAATTTTAGATGTAATTTATTTGCAGCTAAATGCTGTTTAAGTATTGATGTTCCTGTTTTAATATTGTTGTTGCTCTCTCTTGTTAGGGTTTCCTCCTTCCACTATAAAAGGAGGAACCCTTATTTTGTTGTAACCTAATTCTACCAAATTCCCCTTTTGGGGGGCTGTGCCTCGGGTTACTGTTCACAGACGAAAATCTTCTTGAGTCTCCTTAATCTCTCTAATCTCTTAATCTTGCATATTATTCTGCATAATCTTACACAAACCCAATGGGAAAAAACTCCTTGGGAGGAAAAGAGTGTAGTGTCTCTGGAAATGGAGAGGCATGATCAAGGATGAGTGCGATCTATTAGTCCAAGCTTGCTGTGAATGTGGTTGCAAATCTTGAGACTTGTAGATTTGGTGAATATGTCAGCGAGCTGATCTTCGCTTCTTGTGTAGCATGGGAGGATTACTCCTTCAACTTTGTGACAATCCACTTCTATGTGCTTGGTTCGTTCATGGAAGACTGAGTTTGTAGCAATATGAATTGCTGCTTGATTGTCACAATGCATGGTAATGGGACTTGTGCTCTCAATTCCCAGATCTTTTAGAAGCGCCGTTAGCCATACTAGCTCATTTGTGAGCTTCTTCATTGCTCTATACTCACTTTCAGTGCTTAAGCATGAGACGACCTTTTCCTTCTTGGATTTCCTGGTTACTAAGTTCCCTCCAATAAATGTGCAATAGCCGGTTTTGGATTTTCTATTCATTATATCTCCAGCATTATCCGCATCACAATAGCCCACAACTTCAGTACTATTATTCTTTCCCATCCAAACACCTTGCCCTGGTGATCCTTTGATGTATCTCAGAATTCTTTCCACCATATTCCAGTGGTGCACCAAGGGCTCTTTCATGTGTTGGCTCACCTGATTCAGCGCAAAACATAGGTCAGACCTTTTTATGGTTAAGTAAATTAACTTACCTACAAGCCGCCGGTATTGAGATGGATCTTCAAATGGTTTGTCAAGTGGATCTTGTCCTTTCTCCCCCTTTCTCCTGACCTTGTAGCCATCTTCCAGAGTGTCTTGACCGGTTTAGAACCTGATTTTCCTGTCTTTGTAAGCAAATCGAGTGAATATTTTCTTTGGGATAAAAACAAGCCTTCCGGAGAGCGGCATATCTCTATACCTAGAAAATATTTAAGTTCACCTAGATCTTTTATATCAAATACAGATTTAAGGAAAAGTTTAGTTTCTTGAATACCTGCTTGATCAT
Source organism: Cardamine occulta (assembly GCA_028015245.1). Classification (NCBI taxonomy): domain Eukaryota; kingdom Viridiplantae; phylum Streptophyta; class Magnoliopsida; order Brassicales; family Brassicaceae; genus Cardamine; species Cardamine occulta. The sequence continues at coordinate 6,902,942 of CM051377.1, forward strand.
TGCCGGAAATGATCAAGTCATCTACATATACCAAGAGTACAATGATTCCTTGAGCACTTCGAGAAGTAAACAAGGTGTGATCAGCCTCTGATCTTTTAAATCCTTTGGATGTTAATGTGAAGCTTAGCTTGTGGTACCAGGCTCTTGGGGATTGCTTCAAGCCGTAAATGGCTTTTCTAAGTTTAAAAACTTTGCCTTGAGGAATTGAACTTTCAAGACCCGGTGGAGGCTTCATGTACACTTCCTAGTCAAGCTCTCCTTGGAGGAATGCGTTTTTGACATCCATTTGCCATAATTCCCAAGATAGATTGGTTGCCAAAGATCGAATCACTCGGACTGTATGGAACTTAGCCACTGGTGCAAAGGTGTCCGTATAGTCTTCTCCATAAGTTTGAGTAAATCCCCTTGCAACCATGCGAGCTTTATACCTTTCGATTTCTCCATTGCTGTGATACTTGATGGTGAATACCCATTTAGATGTCACAGCTCTTTTTCCCGAAGGTAGATCATTCACATCCCAAGTGTGATTTCTAACCATTGCTTCTATCTCAGCATCTATAGCATCCATCCAGACCTTGATTTCTTTTGCTTCTTCATAGTTCTTTGGAATGTAATACTGCTTTTATCTTTCCAAGGAATGCTTGATGATCTGATGGCAAGAGGGCAAGAGAACACTGAGCTTGGATAGGGTGAGCCACAACTTGATAGTTATAATAGATCCTAGTTTGTTTCCAATGGTCCGGACCAAATCTTTGGCGTGTGCTTCTTCGCAAGGTTGGTGCTGGTGCCTCTTCTTCCTCATGATATTCATTTTCCTGAATATCAGCTTCTGGTGGAGTTTCTTGATTAACTCCCCCTTGTTCATTTACTCCTTCATCATTCTCTTGCTTATTTTGAACATTTACCCCTTCTTCTTGAATATGATCTTCTTGATTGTTTGCAGGGGCTGTTTGATCTTCATTCATTTGAGGAAGACCCATGTGACTTAAAATGTGTTGAAGAGGCTGCTCGATCTGCTGTAGAGTCAGCCAAGTCTTTCACACTTTTCCAGTCCGACTTCTCAAAATAACTTTGATCTTCTAGGAATTTTACATCTCTAGACGTCATGATGCATTTGGTGCTTGGGTCATAGCATCTATACCCTTTTTTAGTAGTGGAGTATCCAATGAACACGCTTCTAGTGCTTTTAGCATCTAACTTACTCCTTTGATCCTTTGGCACTAATACAAAATAAACACTACCAAACACACGTAAGTGATTAATATTTGGTTTGGTTTTGTTTAATACCTCAAATGGTGATAAGTCATCTAAGACTTTTGTTAGAATTCTATTTATGAGGTAGCATGCGGTCATGACAGCATCTCCCCAAAATCTCCTTGGCATGTTTTTGTGGAACATCATTGATCTTGCTACTTCCATCAGATGCCTATTCTTCCTTTCGGCCACTCCATTTTGTTGTGGAGTATAAGGACAGCTTGTTTGGTGAAGGATGCCATGATTTGCCAAATGAGCCTTGAAAGTGTGGCTTGTGTATTCCCCTCCATTATCCGATCTTAGCACCTTAATTTTAGCATTGAAATGATTAGTCACATATGTTTGAAAGTTGACAAATGCCTCAAATACTCTATCTTTAGAAGGTAACAAGGTGACCTATGTATATTTTGATTTTTCATCTATGAATGTCACAAAGTATTTTAGGTTATCTCTAGATAGGCAAGGTGAGGTCCAAACATCAGAGTGAACTAAATCAAAACAATTCTCATATATTGATAAGGAGTTTTGGAAAACACTTCTACAATGTTTTCCCAAAATACAAGACTCACACTTAGAGTTATCAAATACTACATTGGGCATAATTAATTTTAAAGCTCTAGAATGAGGATGGCCTAATCTAGCATGCCAAAAATCATTTGAACTACTAGCTACATGACAGGAACTAATAAACGGCAAACTAGCAGAGTTGGAGCATCTAGAATGGTTCTTGAGATCTTCTAGAGTATACAACTCTCCCTTAGTGTTCCCCTTGCCTAAAACTTCACCAGTTTTAATATCCTGAAAATGAAAGCTGTTAGGTCCAAATATAGCATAAGCATTGAGATTGGTGGTAGCTCTTTTTACCGAGACCAAATTATTGCTAAATGTAGGCATGTAAAAAGCACTAGATTCATTTCCAAAGAGGTTTAAATTTCCTACGCCTTTAATTGGCACTCTAACTCCATTAGCAACTTCAACATGACCAGAGGTGTTTTGAATATTATTTAGTAGATCGGAATCTTTAATCATATGGTGAGAAGCTCCTGAATCTACTAAAAGTGTTTTTGAATAGTTAGAGGCTAGAAAGGTGATACCAGACTCCTTGCAAATTTCCATGGTCTTGATCATTGCCTCTAAGTCTGCTCTGCTCATGGTGATCATGCCATTGTTCTCTAAAGTAGAGGCTTGATTAGAATGGCCGTTTGGAGCACTTGGGTTCATACCGAGTGCTGTAGTTGGTTGAGTGGCTGGAGCATAATTTGAAGCGTTTGCTTCATTTGCTTGCTCTGAAGTTGGCTCTGAGATGAGGATGAAGGATAAAGCACTCTTCCTTGGTGTGTCCTCTCCTTTGGTTGAATTTGCCAATGTTCTTGCAATGTTCACATTGCTTTGTTGTTCTTTTCTTGTTGGAACTGAATGGAGGTTTGTAAAACCCTTTGTTTGCCGTTGGCAACTCTCCTTTGCTGAAGAGATCTTAGGAGCCTTGCTCCTTTTGGATTTGAGAGCAGACATTCTCAAGGCTTGGTAGCTTCTCCTCCCTTAAAATGTACTTTATAAGGTCATTAAATTTCGGATGAAGAGATTGGAGAAGTCCAAATACTCGATCTTGCTCTTTTCTTTCCTCTATAATTTTAAGGTCTTTTGTGCTTGGCCTCAGCATATCCAATTCAGCAAGTAATGATCTATATTTACCAAAGTGTTTGGTAAAATCTTGATCTTCTTGAGTGAGGTTGCTGAGATCTTTCTTCACTTCGAATACTCTTGAAAGATTGGTGATGTCTCCATACACCTTCTTTAGAGTTTTCCAAAGTTCTTGACCTGTCTCGCAATATGAGTAAGATTCAAATATTGAATCACTCAAGGAGCTGTGGATTATGCTGAGCACCATTTGATCTTTTTGCAGCCACTTTTCCCGAGCTTCTTCATCTCCTTCTTGAAGCTCTTTTCTTTTTGCTGGTTCAACTTGATTCCACAAGCCGCCCGCGTCCGTACAAGTTAAATTTTGTCGACCGTGACCATAGGAGATAGTTCTCTCCTCTTAGGGTGACTCTAATTACGGTTGGTTTTGTCTCCTCCATGATAAAAAAATATGACTAACCGTTTGATACTACACTGCCTTAACTTCACTAACTCGTCTAGGATGAATTAATTTCAATCTCAGAGTTGGGAAAATGTTCTTTGAGAAATCTCCAGAAATAAACCACTCTAACTTCACAGAGCTCGTCTAGGATGAATATATATCAATCTCAGAGCTTTTGGAGGAAGTTAAAAGGATGTATTTCCAGAAAAACCAAAGAAATTTTTGGAGAAGACAGTGAACAGTTCCAAAAACGGACAGAAATTTGAATTTTCAAAAAAAATTCTTTCGATTTGGAGCTTTGTAGAGCTTGTGAATGCTGCGGAAGCTTTGAATATGAAGGAGGAGATGACGTAAAATGCAAAGGAGACAAAGAGGAGAGCTGAATCTTGAAGAACCAGTTTCTGAAATTTTCTGAGCTGTGACAATGTCAATTTTGAAAAAAAAAAATAATAGATGAAGAGAATGAGGAAATCAAAGCTCTGATACCATGTTAGAATTCAGAGTTTAAGTTTGCTAGAAACAAGCATGAGAGTAGCTAAATGAATAATAATAAGATTGAGAATAGAGAGATTTTATTATCTCTTGTGAGATTTTATTATCTCAGTAGTTGTAAAGTGTTACAATGGATTACATATTTATAGAACTCTTAAACGCAAAAATAACTAGGTGTTTCTTGTAGTTCAGAGTCTAATCTATCCGTTGGGAATAGTAATATAGCCGTTGGAGTTCAAAATAGAGCTGTTGGAGATGAAAACAATTTGGGCGTCATTTCTGGGCTTCTCTTCTTGGGCCTCTCTTCTTTCGGCCACTCCATTTTGTTGTGGAGTATAAGGACAGCTCGTTTGGTGAAGGATGCCATGATTTGCCAAATGAGCCCTGAAAGTGTGGCTTGTGTATTCCCCTCCATTATCCGATCTTAGCACCCTAATTTTAGCATTGAAATGATTAGTCACATATGTTTGAAAGTTGACAAATGTCTCAAATACTCTATCTTTAGAAGGTAACAATGTGACCCATGTATATTTTGATTTTTCATCTATGAATGTCATAAAGTATTTTAGGTTATCTCTAGATAGGCAAGGTGAGGTCCAAACATCAGAGTGAACTAAATGAAAACAATTCTCATATATTGATAAGGAGTTTTGGAAAACACTTCTACAATGTTTTCCCAAAATACAAGACTCACACTTAGAGTTATCAAATACTACATTGGACATAATTAATTTTAAAGCTCTAGAATGAGGATGGCCTAATCTAGCATGCCAAAAATCATTTGAACTACTAGCTACATGACAGGAATTAATAAACGGCAAACTAGCAGAGTTGGAGCATCTAGAATGGTTCTTGAGATCTTCTAGAGTATACAACTCTCCCTTAGTGTTCCCCTTGCCTAAAACTTCACCAGTTTTAATATCCTGAAAATGAAAGCTGTTAGGTCCAAATATAGCATAAGCATTGAGATCGGTGGTAGCTCTTTTTACCGAGACCAAATTATTGCTAAATGTAGGCATGTAAAAGGCACTAGATTCATTTCCAAAGAGGTTTAAATTCCCTACGCCTTTAATTGGCACTCTAACTCCATTAGCAACTTCAACATGACCAGAGGTGTTTTGAATATTATTTAGTAGATCAGAATCTTTAGTCATATGGTGAGAAGCTCCTGAATCTACTAAAAGAGTTTTTGAAGAGTTAGAGGCTAGAAAGGTGATACTGGACTCCTTGCAAATTCGCATGGTCTTGATCATTGCCTCCAAGTCTGCTCTGCTCATGGTGATCATGCCATTGTTCTCTGAAGTAGAGGCTTGATTAGAATGGCCGTTTGGAGCACTTGGGTTCATACCGAGTGATGTTGTTGGTTCAGTGGCTGGAGCGTAATTTGAAGCTTTTGCTTCATTCGCTTGTTGCCTTGCTCTGAAGTTGGCTCTGAGATGAGGATGAAGGATAAAGCACTCCTCCTTGGTGTGTCCTCTCCCTTGGTTGAATTTGCCAATGTTTTTGCAATGTTCACACTGCTTTGTTGTTCCTTTCTTGTTGGAACTGAATGGGGATTTGTAAAACCCTTTGTTTGCCGTTGGCAACTCTCCTTTGCTGAAGAGATCTAAGGAGCCTTGCTCCTTTTGGATTTGAGAGCAGACGTTCTCAAGGCTTGGTTGCTTCTCCTCCCTTAAAATGTACTTTATAAGGTCATTAAATTTCGGATGGAGAGATTGGAGAAGTTCAAATACTCGATCTTGCTGTTTTTTTTCCTCTATAATTTTGAGGTCTTTTGTGCTTGGCCTCAGCATATCCAATTCAGCAAGTAATGATCTATATTTACCAAAGTGTTTGGTCAAATCTTGATCTTCTTGAGTGAGGTTGCTGAGATCTTTCTTCACTTCGAATACTCTTGAAAGATTGGTGATGTCTCCATACACCTTCTTTAGAGTTTCCCAAAGTTCTTGAGCTGTCTCGCAATATGAGTAAGATTCAAATATTGAATCACTCAAGGAGCTGTGGTTTATGCTGAGCACCATTTGATCTTTTTGCAGCCACTTCTCCCGAGCTTCTTCATCCCCTTCTCGAAGCTCTTTTCCTTTTGCTGGTTTAACTTGATTCCACAAGTCGCGTCCGTACAAGTTGGATTTTGTCGATCGTGACCATAGGAGATAATTCTCTCCTCTTAGGGTGACTCTAATTGCGGTTGGTTTTGTCTCCTCCATGATAAAAAAATATGACTAACCGTTTTATACTACACTGCCTCAACTTCACTAACTCGTCTAGGATGAATTAATTTCAATCTCAGAGTTGGGAAAATGTTCTTTGAGAAATCTCCAGAAATAGACCACTCTAACTTCACACAGCTCGTCTAGGATGAATATATATCAATCTCAGAGCTTTTGGAGGAAGTTAAAAAGATGTATTTCGAGGAAAACCAAAGAAATTTTCGGAGAAGACAGTGAACAGTACCAAAAACGGACAGAAATTTGAATTTTCGAAAAAACTCTTTCGATTTGGAGCTCTGTAGAGCTTGTGAATGCCGCGGAAGCTTTCAATCTGAAGGAGGAGATGATGTAAATGCAAAGGAGACAAAGAGGAGGCCTGAATCTTCAAGAACCAGTTTCTGAAATTTTCTGGGCTGTGACAATGTCAATATTGAAAAAAAAGAAACAGAGGAAGAGAATGAGGAAATCAAAAACTTGATCTTGTTTATGGATCAAAACTTTGATACCATGTTAGAATTCAGAGTTTAAGTTTGCTAGAAACAAGATTGAGAGTAGCTGACTGAATAATAATAAGATTGAGAATAGAGAGATTTTATTATCTCTTATGAGATTTTATTATCTCAGTAGTTGTAAAGTGTTACAATGAGTTACGTATTTATAGAACTCTTAAACGCAAAAATAACTAGGTGTATCTTGTAGTTCAGACTCTAATCTATCCGTTGGGAATAGTAACAAAGCCGTTGGAGTTCAAAATAGAGATATTGGAGACCAAAACAATTTGGGCATCATTTCTGGGCTTTTCTTCTTGGGCCTCTCTTCTTTTATTCCTTGTTGGGTATTTGTTGCTTGATTAATATCTCATAGGTGTTTCTAATGGTGAAAATGGGGAGTTGTAGCAAGAAGACACATATTGAGGCTTAAACAAGACCTATTGATGTGAATATGAAGATTCATTAGTTTCACGGACGAGGATTTTGAAATTTTCAAGCTGATACACCTAAAACGAAGTTATGACCCTTCAAGAAGCAAATGAGAATGAATATAAGTGTTGAAGTGTAGTCAGAGGACTTTAATCTCTCACAACTGTTTTGAGAAGTTCAAGAGCCACTACAGAGTGCCATTGTAAGCTCTGTACTGGGTTTCGGTGATGAAACTTCATGATAGGCTTAGATTCACCCTTTTAGCTCTTCATGACATGATCAAGCATGCTACTACGGAGTAGAAGCAGATCAACAAAAGAAACAAGCCTTATAGCTTATCCCATAATTCCATTTGTTCTTAGAATCCTATAGGAGTTTGTAATGGTGAGAATGGGGAGTTGTAGAAAGAAGACATATATGGAGGCTTAAACAAGACCTATTGATGTGAATATGAAGAATCATTGGTTTCAGGGACAAGGATTTTCAAATTTTGAAGCGGATACACCTAAAACGGAGTTATGACTCTTCAAGAAGCATATGAGAGTGAATAGAAGTGTTGAAGTGTAGTCAGAGGACTTTAATCTCTCACAACTGTTTTGAGAAGTTCAACAGCCACTACAGAGTGCCATGGTATGCTCTGTACTGGGTTTCAGCGATGAAACTTCATGAAAGGCTAAGATTCAACCTTTTAGCTCTCTTGATGACATGATTAAGCATGCTACTAACGTGTAGAAGCAGATAAACGAAAGAAACAAGCATTATACTGTTAGAATTCAGAGTTTAAGTTTGCTAGAAACAAGAATGAGAGTAGCTGAATGAATAATAATAAGATTGAGAATAGAGAGATTTTATTATCTCTTATGAGATTTTATTATCTCAGTAGTTGTAAAGTGTTACAATGGATTACATATTTATAGAACTCTTAAACGCAAAAATAACTAGGTGTATCTTGTAGTTCAGAGTCTAATCTATCCGTTGGGAATAGTAATAGAGCCGTTGGAGTTCAAAATAGAGCTGTTGGAGACGAAAACAATTTGGGCGTCAGTTCTGGCCTTCTCTTCTTGGGCCTCTCTTCTTTTATTCCTTGTTGGGTATTTGTTGCTTGATTAATACTCCCCCTCAAACTTAGCCGGAATGAGTGTGGAGACTAAGTTTGATTTTCCAGAAACAAATCCTCACAACTACCTCATTAAAAACCTCACAAGTACAAACCCAGTGGGAAAAACTCCTTGTGAGGAAAAGAGTGTAGTGTCTCTGGAAATGGAGAGGCATGATCAAGGATGAGTGAGATCTATTAGTCCAAGCTTGCTCTGAATGTGGTTGCAAATCTTGAGACTTGTAGATTTGGTGAATATGTCAGCAAGCTGATCTTCGCTTCTTGTGTAGAATGGGAGGATTACTCCTTCAATGATCTTCTCTCTAACTTTGTGACAATCCACTTCTATGTGCTTGGTTCGTTCATGGAAGACTGAGTTTGTAGCAATGTGAATTGCTGCTTGATTGTCACAATGCATGGTAATGGGACTTGTGCTCTCAATTCCCAGATCCTTTAGAAGCGCCTTTAGCCATACTAGCTCATTTGTGAGCTTCTTCATTGCTCTATACTCACTTTCAGCGCTTGAGCATGAGACGACCTTTTGCTTCTTAGATTTCCAGGTTACTAAGTTCCCTCCAATAAATGTGCAATAGCCAGTTGTGGATTTTCTATCCATCGTATCTCCAGCATAATCCGCATCACAATAGCCCACAACTTCAGTACTATTATTCTTTCCCATCCAAACACCTTGCCCTGGTGATCCTTTGATGTATCTCAGAATTCTTTCCACCATATTCCAGTGGTGCACCAAGGGCTCTTTCATGTGTTGGCTTACCTGATTCACAGCAAAGCATAGGTCAGGCCTTGTTATGGTTAAGTAAATTAACTTACCTACAAGCCGCCGGTATTGAGCTGGATCTTCAAATGGTTTGTCAAGTGGATCTTGTCCTTTCTCCCCCTTTCTCCTGACCTTGTAGCCATCTTCCAGAGGTGTCTTGGCCGGTTTAGAACCTAATTTTCCTGTCTCTGTAAGCAAATCGAGTGAATATTTTCTTTGGGATAGAAACAAGCCTTCCGGAGAGCGGCATATCTCTATACCTAGAAAATATTTAAGTTCACCTAGATCTTTTATATCAAATACAGATTTAAGGAAAAGTTTGGTTTCTTGAATACCTGCTTGATCATTGCCGAAAATGATCAAGTCATCTACATATACCAAGACTACAATGATTCCTTGAGCAATTTGAGAAGTAAACAAGGTGTGATCAGCCTCTGATCTTTTAAATCCTTTGGCTGTTAGTGTAAAGCTTAGCTTGTGGTACCAGGCTCTTGGGGATTGCTTCAAGCCATAAATAGCTTTTCTAAGTTTGAAAACTTTGCCATGAGGAATTGAACTTTCAAGACCTGGTGGAGGCTTCATGTACACTTCTTCTTCAAGCTCTCCTTGGAGAAATGCGGTTTTGACAGCCATTTGCGTTAATGCCCAAGATAGATTGGTTGCCAATGATAAAATCACTCGAACTGTATGGAGCTTAGCCACTGGTGCAAAGGTGTCCGTATAGTCTTCTCCATAAGTTTGAGTAAATCCCCTTGCAACTATTCGAGCTTTATACCTTTCGATTTCTCCATTGCTGTGATACTTGATGGTGAATACCCATTTAGATGTCACAGCTCTTTTTCCCGAAGGTAGATCACTTACATCCCAAGTGTGATTTCTAACCATTGCTTCTATCTCAGCATCTATAGCATCCATCCAGACCTTGATTTCTTTTGCTTCTTCATAGGTCTTTGGAATGTAATGCTGCTCTATCTTTCCAAGGAATGCTTGATGATCTGATGGCAAGAGGGCAAGAGAACACTGAGCTTGGATAGGGTGAGCCACAACTTGATGGTTATAATAGACCCTAGTTTGTTTCCAATGGTCTGGACCAAATCTTTGGCGTGTGCTTCTTCGCAAAGTTGGTGCTGGTGCCTCTTCATTTTCCTGAATATCAGCTTCTGGTGGAGTTTCTTGATTAACTCCCCCTTGTTCATTTACTCCTTCGTCATTCTCTTGCTTATTTTGAACATTTACCCCTTCTTCTTGAATCTGATCTTCTTGATTGTTTGCAGGGGCTGTTTGATCTTCATTCATTTGAGGAAGACCCATGTGACTTAAAATGTGTTGAAGAGAGGCTGCTCGATCTGTTGTAGAGTCAGCCAAGTCTTTCACACTTTCCCAGCCCGACTTCTCAAAATAACTTTGATCTTCTAGGAATTTTACATCTCTAGACGTCATGATGCGTTTGGTGCTTGGATCATAGCATCTGTACCCTTTTTGAGTAGTGGAGTATCCAATGAACACGCTTCTAGTGCTTTTAGCATCTAACTTATTCCTTTGATCCCTTGGCACTAAGACAAAACAAACACTACCATACACACGTAAGTGATTAATATTTGGTTTGGTTTTGTTTAATACCTCAAATGGTGATAAGTCATCTAAGACTTTTGTTAGAATTCTATTTATGAGGTAGCATGCGGTCATGACAGCATCTCCCCAAAATCTCCTTGGCATGTTTTTGTGGAACATCATTGATCTTGCTACTTCCATCAGATGCCTATTCTTCCTTTCGGCCACTCCATTTTGTTGTGGAGTATAAGGACAGCTTGTTTGGTGAAGGATGCCATGATTTGCCAAATGAGCCTTGAAAGTGTGGCTTGTGTATTCCCCTCCATTATCCGATCTTAGCACCTTAATTTTAGCATTGAAATGATTAGTCACATATGTTTGAAAGTTGACAAATGCCTCAAATACTCTATCTTTAGAAGGTAACAATGTGACCCATGTTTATTTTGATTTTTCATCTATGAATGTCACAAAGTATTTTAGGTTATCTCTAGATAGGCAAGGTGAGGTCCAAACATCAGAGTGAACTAAATCAAAACAATTCTCATATATTGATAAAGAGTTTTGGAAAACACTTCTACAATGTTTTCCCATAATACAAGACTCACACTTAGAATTATCAAATACTACATTGGGCATAATTAATTTTAAAGCTCTAGAATGAGGATGGCCTAATCTAGCATGCCATAAATCATTTGAACTACTAGCTACATGACAGGAATTAATAAACGGCAAACTAGCAGAGTTGGAGCATCTAGAATGGTTCTTGAGATCTTCTAGAGTATACAACTCTCCCTTAGTGTTCCCCTTGCCTAAAACTTCACCAGTTTTAATATCCTGAAAATGAAAGCTGTTAGGTCCAAATATAGCATAAGCATTGAGATCGGTGGTAGTTCTTTTTACCGAGACCAAATTATTGCTAAATGTAGGCCTGTAAAAAGCATGAGATTCATCTCAAACTAGGTATAAATTTCCTCAGCCTTTAATTGGCACCCTAACTCCATTAGCAACTTCAACATGACCAGAGGTGTTTTGAATATTATTTAGTAGATCAGAATCTTTAATCATATGGTGAGAAGCTCCTGAATCTACTAAAAGTGTTTTTGAATAGTTAGAGGCTAGAAAGGTGATACCAGACTCCTTGCAAATTTGCATGGTCTTGATCATTGCCTCTAAGTCTGCTCTGCTCATGGTGATCATGCCATTGTTCTCTGTAGTAGAGGCTTGATTAGAATGGCCGTTTGGAGCACTTGGGTTCATACCGAGTGCTGTAGTTGGTTGAGTGGTTGGAGCATAATTTGAAGCGTTTGCTTCATTTGCTTGTTGCCTTGCTCTGAAGTTGGCTCTGAGATGAGGATGAAGGATAAAGCACTCCTCCTTGGTGTGTCCTCTCCCTTGGTTGAATTTGCCAATGTTCTTGCAATGTTCACATTGCTTTTGTTGAAGTGAGGACTGATTATTGAAGTGAAGACTGGATGGGAATTATTGAAGTCAAGATTGAACTGGTCTTATAAGAAGAGAGGTCTGTTTGAACTCTCACAGTTTGACTTGTCAAACTGTGACTTTATATTTTGTGGCTGTCATTTTTCCCACATGTTAATTAATTTTAGCCACTTGTTTAGCTTGCTTAGAGTGGATATATGATTGTAAAGGACCCATACACGAAATTAATGAGATGAGATAAGAAGAAAAAATATCTCTCACTTTCTTCTTCTTCATTTTCGTGGGTACTGTTCATTATTCTCCAAAATTCTCCAAAATCTCAAACAACAGATCTGTGTATTTCTACATGGTATCAGAGCAATAAGCTCCTAAAGACCACGTTTTTCTTAATCTTTCATTGTATCAAGCCTTTGTGATGGATAATCTCAAGTTCTTCACCTTACCTGTTGTTCTGAAAGGGGACAACTATCTCTTGTGGTCCAGAACCACAAAGACAGCACTTAGAAGCCGTGGATTATGGATCCATTGTCTTACATCTGAGGAGATTCCTCTGAGTCAAACAGAAGCTGGCACCACTTCAGGGGGAGTTGAAGGGACTGGCGCTGTAGCTACAGAGGGAGAGCTAGAGTCTCCAGCCCAAATAAGCTCTAGCAAAGAGGATTCCAAGTGGATCCAAGAAGATCAGTTGGTATTGACTGTTCTTCAGAGCTCCTTAGAGCCTAGCATCCTAGCATCTTATTCTTATGTAGAGACGGCAAAGGAGTTATGGGATACACTCTTGGGAGTGTATGGAAATGAATCCAACCTCAGTAGGATTTATGAGATCAAGAAGGCTCTCAGCAATCTTCAACAAGGGGGGAAGGATTTCAAGGATCTCTTTGGTGAGTTCAGGGGACTGTGGGCAGAGCTTTGCGTGCTCGGGCCCCCTACGATTGATATCAAGGAGATGGTGGAGAGGAGAGAGCAAGATCAAGTGTTTGGTTTGCTCCTCACTCTTGATGAGTCATACTTTGGACTGGTTCAGCACATTCTGAGGTTTGAGAAGCTGCCTACTCTCAACCAAGTGTGCATGATGATTCAAAAGGAGGAAGGCTCCAGGGGTCTCTTTAAAGCGACAAGTGAAGTTGCTCATGTGAGCAAAGCAAAATATATCAGATTGATGGCTGACAAGAAGAACCTTGTGTGTGATCATTGTAAGATGAAAGGACACACCAAGGATAAATGCTGGACTCTCTATCCGCATCTAAAGCCCAAGAACTTCAAAGTGGCGGGTCAGACGTCAAGGGGAGTGGCTGGAGTAGCTACATCCAACGTAGATGATGTGGTCAGAAAGTCAGACCTAGATGCTCTAATCAAGAGCATCACCAAGCTTGCAGAATCTGGTAAGGGGTTCTTCACCTCTAGAACTCACAAACAAGTTATAGTGGATTCTGGTGCTTCTCATCATATGATTAGTGATAAGGAATTATTGTCTAATGTCGAACCACATGGTGGAAAGGTTACAATTGCTAATGGACAGGATGTTGAGATTAGAGGAATTGGGAATTTAGAGTTATTTAAAAGGAAGCTGAAAGCTCTATATTTGCCAGATTTTTCTAACAATTTATTGTCTGTTCAAAAGCAACAAAGGACTTTGATTGTGTGGTTGTCTTTAGTCCTGATGATGTAAAGTTTCAGGACATTAAATCGGGGCAGACCATCGGGGAAGGTTGCTCCAAGGGTGGTCTCTATGTTTTGGATGAAAAGCAACCTGTTGTGGATAAGCCTATTAGTAAGTCAGCACTAAGCACTTTTTGGCACGAGAGATTGGGTCATCCTCATCTTAAAGCTCTCCAGCTTGCTCGCTTTAATCAGAAAGCACAAGATCATAAGGACTGTGAAGCGTGCATTCTAGGGAAACATTGCAGAACTGTTTTTCCGGAATCGAGTACGTTGTATGATACGTGTTTTGATCTTGTACATTCTGATGTATGGACAGCTCCTTGTTCAACCCGTGATCAATATAAGTATTTTGTTTCTTTTATTGATGAGAAGTCTAAATACACATGGGTTACACTTATGAGTTCTAAGAGCCAGGTTCTCAAGGCGTTCTCCAATTTCTACAATTATGTCTTTACTCAGTTTGGGGCTAAGATCAAAGTTCTGAGGAGTGATAATGGTGGAGAATACATGGGTAATGATTTTAAGAGGTTTCTGGAGGAACAGGGAATCGTGCATCAGACTTCTTGTGCATATACTCCACAGCAAAATGAAGTGGCTGAACGCAAGAACAGACATTTAATGGAAGTATCTAGGGCAATGTTGTTTGAGAGAAGTGTACCTAAGGAGTATTGGGGTGATGCTGTGATGACAGCCTGCTATCTAATAAACCGGCTACCAGCAGCTCATCTTGGAAACATTTCTCCATTTGAGGTATTAAACAAAGTTAAACCTTCTATTGATCATTTGCGTGTGTTTGGGTGTGTCTGCTTCGTTTTTGTTCCAGAAACTCAGAGGCACAAGTTAGAGCCAAAGAGCATCAAGTGTATGTTCATTGGGTATTCCTCTACACAAAAGGGGTACAAGTGTTACAATCCAACCACAGGCGGTGCATATATCAAGAGAGGTTAAATTTGTTGAAGATAAGGGATATTTTGGTACAAAGAGTTGGGATAATGATTTAACCTCATCTGTGGAAAATGCATCTACATTAAGGGTTATTCTTCAAGGGGTAGCTCCAGGTGTTGGTAATGAAAATGAACATATTGATCATGATGATGTTGTGGTAGATGAAGGTGAGAACAGTGATGCTACTGAAGTGGAACCTATGGGTGAACCAGAGGGTAATGTTGGAGATGAGGAATCACCCAATGTTGAGATTAATCTAGAATCAGCTGAAACTGATGCTGTTGAGGAATCCGAGGCATCAGATCCTGAAGAAGAAATTGTACCTCCATTGAGAAGAAGTACAAGGATGAGATTTCCTCCTGAGAATTGGAAGAACACAAGAGTATATTACAATAATCAGGCAGTGGCTCATCCAATTCAGAATCATTGTGCTATGGATCAGTTTCCACAAGAACACCAAGCTTTCCTCGCCAATATTGACCAACATAGGATTCCAAAGAGCTATGAAGAGGCTTGTTTGGATGATGTTTGGGTTCAAGCTATGCTGGAAGAGATAGCATCCATGGTTAAGAATGATACATGGGATGAAGTTGACAAGCCCAACAAGAAGAAGCTGGTTGGCTGTAGGTGGGTGTATACCATCAAGTATACCAGTACTGGGGAAATAGAGAGATACAAGGCGAGGTTAGTTGCCAAGGGTTACACACAAAAGCATGGAGTGGATTACACAGAGACCTTTGCGCTAGTAGCCAAGCTTCATTCGGTACGGGTTCTTCTCTCTATTGCTACTAATCTGTGTTGGAACATATGGCAGATGGATGTGAAAAATGCATTTCTTCAAGGAGATTTAAAGGAAGAAGTGAACATGGTTCCTCCAGAAGGTGTTAGTATGGGTGACAACAAGGTCTGCAAGCTGAAGAAAGCAATTTATGGTCTCAAGCAATCACCTCGGGCTTGGTACCATAAGCTGAGTGGATGTCTTCTTGAGAATGGATTTAGAAAATCAGAAGCAGACCATACATTGTTTACAACAAAGAGCGAGAATGGGACTGTGGCAGTGCTGGTGTATGTGGATGATATTATTGTTACAGGTGATGATGTTGAGGGAATCAAGAGAACGAAGAGATTACTCAAGGCATCATTTGATATTAAAGACCTGGGTGAGCTTAAGTATTTCCTTGGGATTGAGGTATGCAAATTTGATAATGGATTATTTTTATCCCAAAGGAAATATACTCTTGATTTGCTTGAAGAAACAGGGAAGCTTGGAGTAAAACCAGCTAAGACTCCCATTGAGGATGGTTATAAAATATGCCCAGAGGGGGAGCCGCTTATGGAAGTTAAGCAATATCAAAGGCTGGTGGGAAGGTTGATATACTTGACTATCACAAGACCAGACATTTCGTTTGCAGTAAATCAAGCAAGTCAACATATGCAGGCTCCAAGCAAACATCATTGGGGAATGGTTGATCGCATCCTCAGATACCTGAAAGGCACACCAGGCAAAGGTATTTGGATGGGTCATAATAACTCCACTAATATTGTTGGGTACTGTGATGCTGATTGGGCAGGAGATAAGGTTGATAGGAAGTCAACAACTGGGTTTTGTACATTTGTTGGTGGAAATCTGGTTACTTGGAGAAGTAAAAAGCAGAAGGTAGTTTCTAGATCAAGTGCAGAGGCTGAGTACCGAGCAATGGCAAACACAACTGGTGAGTTGGTTTGGATAAAGGCCCTTCTCAAGGATCTAGGAATTGAATCATCTGAGCCCATGACTCTTCATTGTGACAACCAAGCTGCCATCCATATTGCTTCTAACTCCGTGTTCCATGAGAGAACGAAGCATATTGAGGTGGATTGTCACTATGTGAGAGAGAAGGTTGAAGCTGGAATAATTTTGCCAACATTTGTGAGAGGCAGTGACCAATTAGCAGATGTCTTCACCAAAGCAACAACATCTAAGGTGTGTAATGATCTTCATGGCAAGATGGGTTTGTTAGATCTCCACCAACCAATCTTGAGGGGGAGTGTTGAAGTGAGGACTGATTATTGAAGTGAAGACTGGATGGGAATTATTGAAGTCAAGATTGAACTGGTCTTATAAGAAGAGAGGTCTGTTTGAACTCTCACAGTTTGACTTGTCAAACTGTGACTTTATATTTTGTGGCTGTCATTTTTCCCACATGTTAATTAATTTTAGCCACTTGTTTAGCTTGCTTAGAGTGGATATATGATTGTAAAGGACCCATACACGAAATTAATGAGATGAGATAAGAAGAAAAATATCTCTCACTTTCTTCTTCTTCATTTTCGTGGGTACTGTTCATTATTCTCCAAAATTCTCCAAAATCTCAAACAACAGATCTGTGTATTTCTACAGCTTTGTTATTCCTTTCTTGTTGGAACTGAATGGAGGTTTGTAAAACCCTTTGTTTGCCGTTGGCAACTCTCCTTTGCTGAAGAGATCTAAGGAGCCTTGCTCCTTTTGGATTTGAGAGCAGACATTCTCAAGGCTTGGTAGCTTCTCCTCCCTTAAAATGTACTTTATAAGGTCATTAAATTTCGGATGGAGAGATTGGAGAAGTCCAAATACTCGATCTTGCTCTTTTCTTTCCTCTATAATTTTGAGGTCTTTTGTGCTTGGCCTCAGCATATCCAATTCAGCAAGTAATGATCTATATTTACCAAAGTGTTTGGTAAAATCTTGATCTTCTTGAGTGAGGTTGCTGAGATCTTTCTTTACTTCGAATACTCTTGAAAGATTGGTGATGTCTCCATACACCTTCTTTAGAGTTTCCCAAAGTTCTTAAGCTGTCTCGCAATATGAGTAAGATTCAAATATTGAATCACTCAAGGAGCTGTGGATTATGCTGAGCACCATTTGATCTTTTTGCAGCCATTTTTCCCGGGCTTCTTCATCTCCTTCTTGAAGCTCTTTTCCTTTTGCTGGTTCGACTTGATTCCACAAGCCGCGTCCGTACAAGTTGGATTTTGTCGATCGTGACCATAGGAGATAGTTCTCTCCTCTTAGGGTGACTCTAATTGCGGTTGGTTTTGTCTCCTCCATGATAAAAAAAATATGACTAACCGTTTGATACTACACTGTCTCAACTTCACTAACTCGTCTAGGATGACTTAATTTCAATCTCAGAGTTAGGAAAATGTTCTTTAGAGAAATCTCCAGAAATAAACCACTCTAACTTCACACAGCTCGTCTAGGATGAATATATATCAATCTCAGAGCTTTTGGAGGAAGTTAAAAGGATGTATTTCAGGAAAACCAAAGAAATTTTTGGAGAAGGCGATGAACAGTACCAAAAACAGGCGAAATTTGAATTTTCGAAAAAATTCTTTTGATTTGGAGCTCTGTAGAGCTTGTGAATGCTACGTGAAGCTTTGAATATGAAGTAGGAGATGACGTAAATGCAAAGGAGACAAAGAGGAGGGCTGAATCTTGAAGAACCAGTTTACGAAATTTTCTGAGAACATAACAATGTCAATTTTGAAAAAAAAGAAGAAAGCAGATGAAGAGAATGAGGAAATCAAAAACTTGATCTTGTTTATGGATCAAAGCTCTGATACCATGTTAGAATTCAGAGTTTAAGTTTGCTAGAAACAAGAATGAGAGTAGCTGAATGAATAATAATAAGATTGAGAATAGAGAGATTATATTATCTCTTATGAGATTTTATTATCTCAGTAGTTGTAAAGTGTTACAATGGATTACATATTTATAGAACTCTTAAACGCAAAAATAACTAGGTGTATCTTGTAGTTCAGAGTCTAATCTATCCGTTGGGAATAGTAATAGAGCCGTTGGAGTTCAAAATAGAGCTGTTGGAGACGAAAACAATTTGGGCGTCAGTTCTGGCCTTCTCTTCTTGGGCCTTTCTTCTTTTATTCCTTGTTGGGTATTTGTTGCTTGATTAATATATACCTTATCCCATAGTTTTGTTTGTTCGTAGTGAGATTTTAAAGAGATTAGATGGAGAAATTAGGACAGAGATTAGATGAATTAGAGAGAATGAAAGCCACAGCCATTTTCTACTTATAAGCCTAAGGAGGCGTCCATATTGTGTTGAATAACAAGAGAAAAAGGGTTTCCTCCTTTTATAGAAGAAGGAGGATGCCCTAGATAAAAAAAAAACTGCAGCAAAAGTGAAACCGCAGCTTACATGCGGATGAATAGTAATCTCGGGTCTCGGGATGAATAGTACCCGAGATGAATAGTACCCGATCTTCTACACGGAATGCCTTTTCTTAATTGATTCACGGGATGAATAGTAATCTCGGGTCTCGGGATGAATAGTACCCGAGATGAATAGTACCCGGCCATCTTCACGGAATGCCTTTTCTCAATACTCCCCCTCAAGCTTAGCCGTTGGTGAACAAAGACTAAGCTTGGACCTACATAGGCGTTACCTCGGTAAAAACCTCATCATAGAAAAAACCACTTGGGAAAAAATCTATGATGAGGAAAAGAGCATAACGTCTATGAGTAGGGGATATGATCAAGGGTGAGTTGGATCCACAAGCCCTAGTTTGCTGTAGATGTGTTTGCAAACCTTAAGACTCGCTGCTTTGGTGAAGATGTCTGCTAGTTGATCTTCACTTCTTGTAAAGCATGGTAGTGTGACTCCGTCTTTGAGCTTCTCGCGAACTGTGGTGCAGTCGGCTTCTATGTGCTTGGGCCGCTCGTGAAACCACAGAGTTGCTTGGCAATGTGTAGCAGCTTGATGGTCACAATGCATGGTGATGGGTCTTGTGGGTTCAATGCCTAGATCTCTGAGTAGTGCCTTAAGCCAAATGAGTGCTTCCGTGAGCTTCCGCATTGCTCTATACTCGGATTCAGCACTTGAACATGACACTACCTTCTGCTTCTTAGACTTCCATGTCACCAAATTCCCTCAATGAATGTGCAATATCCAGTGGTTGACTTCCTATCATTAGTGTCACCAGCGTAGTCATGCATCACAATAACCAACAATCTCGGCATTCTCATTCTTTCCCATCCATATGCCTTGTCCCGGACTCCCTTTCAGATATCTGAGTATCCTCTCCACCATGTTCCAATGGTATACTTGTGGGGTTTTGCATGTATTGACTCACCTGATTCACAACAAAACATAAGTCGAGTCTTGTTAAAGTCGGATAGATAAGCTTACCCACTAGTCTTCGGTATTGGAGAGGATCAGCATATGGTTTGTCTAATGGATCTTCTTCTTTGAGCTCCTTTCCCTTTTTTCTCCCCCTTTAGGCTTGACCTTGTAGCCATCTGCAAGAGGAGTTTTGGCTGGCTTTGCTCCTATTTTACCTGTCTCATTCAGCAAGTCAAGAGTATATTTCCTTTGTGATAAAAATAAGCCCTCAGAAGGCGACATACTTCAATCCCTAGGAAATATTTTAGTTCTCCAAGATCTTTGATATCAAATACAGTTTTAAGATAGGTTTTAGTTTTGAGAATACCTTCCTTATCATTGCGGAAATGATAAGGTCATCCCATAGACCAATACTAGCGATTCCTCGTGGACTTTGGACTGTGAACAATGTGTGATCAGCTTCAGATCTCTTGAACCCTTTAAACCCGAGTACAGCTCAGTTTGTGGTACCAAGCTCTTGGAGATTGCTTTAGTCCATAGATGGCTTTTCTAAGCCTGCAGAACCTTTCCGAGACAATGGAGTCTTCAAGGCCTGGTGGTGGAGTCATGTACACTTCTTCTTCAAGTTCTCCTTGCAAGAACGCATTCTTCCCATCCATTTGCCATAACTCCCAATCCAGATTTGTAGCCAATGAGAGAACAACTCTAACTGTATGCAGCTTGGCGGGCAAAGCGTTTACGTGTAATCATCTCCATAAGTCTGTGTGAATCCTCTTGCAACAAGTCTTGCTTTGTACCTCTCAACATCTCCATTGCTCAAATACTTGATAGTGAAAAGCCACCGTGAACTAACAGCCTTTTTTCCCAAAGGTAGGTCGGCTTCATCCCATGTATGATTCCTTTCCATCGCCCCCACCTCATTATCCCATGCTCCCAGCCATTCGCTACCCCCTTTCGCTGCTTCATACCTCTGTGTAATCCAATTGAGCATCAATTTTTCCAAGGAAGGCTTGATGAGCAGTTGGTAACAGGTCAGCGAACACACCGCTTGTCTAGGATGCACCACAGCTTGGTTATTGAAATAGACTCTAGTGACCTTCCAATGTTCGGGTCCAAACCTCTGTCTAGTGCTTCTCCGAAGAGGAGGTGGTGGTGGAGGAGGAGGAGTTTCTACTTCATGTCTAACCTCATCATGGTGATCCTCTTGAACCACATCTTCAGTCATACCATCCTCATCTTGATCTTGGTCTTGTTCCATGTCAAGTGGGTTGGGTTCATGAGTGTGCTTTCGATGGTATCAGTTTCTTCCATGGGGTTTGGAGCAGCATGTGTATTCCCAAGCTCAGAATTGGGTTGATCTTCTGTAGTCTCCACTCCTTGTTGGTTGGTTTCGACATTATCAGAGTGTTCTTCTCTCCGAGGAGGAGGATTCCCAAGATGACTAAGGAGATGTTGGAGACTAGCGGCTCTATCTGATGGTGATCTTGCCAAATCTTTCAAACTCCCCCAATCCTTCTTATCGTAATACCCTTGGTGCTCAATGAATTTGACATCTCTTGATACAATTGTTCTGTTCTTTGAGAAATCATAGCACTTGTAGCCCTTTTGAGTAGTAGAGTAGCCTAGGAACATGCATTTTGTGCTCTTAGCTTCAAGCTTGTCCCTCAGTTCACCTGGTCTCAGTACAAAACAAATGCAACCAAACACTCGTAAGTGATCAATAGAAGGTTTGGTTCGGTTCAATACCTCAAATGGCGCTAAATCAGTTAGGATCCTTGTTGGTATCCTATTTATCAGGTAACAAGCCGCCATGACAGCATCACTCCAGAATCTCCTTGGGACATTGGTGTTAAACATCATGGATCTTGCAACTTCCATAAGATGTCTATTCTTCCTCTCAGCTACACCATTTTGTTGAGGTGTATATGGGCAGCTAGTTTGGTGTATGATCCCATGTTTTGCTAAGTGATCTTTGAACTTGTGACTAGTGTATTCCCCACCATTATCAGACCTGAATACCTTGATCTTGGCATTAAACTGGTTAGTAACATATGATTGAAAATTAACAAATGCATCATATACTCTATCCTTAGATGCAAGCAATGTGACCCATGTATATTTCGATTTCTCATCAATAAATGTAACATAGTATTTATTATTGTCTCTAGATAAACATGGGGCAGTCCAAACATCTGAATGCACAAGATCAAAACATTTTTCATAGATAGTTGAAGACTTAGGAAAAACAGTTTTACAATGCTTTCCTAGAATACATGCTTCACATTTCATATGATTAAAGACAACATGGGGTAACATAATTTCTAAAGCCCTAGCATGAGGGTGACCAAGTCTATCATGCCACAGTTTATTTGGGCTAACAGCATAACACGATTGACAAGAAAGAGAAGTAGATTTTGTTTTGTGGAGAATCCTCAAAAACCTATAAGTCACCGATCCAGTTCCCTTCTCCCAGAACTTTCCCACCCTCAATATCCTGTCAATGAAAGCTTTTTGGACCAATTAAAGCATAACAGTTAAGATCATTTGTAGCTCTTTTCTTGAGACAAGATTAGAGGTGAACTTCGGGCATAAAGAACGCTTTAGAGTTCTTATCACAAAGTTTTAAATCACCTACTCCTCTTATGGGGATCCTATCACCATTTGCAATTATCACATTTCCATTAATAGGTTTAACATTATTAATGAGGTTAGGGTTACTAATCATATGATGAGAAGCCCCAGAATCAATAATCAATGTTTTATTTTGTGATTTAGGTAAAGAAGCAAAGTGAGTGATACTGGATTCTTTATTGGTAAGGGCAGCAATGGACTTGATAAGAGTTTCAAGGTCCGACTTCCTAACAACATCATTGGAGTAGGCAACCATAGCCAGTTCATCTCCTTGTCTAGATGGTCCAGCCTGAGCTTGCTCAGTTGAGGCTTCTTGAGAGTAGTTAAGCAGACCTTGAACTTTGCTGGCTTAAGATGTGGATGTAGTATCCAACATTTGTCCTTGATATGGCCTCTCTTCTTGCAGTGATCACACACAAGAATCTTCCTACCTTCAGACTTGAAAGTAACTTTATGTGCCATGACCATTTCCCTTTGCCCTTGAAGAGACCCTCTTGAGCCTTGTTCACGTTGGATTTGAGAGCACACCTCATCTAAGCTTGGTAACTTCTCAGCTCTAAGGATGTGCTTGATGAGATCATTGTAAGCCGGGTTCAATGTGAGAAGCAGACCAAAGACCCTATCTTGTTCACCCCTTTCCTTGAGAGTACTTGGATCTACCGAGAAAGGTCTTAGCATCTCGAGTTCAGCCCATAGTGATCTGAATTTTCCAAAGTGTTTTGTGAAGTCAAGATCTTCTTGGCTAAGATTGTTGATAGCTTTCTTAACTTCAAACACTCGAGAAAGATTGGAGACATTTCCATAGACATTCTTTAGTGTGTCCCACAGCTCCTTTGCCGTCTCACAATAAGAATAAGCTTCAAGTATTGCGGCTTCAAGTGAGTTTTGAAGTAGTCCAAGAACCCCCTGATCTTCTTGAAACCATTTGCCATCTTCAGAACTTGGATCTCCACTGATCTCTTTTCCATCTTCATTTGTGATTACTTTCTTATCTTGGGTTTCAATGTGATTCCAAAGACCACGACCACACAGATTTGTCTTGGTGGTTCTAGCCCAGAGCAAGTAGTTCACACCTTTGAGAGTAACTGGTATAGGAACAGATTTTGAAGAATCCATGCTTCAGAGTTTCTTACAGCCAATGCACCCACAAATTTCCAGATTGATCCTAACTTTGCTAATAAATCAAAAATTCTGTTGGTGTCACTGTTGCTACAGTACCTCCGAAATCTGTAAAAACCAGAAGAGATCTGCAGATCTGTAGAGGGCAGCAATGGAGATTAAAAGAACAGAGATGGAACAAAGATCTGCTAAGATCAACAAGTGTTAACAAGGAGAACAAACAATTTTAGGGTTTCAGAAATTGAGAACAAAAATGGCTGAGCAAGAACAGAATAGTAACTGAGGAGAAATCAAGAGAATAGCTAGAACTGATTGAAAACAAACAGAGAATCAGTAACCTGCTCTGATACCATGAGATTTTAAAGAGATTAGATGGAGAAATTAGGACAGAGATTAGATGAATTAGAGAGAATGAAAGCCACAGCCATTTTCTACTTATAAGCCTAAGGAGGCGTCCATATTGTGTTGAATAACAAGAGAAAAAGGGTTTCCTCCTTTTATAGAAGAAGGAGGATGCCCTAGATAAAAAAAAACTGCAGCAAAAGTGAAACCGCAGCTTACAGCACGGATGAATAGTAATCTCGGGTCTCGGGATGAATAGTACCCGAGATGAATAGTACCCGATCTTCTACACGGAATGCCTTTTCTTAATTGATTCACGGGATGAATAGTAATCTCGGGTCTCGGGATGAATAGTACCCGAGATGAATAGTACCCGGCCATCTTCACGGAATGCCTTTTCTCAATACGTAGCATCTCATAGGTGTTTCTAATGGTGAAAATAGGGAGTTGTAGCAAGAAGACACATAAGGAGGCTTAAACAAGACCTATTGATGTGAATATGAAGATTCATTGGTTTTAGGGACAAGGATTTTGAAATTTTCAAGCTGATACACCTAAAACGGAGTTATGACTCTTCAAGAAGCAAGTGAGAATGAATAGAAGTGTTGAAGTGTAGTCAGAGGACTTTAATCTCTCACAATTGTTTTGAGAAGTTCAAGAGCCACTACAGAGTGCCATTGTAAGCTCTGTACTGGGTTTCGGTGATGAAACTTTATGATAGGCTTAGATTCACCCTTTTAGCTCTCTTCATGACATGATTAAGCATGCTACTACGGAGTAGAAGCAGATCAACAAAAGAAACAAGCATTATAGCTTATCCCATAATTCCGTTTGTTCTTAGAATCCTATAGGAGTTTGTAATGGTGAGAATGGGGAGTTGTAGAAAGAAGACATATATGGAGGCTTAAACAAGACCTATTGATGTGAATATGAAGAATCATTGGTTTTTGAGGACAAGGATTTTCAAATTTTGAAGCGGATACACCTAAAACGGAGTTATGACTCTTCAAGAAGCAAATGAGAGTGAATAGAAGTGTTGAAGTGTAGTCAGAGGACGTTAATCTCTCACAACTACTTTGAGAAGTTCAAGAGCCACTACAGAGTGCCATTGTATGCGCTGTACTGGGTTTCAGTGATGAAATTTCATGAAAGGCTTAGATTCAGCCTTTTAGCTCTCTTGATGGCATGATTAAACATGCTACGAAGGTGTAGAAGCAGATCAACGAAAGAAACAAGCATTATAGATTTTCCCATAGTTCTATTTGTTCTTATTTTGTCATTAGTGTTTCTAATGGTGAAAATGGGGAGTTGTAGCAAGAAGACACATATGGAGACTTAAACAAGACCTATTAATTTGAATATAAAGAATCATTGGTTTCAGGGACAAGGATTTTGAAATTTTCAAGCTGATACACCTAAAACGGAGATATGACTCTTCAAGATACAAATGAGAGTGAATAGAAGTGTTGAAGTGTACTCAGAGGACTTTAATCTCTCATAACTGTTTTGAGAAGTTCAAAAGCCACTACAGAGTGACATTGTATGCTCTGTACTGGGTTTCAATGATAAAATTTCATGAAAGGTTTAGATTCATCCTTTGAACTCTCTTGATGGCATGATTAAGCATGCTACTAAGGAATAGAAGCAGATCAACGAAAGAAATAAGCATTATAGCTTATCCCATCGTTATGTTTGTTCTTAGCATCTGATAGGTGTTTCTAATGGTGAAAATGGGGAGTTGTAGAAAGAGAACACATATGGAGGCTTAAACAAGACCTATTGATGTGAATATGAAGAGTCATTGGTTTCAGGGACAAGGATTTTGAAATTTTCAAGCTAATACACCTAAAACGGAGTTATGACTCTTCAAGAAACAAATGAGAGTGAATAGAAGTGTTGAAGTGTAGACAGAGGACTTTAATCTCTCACAACTGTTTTGAGAAATTCAGTAGCCATTACAGAGTGCCATTGTATGCTCTGTACTGGGTTTCAGTGATGAAACTTCATAAAAGGCATAGATTCAGCCTTTTAGCTCTCTTGATGACATGATTAAGCATGCTACTAAGGTGTAGAAGCAGATCAACGAAAGAAACAAGCATTATAGCTTATCCCATAGTTCTGTTTGTTCTTAGCATCTCATTGGTGTTTCTAATGGTGAAAATGGGGAGTTGTAGCAAGAAGACACATATGGAGTCTTAAACAAGACCTATTGATCTGAATATGAAGATTCATTGGTTTCAGGGACAAGGATTTTGAAATTTTCAAGTTGATACACCTAAAACGGAGTTATGACCCTTCAAGAAGCAAATGAGAATGAATAGAAGTGTTGAAGTGTAGTCAGAGGACTTTAATCTCTCATAATTGTTTTGAGAAGTTCAAGAGCCATTAAAGAGTGCCATTGTATGCTCTGTACTGGGTTTCAGTGATGAAACTTCATGAAAGGTTTAGATTCAGCCTTTTACCTCTCTTGATGACATGATTAAGCATGCTACTAAGGTGTAGAAGCAGATCAACGAAAGAAACAAGCATTATAGCTTATCCCATAGTTTTTTTGTTCTTAGCATCACATAGGTGTTTCTAATGGTGAAAATGGGGAGTTGTAGCAAGAAGACACATATGGACGCTTAAACAAGACCTATTGATGTGAATATGAAGATTCATTGGTTTCAGAGACAAGGATTTTGAAATTTTCAAGCAGATACACCTAAAACGGAGTTATGACCCTTCAAGAAGCAAATGAGAATGAATAGAAGTGTTGAAGTTTAGTCAGAGGACTTTAATCTCTCACAACTGTTTTGAGAAGTTCAAGAGACACTACAGAGTGCCATTGTATGCTCTGTAGTGGGTTTCAGTGATGAAATTTCATCAAAAGGCTTAGATTCAGCCTTTTACCTCTGTTGATGGCATGATTAAGCATGCTACTAAGGTATAGAAACAGATCAACGAAAGAAACAAGCATTATAGCTTATCCCATAATTCTGTTTGTTCTTAGATTCTTATAGGAGTTTCTAATGGTGAGAATGGGGAGTTGTAGCAAGAAGACACATATGGAGGCTTAAACAAGACCTATTGATGTGAATATAAAGATTCATTGGTTTCAGGGACAAGGATTTTAGAATTTTCAAGCTGATACACCTAAAACGGAGTTATGACTCTTCAAGAAGCAAATGAGATAAATAGAAGTGTTGAAGTGTAGTCAGAGGATTGTAATCTCTCACAACTGTTTTGAGAAGTTCAAGAGCCACTATAGAGTGCCATTGTATGCTCTGTACTGGATTTCAGTGATGAAACTTCATGAAAGGTTTAGATTCAGCCTTTTAGCTCTCTTGATGACATGATTAAGCATGTTACAAAGGTGTAGAAGCTGATCAACGAAAGAAACAAACATTATAGCTTATCCCATAGTTATGTTTGTTCTTAGCATCTCATAGGTGTTCTAAGGGTGAAAATGGGGAGTTGTTGCAAGAAGACACATATGGAGGCTTAAACAAGACCTATTGATGTGAATATGAAGATTCATTGGTTTCAGGGACAAGGAATTTGAAATTTTCAAGCTGATACACCTAAAACGGAGTTATGACCCTTCAAGAAGCAAATGAGAATGAATAGAAGTGTTGAAGTGTAGTCAGAGGACGTTAATCTCTCACAACTATTTTGAGAAGTTCAAGAGCCACTACAGAGTGCCATTGTAAGCTCTGTATTGGGTTTCGGTGACGAAACTTCATGAAAGGCTTAGATTCAGCCTTTTAGCTCTCTTGAAGACATGATTAAGCATGTTACTACGGTGTAGAAGCAGATCAACGAAAGAAACAAGCCTTATAGCTTATCCCATAATTCTGTTTGTTCTTAGAATCTTATAGGAGTTTCTAATGGTGAGAATGGGGAGTTGTAGCAAGAAGACACATATGGAGGCTTAAACAAGACCTATTGATGTTAATATGAAGATTCATTGGTTTCAGGGACAAGGATTTTGAAATTTTCAAGCTGATACACCTAAAACGGAGTTATGACCCTTCAAGAAGCAAATGAGAATGAATAGAAGTGTTGAAGTATAGTCAGAGGACTTTAATCTCTCACAATTGTTTTGAGAAGTTCAAGAGCCACTACAGAGTGTCATTGTATGCTTTGTACTAGATTTCAGTGATGAAACTTCATGAAAGGTTTAGATTCAGCCTTTTACCTCTCTTGATGACATGATTAAGCATGCTACTAAGGTGTAGAAGCATATCAACGAAAGAAACAAGCATTATAGCTTATCCCATAGTTTTTTTTGTTCATAGCATCTCATAGGTGTTTGTAATGGTGAGAATGGAGAGTTGTAGAATGAAGACACATATGGAGGCTTAAACAAGACCTATTGATGTGAATATGAAGATTCATTGGTTTCAGGGACAAGGATTTTAAAATTTTCAAGCTGATATACCTAAAACAGAGTTATGACTCTTCAAGAAGCAAATGAGAGTGAATAGAAGTGTTGAAGTGTAGTCAGAGGATTTTAATCTTTCACAACTGTTTTGAGAAGTTCAAAAGCCACTAGAGAGTGCACTTGTATGCTCTGTACTGGGTTTCAGTGATGAAACTTCATGAAAGGCTTAGATTCAGCCTTTTAGCTCTCTTTATGACATGATTAAGCATGCTACTAAGGTGTAGAAGCAGATCAACGAAAGAAACAAGCATTATAGCTTATCACATAGTTATGTTTATTCTTAGCATCTCAAAGGTGTTCTAATGGTGAGAATGGGGAGTTGTAGCAAGAAGACACATATGGAGGCTTAAACAAGACCTATTGATGTGATTATGAGATTCATTTGTTTCAGGGACAAGGGATTTGAAATTTTCTAGCTATTACACCTAAATCGGAGTTATGACTCTTCAAGAAGCAAATGAGAGTGAATATAAGTGTTGAAGTGTAGTCAGAGGATTTTAATCTTTCACAACTATTTTGAGAAGTTCAAAAGCCACTACAGAGTGCCATTGTAAGCTCTGTACTGGGTTTCGGGATGAAACTTCATGAAAGGCTTATATTCAACCTTTTAGCTTTCTTGATGACATGATTAAGCATGCTACTACGGTGTACAAGCAGATCAACGAAAGAAACAAGCAATATAGCTTATCCCATAGTTATCTTTGTTCTTAGCATCCCATAGGTGTTCTAATGGTGAAAATGGGGAGTTGTAGGAAGAAAACACATATGGAGGCTTAAACAAGACCTATTCATGTGAATATGAAGATTGATTGGTTTCACGGACATGGATTTTGAAATTTTCAAGCTATTACACCTAAATCGGAGTTATGACTCTTCAAGAAGCAAATGAGAGTGAATATAAGTGTTGAAGTGTAGTCAGAGGATTTTAATCTTTCACAACTGTTTTGAGAAGTTCAAAAGCCACTACAGAGTGCACTTGTATGCTCTGTACTGGGTTTCAGTGATGAAACTTCATGAAAGGCTTAGATTCAGCCTTTTAGCTCTCTTTATGACATGATTAAGCATGCTACTAAGGTGTAGAAGCAGATCAACGAAAGAAACAAGCATTATAGCTTATCCCATAGTTATGTTTGTTCTTAGCATCCCATAGGTGTTCTAATGGTGAAAATGGGGAGTTGTAGCAAGAAAACACATATGGAGGCTTAAACAAGACCTATTGATGTGAATATGAAGATTCATTGGTTTCAGGGACAAGGATTTTGAAATTTTCAAGCTATTACACCTAAATCGGAGTTATGACTCTTCAAGAAGCAAATGAGAGTGAATATAAGTGTTGAAGTGTAGTCAGAGGACTTTAATCTTTCACAACTGTTTTGAGAAGTTCAAAAGCCACTACAGAGTGCACTTGTATGCTCTGTACTGGGTTTCAGTGATGAAACTTCATGAAAGGCTTCGATTCAGCCTTTTACCTCTCTTGATGGCATAATTAAGCATGCTACTAAGGTGTAGAAGCAGATCAACGAAAGAAAAGATCATTATAGCTTATCCCATAATTTTGTTTGTTCTTAGATTCTTATAGGAGTTTCTAATGGTGAGAATGAAGAGTTGTAGCAAGAAGACACATATGGAGGCTTAAACAAGACCTATTGATGTGAATATGAAGATTCATTGGTTTCAGGGACAAGGATTTTGAAATTTTCAAGCTGATACACCTAAAACGGAGTTATGACTCTTCAAGAAGCAAATGAGAATGAATAGAAGTTTTGAAGTGTAGCCAGAGGATTGTAATCTCTCACAACTGTTTTGAGAAGTTCAAGAGCCACTATAGAGTGCCATTGTATGCTCTGTACTGGGTTTTAGTGATGAAACTTCATGAAAGGTTTAGATTCAGCCTTTTAGCTCTCTAGATGACATGATTAAGCATGCTACTATGGTGTAGAAGCAGATCAACGAAAGAAACAAGCATTATAGCTTATCCCATAGTTATGTTTGTTCTTAGCATCTCATAGGTGTTCTATATATGAGCAAACCAAGGAAGGCGTGTGTGTTTATAAAGGCATGTGTTTATGATGTGTGGTCAAGACGACAAGGCATGATGAGTTTGGGAAGGTTCTGATAAAAGCAATTCAGGCTGTAACCAAGCACTCTGAAGCAGCGTTTGGGAAGGTTCTGATCAAAGCTATTCAGGCAGTAACCGAGCACTCTGAGGCATACCGTATGGAGAAATGATGGCTACCTTAAAAGAGGAGACCGGGAAACGCATATGAGTTGCTTATGGATGAATGCTGAAGCTCAACCAAAGAAATCTCCACTCGAAGCTGGTTACAAAGCTAAACAAATAGAGGAAAGAAAGAATGCCAAGTCATGGGACCAGCTATATGAGGCACATGAAGAAAGCATCAACACCGCCAAAACTATATCCTTGAAGAGGAACTGAAAAGCAAGCGGAAGCAAGAGACAAGGCAAGACGCGGAAGCAAGAGACAAGACAAGACGGAAGCAAGAGACCAGAACAAGAAGAAGCCTAGGAAAGCCACGCATGGCTCAAAGCTATCTTTGAAGATCAAGGTACTTGAAGTCTTCACGCTACTCTCTCATCCTTGATCATATCCCCTACTCGTAGGCGTTATGCTCTTTTCTCTCATCATAGACTTTTTCCCACGTGGTTTTTTTCTATGATGAGGTTTTTACGAGGTAGCGCCTCGTGGGTCCAATCTTAGTCTTTGTTCACGGGCTAAGCTTGAGGGGAGTATTGAGAAAAGGCATTCCGTCCATCTCGTGGGTACTATTCATCCCCGAGAATCGAGATCACTATTCATCCCGAGAGTCTTCGGTCTACAAGTTCTAGGAATATATTCCCGACCCAGAGTTAC
Organism: Cardamine occulta; assembly: GCA_028015245.1. Taxonomy (NCBI): domain Eukaryota; kingdom Viridiplantae; phylum Streptophyta; class Magnoliopsida; order Brassicales; family Brassicaceae; genus Cardamine; species Cardamine occulta. The sequence goes on from CM051377.1 coordinate 6,933,859, forward strand.
TTGTTCATCCCGAGGGTCGGGTTACTATTCATACCTCATGTTTTTCATTTAGGGTTTCCCTTCTCCTATAAAAAGAAACCCCCATTTGTAACCCTAAGTTGATTTTTGCCCTTTGGGGGGGGCTGTGCCTCCAATTCTCTTTTTTCATCAATTCTCTCTTTGATTCTTGTTGAATTCTCTCAATCTTTCAATCTTATTCCGCATAAACTTACATGGTATCAGAGCAAGGTTAGTCATGATCTTGGTTTGTATTCTCAAATCTTATTCACTCATTCTTGAATCTCTATTCTCGGCACAGCCCCCCCCCCCCCATGTTCTTGAACTGAATCAATCATCTCGGCTTAGCTCAATCAATCTGATGTTGTTCTAATCTCAGCCACAAAGTTCTGGTTCTGGTTCTCTCAGCGAAAGAAGTATTCTTGTTCTGGCTCGATGGATGTTCTGGTTCTCAAGGTGATTTTTGGAGGGAATCTTGTAGCACCTAATTCTGGTTCCTTTTGAGTCTTGTTCTGGTTATCTATTGGGTTTCACCAAGGTTCTTGAAAGGTTCTGGTCTTGGCAAGAATTGATTGTCTCCTCTTTAGCTGATTTGGTGTGTGGATCAACAAGGATTGGATTATTTCTCAATGTGATTTTGAGTCTTATGTGGCAATTTTCGGAGGTACTGTAGCAACTGGTTCTGGTTCAGATTGTAGAAGCTGGTTCTGGAATTGGTCTGAAGCTGGTTCTGGTTGATTCTGGTTCTCACGGATTGTCAGGTTCTGGTCTGGTCCTACTTCAGGTTCTGGAGGTTATGGTTCTCACAGGTTCTGGTTCTCACGGAAGCAAGGTTCAGCGTCTCACCAAGGTTCTTGTTAGGTTCTGGTCTTCGCGGAAGAATTGGTTGTCTCCTCTCAGCAAAAGATCAAGGAGGCAAAGGAAAAAGCTCTAGGAGGTTGCTGAGGCAGAGGAGAAAACAGCTAAAGTTGATGTCACCAAGAAAGCTGACCCAAATGCAAGGAGAGTCAAGTGAGTCCCGAGATGGCTGACCGAAATGGCAGACCGGAAAGGCATGGCAGACCTTAGCATGTGGTTAGTGTGGTGATCCAAGCAAGCTCCATGATCATTCTTTTGATGATGTAGATTCGTGCCAGCTTGAAAAGATGAGTTGTTGAGGACCCCAACCAAGGGTTGAGTAAGGTTCGGGCCAGCTCAGTTTACAAGTTGTTGAGGGACTTCATTTGTTGAGGAAAGCATGGAGTAGACAAGTCATAGAACAATAAGCTGAAGGCTCTTGGTGAGGAGACATGGGCTGGGCGCTGAGGAGTTCTTGGAGTTGGAAGAGAACCCATGGGGGGGACAGCTGGCTATAAGAAGAAGGGCTGCCTAATCTCCACAGTTTCTGAACGAAGAAGAGGAAGGCTCAAAGGGTCCATCACGTAGAAGTTCTTGAGGGGGCCACTATTCTTCCACCGGTTGTCATCTCTTTTTAGGGGTGATCATTCTAGACCGTGGTGGCGATCCTTGATGGAGAAAACTACAAGAAGAGGGCGGATTGAATCTCATATGTTCTGAGCAAAGAAGAAGGTTCATGAATTCCAAAACCAATGGGGTGTAGCATTCGGACAGCTTCTGGGGAATTGATCATAACTTTCAAACCGTGAATCCAAACGTTGATCCGTTTTTTCCTGGTGCTTAGTATGGCTGTTGGTGATGTCTCCACAAAGTTTCAGAATTTTCTGGGTTGGTTTACTATTTTTCCAACCCGCTGCATCAAGACAGCTATGCTAAATCCGAAAAATGGTCCAAGAAGCGAAATGTGTTATGGTGAGAAAATGGCGTTCCTTGTTGCTAACTCCGAACTGGCTAGTACCAAACGAAAGCTTGTCCAAGATGGCAAGTTGGAAAGGTAGTCCAGGAGGTGGTGGTTTCATTGGCGCAATCAAGCTTCACGCTCTTCCCTTTGCGAGTAGCTCTTCTTATACTCGGGCTAGTCTTAAGGGGGAGTGTTTGATAGAGGTCGTGGAGCTCCTCAAAATACTTAGGCTCAGCGGTCTTCCTTGTCAAGTTTGGTTCTTCCCATACTCGAAACAATCTTGAGGGGGAGTGTTGAAACTCAGACCGAAAGGACCAAGAGGCGGAGGCACCGAGGAAGCTGCGGGGTGAACCAAGCAGTGCTGGGCTGACCGGGTAAAAGTGATCTGAAGGCTACTCATAGAGGTAGACCGGGAAAGCATCTGAAGGCAGCACTTGGAATGTTGTGGGAAACCGAAGGTGAAACCAATGAGTGGTGATCCGAGAAGCAGGGAAAGTGGTGCCAACGGATAGAGGAAAAAGGGATCAGGCCAAATCGTTAAGAAGAAGGCCAAGAAGACCAGAACAAAGGCCTAAGACACTGACTAAGGTTGCTGTCACAAGCAATCAGAACAAAGGCTAAGAAGAAAACATCAAGGAGTGAGTAATGGAACAACAATGAGCTCAACAAAGTCCAAGCAACACGACATGACCAGCAGACCGACTCACCACAAGGGACAGCCCTCTAAACTCTTGATATCATTGAATTCATGTGCTCATAAATTTTATCTTAACTTCTAAACCCCACGACCAATGCTTTAAAATTTTGTATCTCATGATGAAGGTACAAAGGAGTAAGTGCCGTGACTATTCTCAAAGAAGTTCAGAGACAAAGAAAAGGATCACTTGAGAAGAAATGAAGTATTTCTGAGTTGTGGTTGGTTCACCGAAGAGTGGTCTGTCTGGTGAAATGAAAAGTGTTACTAGCCTTGATTCACTCTGAGACGTAGTTCCCAAAACCATTGGTTGTTGGGTTGTGAACAAGGCTAGAACTGTGGTTACAAGCTTGATCATTTGGGTACATTGATGTATGATCAAGCTTGAGGGGGAGTATATGAGCAAACCAAGGAAGGTGTGTGTGTTTATAAAGGCATGTGTTTATGATGTGTGGTCAAGACGACAAGGCATGATGAGTTTGGGAAGGTTCTGATAAAAGCAATTCAGGCTGTAACCAAGCACTCTGAAGCAGCGTTTGGGAAGGTTCTGATCAAAGCTATTCAGGCAGTAACCGAGCACTCTGAGGCATACCGTATGGAGAAATGATGGCTACCTTAAAAGAGGAGACCGGGAAACGCATATGAGTTGCTTATGGATGAATGCTGAAGCTCAACCAAAGAAATCTCCACTCGAAGCTGGTTACAAAACTAAACAAATGGAGGAAAGAAAGAATGCCAAGTCATGGGACCAGCTATATGAGGCACATGAAGAAAGCATCAACACCGCCAAAACTATATCCTTGAAGAGGAACTGAAAAGCAAGCGGAAGCAAGAGACAAGGCAAGGCGGAAGCAAGAGACAAGACAAGAAGCGGAAGCAAGAGACCGAGACAAGAAGAAGCCTAGGAAAGCCACGCGTGGCTCAAAGCTATCTTTGAAGATCAAGGTACTTGAAGTCTTCACGCTTACTCCCTCATCCTTGATCATATCCCCTACTCATAGACGTTATGCTCTTTTCCTCATCCTAGCCTGTTTTCCCCGTGGTTTTTTCTATGATGAGGTTTTTACCGAGGTAACGCCTACGTGGGTCCAATCTTAGTCTTTGTTCTCCGGCGACTAAGCGGGGAGGGAGTATTGAGAAAAGGGCATTCCGTCCATCTCGTGGGTACTATTCATCCGGGTACTATTCATCCCGAGAGTCGAGATCACTATTCATCCCGAGAGTCTTGTCTACAAGTTCTAGGAATATATTCCCGACCCAGGTTACTGTTTCATCCCGGGTGGGTTACTATTCATACCGTCATGTTTTTCATTTAGGGTTTCCCCTTCTCCTATAAAAGGGGAAACCCCCCCATTTGTAACCCTAAGTTGATTTTTGCCCTTTGGGGGGGGCTGTGCCTCCAATTCTCTTTTTTCATCAATTCTCTCTTTGATTCTTGTTGAATTCTCTCAATCTTTCAATCTTATTCCGCATAAACTTACATTCTAATGGTGAAAATGGGGAGTTGTAGCAAGAAGACACATATGGAGGCTTAAACAAGACCTATTGATGTGAATATGAAGATTCATTGGTTTCAGGGACAAGGATTTTGTAATTTTCAAGCTGATACACCTAAATCGGAGTTATGACTCTTCAAGAAGCAAATGAGAGTGAATAAAAGTGTTGAAGTGTAGTCAGAGGACTTTAATCTTTCACAACTGTTTTGAGAAGTTCAAAAGCAACTACAGAGTGCACTTGTATGCTCTGTACTGGGTTTCAGTGATGAAACTTCATGAAAGGCTTAGATTCAGCCTTTTAGCTCCCTTGATGACATGATTAAGCATGCTACTAAGGTGTAGAAGCAGATCAACGAAAGAAACAAGCATTATAGCTTATCCCATAGTTATGTTTGTTCTTAGCATCTCATAGGTGTTCTAATGGTGAAAATGGGGAGTTGTAGCAAGAAAACACATATGGAGGCTTAAACAAGACCTATTGATGTGAATATGAAGATTCATTGGTTTCGGGGACAAGGATTTTGAAATTTTCAAGCTGATACACCTAAATCGGAGTTATGACTCTTCAAGAAGCAAATGAGAGTGAATAGAAGTGTTGAAGTGTAGTCAGAGGACTTTAATCTTTCACAACTGTTTTGAGAAGTTCAACAGCCACTACAGAGTGCCATGGTATGCTCTGTACTGGGTTTCAGCGATGAAACTTCATGAAAGGCTAAGATTCAACCTTTTAGCTCTCTTGATGACATGATTAAGCATGCTACTAACGTGTAGAAGCAGATAAACGAAAGAAACAAGCATTATAGCTTATCCCATAGTTTTGTTTGTTTTTAGCATCTCATAGGTGTTTCTAATGGTGAAAATAGGGAGTTGTAGCAAGAAGACACATAAGGAGGCTTAAACAAGACCTATTGATGTGAATATGAAGATTCATTGTATTTAGGGACAAGGATTTTGAAATTTTCAAGCTGATACACCTAAAACGGAGTTATGACTCTTCAAGAAGCAAATGAGAATGAATACAAGTGTTGAAGTGTAGTCAGAGGACTTTAATCTCTCACAACTGTTTTGAGAAGTTCAAGAGCCACTACAGAGTGCCATTGTATGCTCTGTACTGGGTTTCAGTGATGACACTTCATGATAGGCTTAGATTCATCCTTTTAGCTCTCTTTATGACATGATTAAGCATGCTACTACGGAGTAGAAGCAGATCAACAAAAGAAACAAGCATTATAGCTTATCCCATAATTCCGTTTGTTCTTAGAATCCTATAGGAGTTTGTAATGGTGAGAATGGGGAGTTGTAGAAAGAAGACATATATGGAGGCTTAAACAAGACCTATTGATGTGAATATGAAGAATCATTGGTTTCAGGGACAAGGATTTTCAAATTTTGAAGCGGATACACCTAAAAACAGCGTTATGACTCTTCAAGAAGCAAATGAGAGTGAATAGAAGTGTTGAAGTGTAGTCAGAGGACGTTAATCTCTCACAACTACTTTGAGAAGTTCAAGAGCCACTACAGAGTGCCATTGTATGCGCTGTACTGGGTTTCAGTGATGAAATTTCATGAAAGGCTTAGATTCAGCCTTTTAGCTCTCTTGATGGCATGATTAAACATGCTACTAAGGTGTAGAAGCAGATCAACGAAAGAAACAAGCATTATAGATTTTCCCATAGTTCTATTTGTTCTTAGCATCTCATTAGTGTTTCTAATGGTGAAAATGGGGAGTTGTAGCAAGAAGACACATATGGAGACTTAAACAAGACCTATTAATTTGAATATAAAGAATCATTGGTTTCAGGGACAAGGATTTTGAAATTTTCAAGCTGATACACCTAAAACGGAGATATGACTCTTCAAGATACAAATGAGAGTGAATAGAAGTGTTGAAGTGTACTCAGAGGACTTTAATCTCTTATAACTGTTTTGAGAAGTTCAAAAGCCACTACAGAGTGACATTGTATGCTCTGTACTGGGTTTCAATGATAAAATTTCATGAAAGGTTTAGATTCATCCTTTTAACTCTCTTGATGGCATGATTAAGCATGCTACTAAGGAGTAGAAGCAGATCAACGAAAGAAACAAGCATTATAGCTTATCCCATCGTTCTGTTTGTTCTTAGCATCTCATAGGTGTTTCTAATGGTGAAAATGGGGAGTTGTAGAAAGAAGACACATATGGAGGCTTAAACAAGACCTATTGATGTGAATATGAAGAGTCATTGGTTTCAGGGACAAGGATTTTGAAATTTTCAAGCTGATACACCTAAAACGGAGTTATGACTCTTCAAGAAGCAAATGAGAGTGAATAGAAGTGTTGAAGTGTAGTCAGAGGACTTTAATCTCTCACAACTGTTTTGAGAAATTCAATAGCCATTACAGAGTGCCATTGTATGCTCTGTACTGGGTTTCAGTGATGAAACTTCATAAAAGGCATTGATTCAGCCTTTTAGCTCTCTTGATGACATGATTAAGCATGCTACTAAGGTGTAGAAGCAGATCAACGAAAGAAACAAGCATTATAGCTTATCCCATAGTTCTGTTGGTTCTTAGCATCTCATTGGTGTTTCTAATGGTGAAAATGGGGAGTTGTAGCAAGAAAAAAACATATGGAGGCTTAAACAAGACCTATTGATGTGAATATGAAGATTCATTGGTTTCAGGGACAAGGATTTTGAAATTTTCAAGCTGATACACCTAAATCGGAGTTATGACTCTTCAAGAAGCAAATGAGAGTGAATAGAAGTGTTGAAGTGTAGTCAGAGGACTTTAATCTTTCACAACTGTTTTGAGAAGTTCAACAGCCACTACAGAGTGCCATGGTATGCTCTGTACTGGGTTTCAGTGATGAAACTTCATGAAAGGTTTAGATTCAGCCTTTTACCTCTCTTGATGACATGATTAAGCATGCTACTAAGGTGTAGAAGGAGATCAACGAAAGAAACAAACATCATCGCTCATCCCCTAGTCTTCTTGTTCTCAGCCTCACATAGGTGTTTCTAATGGTGAAAATGGGGAGTTGTAGCAAGAAGACACATATGGAGGCTTAAACAAGACCTATTGATGTGAATATGAAGATTCATTGGTTTCAGGGACAAGGATTTTGAAATTTTCAAGCAGATACACCTAAAATGGAGTTATGACCCTTCAAGAAGCAAATGAGAATGAATAGAAGTGTTGAAGTTTAGTCAGAGGACTTTAATCTCTCACAACTGTTTTGAGAAGTTCAAGAGCCACTACAGAGTGCCATTGTAAGCTCTGTACTGGGTTTCAGTGATGAAACTTCATGATAGGCTTAGATTTACCCTTTTAGCTCTCTTTATGACATGATTAAGCATGCTACTAAGGGTAGAAACAGATCAACAAAAGAAACAAGCATTATAGCTTATCCCATAATTCCGTTTGTTCTTAGAATCCTATAGGAGTTTGTAATGGTGAGAATGGGGAGTTGTAGAAAGAAGACATATATGGAGGCTTAAACAAGACCTATTGATGTGAATATGAAGAATCATTGGTTTCAGGGACAAGGATTTTCAAATTTTGAAGCGGATACACCTAAAACGGAGTTATGACTCTTCAAGAAGCAAATGAGAGTGAATAGAAGTGTTGAAGTGTAGTCAGAGGACGTTAATCTCTCACAACTACTTTGAGAAGTTCAAGAGCCACTACAGAGTGCCATTGTATGCGCTGTACTGGGTTTCAGTGATGAAATTTCATGAAAGGCTTAGATTCAGCCTTTTAGCTCTCTTGATGGCATGATTAAACATGCTACTAAGGTGTAGAAGCAGATCAACGAAAGAAACAAGCGTTATAGATTTTCCCATAGTTCTATTTGTTCTTAGCATCTCATTGGTGTTTCTAATGGTGAAAATGGGGAGTTGTAGCAAGAAGACACATATGGAGTCTTAAACAAGACCTATTGATCTGAATATGAAGATTCATTGGTTTCACGGACAAGGATTTTGAAATTTTCAAGTTGATACACCTAAAACGGAGTTATGACCCTTCAAGAAGCAAATAAGAATGAATAGAAGTGTTGAAGTGTAGTCAGAGGACTTTAATCTCTCACAACTGTTTTGAGAAGTTCAAGAGCCATTAAAGAGTGCCATTGTATGCTCTGTACTGGGTTTCAGTGATGAAACTTCATGAATGGTTTAGATTCAGCCTTTTACCTCTCTTGATGACATGATTAAGCATGCTACTAAGGTGTAGAAGCAGATCAACGAAAGAAACAAGCATTATAGCTTATCCCATAGTTTTTTTGTTCTTAGCATCACATAGGTGTTTTTAATGGTGAAAATGGGGAGTTGTAGCAAGAAGACACATATGGAGGCTTAAACAAGACCTATTGATGTGAATATGAAGATTCATTGGTTTCAGGGACAAGGATTTTGAAATTTTCAAGCAGATACACCTAAAACGGAGTTATGATCCTTCAAGAAGCAAATGAGAATGAATAGAAGTGTTGAAGTTTAGTCAGAGGACTTTAATCTCTCACAACTGTTTTGAGAAGTTCAACAGCCACTACAGAGTGCCATGGTATGCTCTGTACTGGGTTTCAGTGATGAAACTTCATGAAAGGTTTAGATTCAGCCTTTTACCTCTCTTGATGACATGATTAAGCATGCTACTAAGGTGTAGAAGGAGATCAACGAAAGAAACAAGCATTATAGCTTATCCCTTAGTTTTTTTGTTCTTAGCATCACATAGGTGTTTCTAATGGTGAAAATGGGGAGTTGTAGCAAGAAGACACATATGGAGGCTTAAACAAGACCTATTGATGTGAATATGAAGATTCACTGGTTTCAGGGACAAGGATTTTGAAATTTTCAAGCAGATACACCTAAAATGGAGTTATGACCCTTCAAGAAGCAAATGAGAATGAATAGAAGTGTTGAAGTTTAGTCAGAGGACTTTAATCTCTCACAACTGTTTTGAGAAGTTCAAGAGCCACTACAGAGTGCCATTGTAAGCTTTGTACTGGGTTTCAGTGATAAAACTTCATGATAGGCTTAGATTTACCCTTTTAGCTCTCTTTATGACATGATTAAGCATGCTACTACGGAGTAGAAGCAGATCAACAAAAGAAACAAGCATTATAGCTTATCCCATAATTCCGTTTGTTCTTAGAATCCTATAGGAGTTTGTAATGGTGAGAATGGGGAGTTGTAGAAAGAAGACATATATGGAGGCTTAAACAAGACCTATTGATGTGAATATGAAGAATCATTGGTTTCAGGGACAAGGATTTTCAAATTTTGAAGCGGATACACCTAAAACGGAGTTATGACTCTTCAAGAAGCAAATGAGAGTGAATAGAAGTGTTGAAGTGTAGTCAGAGGACGTTAATCTCTCACAACTACTTTGAGAAGTTCAAGAGCCACTACAGAGTGCCATTGTATGCGCTGTACTGGGTTTCAGTGATGAAATTTCATGAAAGGCTTAGATTCAGCCTTTTAGCTCTCTTGATGGCATGATTAAACATGCTACTAAGGTGTAGAAGCAGATCAACGAAAGAAACAAGCATTATAGATTTTCCCATAGTTCTATTTGTTCTTAGCATCTCATTGGTGTTTCTAATGGTGAAAATGGGGAGTTGTAGCAAGAAGACACATATGGAGTCTTAAACAAGACCTATTGATCTGAATATGAAGATTCATTGGTTTCAGGGACAAGGATTTTGAAATTTTCAAGTTGATACACCTAAAACGGAGTTATGACCCTTCAAGAAGCAAATGAGAATGAATAGAAGTGTTGAAGTGTAGTCAGAGGACTTTAATCTCTCACAACTGTTTTGAGAAGTTCAAGAGCCATTAAAGAGTGCCATTGTATGCTCTGTACTGGGTTTCAGTGATGAAACTTCATGAAAGGTTTAGATTCAGCCTTTTACCTCTCTTGATGACATGATTAAGCATGCTACTAAGGTGTAGAAGCAGATCAACGAAAGAAACAAGCATTATAACTTATCCCATAGTTTTTTTGTTCTTAGCATCACATAGGTGTTTCTAATGGTGAAAATGGGGAGTTGTAGCAAGAAGACACATATGGAGGCTTAAACAAGACCTATTGATGTGAATATGAAGATTCATTGGTTTCAGGGACAAGGATTTTGAAATTTTCAAGCAGATACACCTAAAACGGAGTTATGATCCTTCAAGAAGCAAATGAGAATGAATAGAAGTGTTGAAGTTTAGTCAGAGGACTTTAATCTCTCACAACTGTTTTGAGAAGTTCAACAGCCACTACAGAGTGCCATGGTATGCTCTGTACTGGGTTTCAGTGATGAAACTTCATGAAAGGTTTAGATTCAGCCTTTTACCTCTCTTGATGACATGATTAAGCATGCTACTAAGGTGTAGAAGCAGATCAACGAAAGAAACAAGCATTATAGCTTATCCCATAGTTTTTTTGTTCTTAGCATCACATAGGTGTTTCTAATGGTGAAAATGGGGAGTTGTAGCAAGAAGACACATATGGAGGCTTAAACAAGACCTATTGATGTGAATATGAAGATTCATTGGTTTCAGGGACAAGGATTTTGAAATTTTCAAGCAGATACACCTAAAACGGAGTTATGATCCTTCAAGAAGCAAATGAGAATGAATAGAAGTGTTGAAGTTTAGTCAGGAGACTTTAATCTCTCACAACTGTTTTGAGAAGTTCAAGAGCCACTCCAGAGTGCCATGGTATGCTCTGTCTTTGGGTTTCGAGTGATGAAACTTCATGAATGGTTTAGATTCAGCCTTTTACCTCTCTTGATGACATGATTAAGCATGCTACTAAGGTGTAGAAGCAGATCAACGAAAGAAACAAGCATTATAGCTTATCCCATAGTTTTTTTGTTCTTAGCATCACATAGGTGTTTCTAATGGTGAAAATGGGGAGTTGTAGCAAGAAGACACATATGGAGGCTTAAACAAGACCTATTGATGTGAATATGAAGATTCATTGGTTTCAGGGACAAGGATTTTGAAATTTTCAAGCAGATACACCTAAAACGGAGTTATGATCCTTCAAGAAGCAAATGAGAATGAATAGAAGTGTTGAAGTTTAGTCAGAGGACTTTAATCTCTCACAACTGTTTTGAGAAGTTCAAGAGACACTACAGAGTGCCATTGTATGCTCTGTAGTGGGTTTCAATGATGAAATTTCATGAAAGGCTTAGATTCAGCCTTTTACATCTCTTGATGGCATGATTAAGCATGCTACTAAGGTGTAGAAGCAGATCAACGAAAGAAACAAGCATTATAGCTTATCCCATAGTTTTTTTGTTCTTAGCATCACATAGGTGTTTCTAATGGTGAAAATGGGGAGTTGTAGCAAGAAGACACATATGGAGGCTTAAACAAGACCTATTGATGTGAATATGAAGATTCATTGGTTTCAGGGACAAGGAATTTGAAATTTTCAAGCTGATACACCTAAAACGGAGTTATGACCCTTCAAGAAGCAAATGAGAATGAATAGAAGTGTTGAAGTGTAGTCAGAGGACTTTAATCTCTCACAACTATTTTGAGAAGTTCAAGAGCCACTACAGAGTGACATTGTAAGCTCTGTACTGGGTTTCGGTGACGAAACTTCATGATAGGCTTAGATTCACCCTTTTAGCTCTCTTCATGACATGATTAAGCATGCTACTACGGAGTAGAAGCAGATCAACAAAAGAAACAAGCATTATAGCTTATCCCATAATTTCGTTTGTTCTTAAACTCCTATAGGAGTTTGTAATGGTGAGAATGGGGAGTTGTAGAAAGAAGACATATATAGAGGCTTAAACAAGACCTATTGATGTGAATATGAAGAATCATTGGTTTCAGGGACAAGGGTTTTCAAATTTTGAAGCGGATACACCTAAAACGGAGTTATGACTCTTCAAGAAGCAAATGAGAGTGAATAGAAGTGTTGAAGTGTAGTCATAGGACGTTAATCTCTCACAACTACTTTGAGAAGTTCAAGAGCCACTACAGAGTGCCATTGTATGCGCTGTACTGGGTTTCAGTGATGAAATTTCATGAAAGGCTTAGATTCAGCCTTTTAGCTCTCTTGATGGCATGATTAAACATGCTACTAAGGTGTAGAAGCAGATCAACGAAAGAAACAAGCATTATAGATTTTTCCATAGTTCTATTTGTTCTTATTATCTCATTAGTGTTTCTAATGGTGAAAATGGGGAGTTGTAGCAAGAAGACACATATGGAGACTTAAACAAGACCTATTAATTTGAATATAAAGAATCATTGGTTTCAGGGACAAGGATTTTGAAATTTTCAAGCTGATACACCTAAAACGGAGATATGACTCTTCAAGATACAAATGAGAGTGAATAGAAGTGTTGAAGTGTACTCAGAGGACTTTAATCTCTCATAACTGTTTTGAGAAGTTCAAAAGCCACTACAGAGGGACATTGTATGCTCTGTACTAGGTTTCAATGATAAAATTTCATGAAAGGTTT
>CM051377.1:6946394-6970394 GCA_028015245.1 Cardamine occulta
ATGGGATAAGCTATAATGCTTGTTTCTTTCGTTGATCTGCTTCTACTCCTTAGTAGCATGCTTAATCATGCCATCAAGAGAGTTAAAAGGATGAATCTAAACCTTTCATGAAATTTTATCATTGAAACCCAGTACAGAGCATACAATGTCACTCTGTAGTGGCTTTTGAACTTCTCAAAACAGTTATGAGAGATTAAAGTCCTCTGACTAAACTTCAACACTTCTATTCATTCTCATTTGCTTCTTGAAGGGTCATAACTCCGTTTTAGGTGTATCAGCTTGAAAATTTCAAAATCCTTGTCCCTGAAACCAATGACTCTTCATATTCACATCAATAGGTCTTGTTTAAGCCTCCATATGTGTCTTCTTTCTACAACTCCCCATTTTCACCATTAGAAACACCTATGAGATGCTAAGAACAAACAGAACGATGGGATAAGGTATAATGCTTGTTTCTTTCGTTGATCTGCTTCTACTCCTTAGTAGCATGCTTAATCATGCCATCAAAAGAGTTAAAAGGATGAATCTAAACCTTTCATGAAATTTTATCATTGAAACCCAGTACAGAGCATACAATGTCACTCTGTAGTGGCTTTTGAACTTCTCAAAACAGTTATGAGAGATTAAAGTCCTCTGAGTACACTTCAACACTTCTATTCACTCTCATTTGTATCTTGAAGAGTCATATCTCCGTTTTAGGTGTATCAGCTTGAAAATTTCAAAATCCTTGTCCCTGAAACCAATGATTCTTTATATTCAAATTAATAGGTCTTGTTTAAGTCTCCATATGTGTCTTCTTGCTACAACTCCCCATTTTCACCATTAGAAACACTAATGAGATGCTAAGAACAAATAGAACTATGGGAAAATCTATAATGCTTGTTTCTTTCGTTGATTTTTTTCTACACCTTAAGTAGCATGTTTAATCATGCCATCAAGAGAGCTAAAAGGCTGAATCTAAGCCTTTCATGAAATTTCATCACTGAAACCCAGTACAGCGCATACAATGGCACTCTGTAGTGGCTCTTGAACTTCTCAAAGTAGTTGTGAGAGATTAACGTCCTCTGACTACACTTCAACACTTCTATTCACTCTCATTTGCTTCTTGAAGAGTCATAACTCCGTTTTAGGTGTATCCGCTTCAAAATTTGAAAATCCTTGTCCCTGAAACCAATGATTCTTCATATTCACATCAATAGGTCTTGTTTAAGCCTCCATATATGTCTTCTTTCTACAACTCCCCATTCTCACCATTACAAACTCCTATAGGATTCTAAGAACAAACGGAATTATGGGATAAGCTATAATGCTTGTTTCTTTTGTTCATCTGCTTCTACCGTAGTAGCATGCTTAATCATGTCATAAAGAGAGCTAAAAGGGTGAATCTAAGCCTTTCATGAAGTTTCATCATTTGAAACCCAGTCTGAGAGCTTACAATGGCACTCTGACTGGCTCTTGAACTTCTCAAAACAGTTGTGAGATTAAAGTCCTCTGACTACACTTCAACACTTCTATTCATTCTCATTTGCTTCTTGAAGAGTCATAACTTCTTTCTAAACCTCTCCATTCTCACCATTAGAAACACCTATGAGATGCTATGAACAAACAAAACTATGGGATAAGCTATAATGCTTGTTTCTTTCGTTGATCTGCTTCTACTCCTTAGTAGCATGCTTAATCATGCCATCAAGAGAGCTAAAAGGCTGAATCTAAGCCTTTCATGAAATTTCATCACTGAAACCCAGTACAGCGCATACAATGGCACTCTGTAGTGGCTCTTGAACTTTTCAAAGTAGTTGTGAGAGATTAACGTCCTCTGACTACACTTCAACACTTCTATTCACTCTCATTTGCTTCTTGAAGAGTCATAACTCCGTTTTAGGTGTATCCGCTTCAAAATTTGAAAATCCTTGTCCCTGAAACCAATGATTCTTCATATTCACATCAATAGGTCTTGTTTAAGCCTCCATATATGTCTTCTTTCTACAACTCCCCATTCTCACCATTACAAACTCCTATAGGATTCTAAGAACAAACGGAATTATGGGATAAGCTATAATGCTTGTTTCTTTTGTTGATCTGCTTCTACTCCGTAGTAGCATGCTTAATCATGTCATAAAGAGAGCTAAAAGGGTGAATCTAAGCCTATCATGAAGTTTCATCACTGAAACCCAGTACAGAGCTTACAATGGCACTCTGTAGTGGCTCTTGAACTTCTCAAAACAGTTGTGAGAGATTAAAGTCCTCTGACTACACTTCAACACTTCTATTCATTCTCATTTGCTTCTTGAAGAGTCATAACTTCTTTCTACAACTCTCCATTCTCACCATTAGAAACACCTATGAGATGCTATGAACAAACAAAACTATGGGATAAGCTATAATGCTTGTTTCTTTCGTTGATCTGCTTCTACTCCTTAGTAGCATGCTTAATCATGCCATCAAGAGAGTTAAAAGGATGAATCTAAACCTTTCATGAAAGTTTATCATTGAAACCCAGTACAGAGCATACAATGTCACTCTATAGTGGCTTTTGAACTTCTCAAAACAGTTATGAGAGATTAAAGTCCTCTGACTACACTTCAACACTTCTATTCACTCTCATTTGCTTCTTGAAGAGTCATAACTCCGATTTAGGTGTATCAGCTTGAAAATTTCAAAATCCTTGTCCCCGAAACCAATGAATCTTCATATTCACATCAATAGGTCTTGTTTAAGCCTACATATGTGTCTTCTTTCTACAACTCCCCATTTTCACCATTAGAAACACCTATGAGATGCTAAGAACAAACAGAACGATGGGATAAGCTATAATGCTTGTTTCTTTCGTTGATCTGCTTCTACTCCTTAGTAGCATGCTTAATCATGCCATCAAGAGAGTTAAAAGGATGAATCTAAACCTTTCATGAAATTTTATCATTGAAACCCAATACAGAGCATATAATGTCACTCTGTAGTGGCTTTTGAACTTCTCAAAACAGTTATGAGATATTAAAGTCCTCTGAGTACACTTCAACACTTCTATTCACTCTCATTTGTATCTTGAAGAGTCATATCTCCGTTTTAGGTGTATCAGCTTGAAAATTTCAAAATCCTTGTCCCTGAAACCAATGATTCTTTATATTCAAATTAATAGGTCTTGTTTAAGTCTCCATATGTGTCTTCTTACTACAACTCCCCATTTTCACCATTAGAAACACTAATGAAATGCTAAGAACAAACAGCACAATGGGAAAAGCTATAATGCTTGTTTCTTTCGTTGATCTGCTTCTACACCTTAGTAGCATGTTTAATCATGCCATCAAGAGAGCTAAAAGGCTGAATCTAAGCCTTTCATGAAATTTCATCACTGAAACCCAGTACAGCGCATACAATGGCACTCTGTAGTGGCTCTTGAACTTTTCAAAGTAGTTGTGAGAGATTAATGTCCTATGACTACACTTCAACACTTCTATTCATTCTCATTTGCTTCTTGAAGGGTCATAACTCCGTTTTAGGTGTATCAGCTTGAAAATTTCAAAATCCTTGTCCCTGAAACCAATGACTCTTCATATTCACATCAATAGGTCTTGTTTAAGCCTCCATATGTGTCTTCTTTCTACAACTCCCCATTTTCACCATTAGAAACACCTATGAGATGCTAAGAACAAACAGAACGATGGGATAAGGTATAATGCTTGTTTCTTTCGTTGATCTGCTTCTACTCCTTAGTAGCATGCTTAATCATGCCATCAAAAGAGTTAAAAGGATGAATCTAAACCTTTCATGAAATTTTATCATTAAAACCCAGTACAGAGCATACAATGTCACTCTGTAGTGGCTTTTGAACTTCTCAAAACAGTTATGAGAGATTAAAGTCCTCTGAGTACACTTCAACACTTCTATTCACTCTCATTTGTATCTTGAAGAGTCATATCTCCGTTTTAGGTGTATCAGCTTGAAAATTTCAAAATCTTTGTCCTACAGAAACCAATGATGATCTTTATATTCAAATTAATAGGTCTTGTTTAAGTCTCCATATGTGTCTTCTTGCTACAACTCCCCATTTTCACCATTAGAAACACTAAGGAGATGCTAAGAACAAATAGAACTATGGGAAAATCTATAATGCTTGTTTCTTTCGTTGATCTGCTTCAACACCTTAGTAGCATGTTTAATCATGCCATCAAGAGAGCTAAAAGGCTGAATCTAAGCCTTTCATGAAATTTCATCACTGAAACCCAGTACAGCGCATACAATGGCACTCTGTAGTGGCTCTTGAACTTCTCAAAGTAGTTGTGAGAGATTAACGTCCTCTGACTACACTTCAACACTTCTATTCACTCTCATTTGCTTCTTGAAGAGTCATAACTCCGTTTTAGGTGTATCCGCTTCAAAATTTGAAAATCCTTGTCCCTGAAACCAATGATTCTTCATATTCACATCAATAGGTCTTGTTTAAGCCTCCATATATGTCTTCTTTCTACAACTCCCCATTCTCACCATTACAAACTCCTATAGGATTCTAAGAACAAACGGAATTATGGGATAAGCTATAATGCTTGTTTCTTTTGTTGATCTGCTTCTACTCCGTAGTAGCATGCTTAATCATGTCATAAAGAGAGCTAAAAGGGTGAATCTAAGCCTATCATGAAGTTTCATCACTGAAACCCAGTACAGAGCTTACAATGGCACTCTGTAGTGGCTCTTGAACTTCTCAAAACAGTTGTGAGAGATTAAAGTCCTCTGACTACACTTCAACACTTCTATTCATTCTCATTTGCTTCTTGAAGAGTCATAACTTCTTTCTAAACCTCTCCATTCTCACCATTAGAAACACCTATGAGATGCTATGAACAAACAAAACTATGGGATAAGCTATAATGCTTGTTTCTTTCGTTGATCTGCTTCTACTCCTTAGTAGCATGCTTAATCATGCCATCAAGAGAGCTAAAAGGCTGAATCTAAGCCTTTCATGAAATTTCATCACTGAAACCCAGTACAGCGCATACAATGGCACTCTGTAGTGGCTCTTGAACTTCTCAAAATAGTTGTGAGAGATTAACGTCCTCTGACTACATTTCAACACTTCTATTCACTCTCATTTGCTTCTTCAAGAGTCATAACTCCGTTTTAGGTGTATCCGCTTCAAAATTTGAAAATCCTTGTCCCTGAAACCAATGATTCTTCATATTCACATCAATAGGTCTTGTTTAAGCCTCCATATATGTCTTCTTTCTACAACTCCCCATTCTCACCATTACAAACTCCTATACGATTCTAAGAACAAACGGAATTATGGGATAAGGTATAATGCTTGTTTCTTTTGTTGATCTGCTTCTACTCCGTAGTAGCATGCTTAATCATGTCATAAAGAGAGCTAAAAGGGTGAATCTAAGCCTATCATGAAGTTTCATCACTTTGAAACCCAAAGTCGAGAGCTTACAATGGCACTCTGTAGTGGCTCTTGAACTTCTCAAAACAGTTGTGAGAGATTAAAGTCCTCTGACTACACTTCAACACTTCTATTCATTCTCATTTGCTTCTTGAAGAGTCATAACTTCTTTCTACAACTCTCCATTCTCACCATTAGAAACACCTATGAGATGCTATGAACAAACAAAACTATGGGATAAGCTATAATGCTTGTTTCTTTCGTTGATCTGCTTCTACTCCTTAGTAGCATGCTTAATCATGCCATCAAGAGAGTTAAAAGGATGAATCTAAACCTTTCATGAAATTTTATCATTGAAACCCAGTACAGAGCATACAATGTCACTCTGTAGTGGCTTTTGAACTTCTCAAAACAGTTATGAGAGATTAAAGTCCTCTGACTAAACTTCAACACTTCTATTCATTCTCATTTGCTTCTTGAAGGGTCATAACTCCGTTTTAGGTGTATCAGCTTGAAAATTTCAAAATCCTTGTCCCTGAAACCAATGACTCTTCATATTCACATCAATAGGTCTTGTTTAAGCCTCCATATGTGTCTTCTTTCTACAACTCCCCATTTTCACCATTAGAAACACCTATGAGATGCTAAGAACAAACAGAACGATGGGATAAGCTATAATGCTTGTTTCTTTCGTTGATCTGCTTCTACTCCTTAGTAGCATGCTTAATCATGCCATCAAGAGAGTTAAAAGGATGAATCTAAACCTTTCATGAAATTTTATCATTGAAACCCAATACAGAGCATATAATGTCACTCTGTAGTGGCTTTTGAACTTCTCAAAACAGTTATGAGATATTAAAGTCCTCTGAGTACACTTCAACACTTCTATTCACTCTCATTTGTATCTTGAAGAGTCATATCTCCGTTTTAGGTGTATCAGCTTGAAAATTTCAAAATCCTTGTCCCTGAAACCAATGATTCTTTATATTCAAATTAATAGGTCTTGTTTAAGTCTCCATATGTGTCTTCTTGCTACAACTCCCCATTTTCACCATTAGAAACACTAATGAAATGCTAAGAACAAACAGAACTATGGGAAAAGCTATAATGCTTGTTTCTTTCGTTGATCTTCTTCTACACCTTAGTAGCATGTTTAATCATGCCATCAAGAGA
Source organism: Cardamine occulta (assembly GCA_028015245.1). NCBI lineage: Eukaryota > Viridiplantae > Streptophyta > Magnoliopsida > Brassicales > Brassicaceae > Cardamine > Cardamine occulta. The sequence continues at coordinate 6,952,942 of CM051377.1, forward strand.
GCTAAAAGGCTGAATCTAAGCCTTTCATGAAATTTCATCACTGAAACCCAGTACAGCGCATACAATGGCACTCTGTAGTGGCTCTTGAACTTTTCAAAGTAGTTGTGAGAGATTAATGTCCTATGACTACACTTCAACAGTTCTATTCACTCTCATTTGCTTCTTGAAGAGTCATAACTCCGTTTTAGGTGTATCCGCTTCAAAATTTGAAAACCCTTGTCCCTGAAACCAATGATTCTTCATATTCACATCAATAGGTCTTGTTTAAGTCTCCATATATGTCTTCTTTCTACAACTCCCCATTCTCACCATTACAAACTCCTATAGGAGTTTAAGAACAAACGAAATTATGGGATAAGCTATAATCCTTGTTTCTTTTGTTGATCTGCTTCTACTCCGTAGTAGCATGCTTAATCATGTCATGAAGAGAGCTAAAAGGGTGAATCTAAGCCTATCATGAAGTTTCGTCACCGAAACCCAGTACAGAGCTTACAATGTCACTCTGTAGTGGCTCTTGAACTTCTCAAAATAGTTGTGAGAGATTAAAGTCCTCTGACTACACTTCAACACTTCTATTCATTCTCATTTGCTTCTTGAAGGGTCATAACTCCGTTTTAGGTGTATCAGCTTGAAAATTTCAAATTCCTTGTCCCTGAAACCAATGAATCTTCATATTCACATCAATAGGTCTTGTTTAAGCCTCCATATGTGTCTTCTTGCTACAACTCCCCATTTTCACCATTAGAAACACCTATGTGATGCTAAGAACAAAAAAACTATGGGATAAGCTATAATGCTTGTTTCTTTCGTTGATCTGCTTCTACACCTTAGTAGCATGCTTAATCATGCCATCAAGAGAGGTAAAAGGCTGAATCTAAGCCTTTCATGAAATTTCATCACTGAAACCCACTACAGAGCATACAATGGCACTCTGTAGTGTCTCTTGAACTTCTCAAAACAGTTGTGAGAAATTAAAGTCCTCTGACTAAACTTCAACACTTTTATTCATTATCATTTGCTTCTTGAAGGATCATAACTCCGTTTTAGGTGTATCAGCTTGAAAATTTCAAAATTCTTGTCCCTGAAACCAATGAATCTTCATATTCACATCAATAGGTCTTGTTTAAGCCTCCATATGTGTCTTCTTGCTACAACTCCCCATTTTCACCATTAGAAACACCTATGTGATGCTAAGAACAAAAAAACTATGGGATAAGCTATAACGCTTGTTTCTTTCGTTGATCTGCTTCTACACCTTAGTAGCATGTTTAATCATGTCATCAAGAGAGCTAAAAGGCTGAATCTAAGCCTTTCACGAAGTTTGATCACTGAAACCCAGTACAGAGCATACAATGGCACTCTGTAGTGGCTCTTGAACTTCTCAAAACAGTTGTGAGATATTAAAGCCCTTTGACTACACTTCAACACTTCTATTCATGCTCATTTGCTTCTTCATGAGTCATAACTCCGTTTTAGGTGTGTCAGCCGAAAAATTTCAAAATCCTTGTCCTTGAAACCAATGAATCTTCATATTGACACCAATAAGTCTTGTTTAAGCCTCCATATGTGTCTTCTGGTTAAAACTCCCCATTTTCACCATTAGAAACTCCTATGGGATTCTAAGAACGAACAGAATAATAGGATAAGCTATAACGCTTGTTTCTTTCGTTGATCTGCTTCTACACCTTAGTAGCATGTTTAATCATGTCATCAAGAGAGCTAAAGGGCTGAATCTAAGCCTTTCATGAAGTTTGATCACTGAAACCCAGTACAGAGCATACAATGGCACTCTGTAGTGGCTCTTGAACTTCTCAAAACAGTTGTGAGAGATTAAAGTCCTCTGACTACACTTCAACACTTCTATTCATTCTCATTTGCTTCTTCATGAGTCATAACTCCGTTTTAGGTGTGTCAGCCGAAAAATTTCAAAATCCTTGTCCCTGAAACCAATGATTCTTCATATTCACATCAATAGGTCTTGTTTAAGCCTCCATATATGTCTTCTTTCTACAACTCCCCATTCTCACCATTACAAACTCCTATAGGATTCTAAGAACAAACAGAATTATGGGATAAGCTATAATGCTTGTTTCTTTTGTTGATCTGCTTCTACTCCGTAGTAGCATGCTTAATCATGTCATAAAGAGAGCTAAAAGGGTAAATCTAAGCCTATCATGAAGTTTCATCACTGAAACCCAGTACAGAGCTTACAATGGCACTCTGTAGTGGCTCTTGAACTTCTCAAAACAGTTGTGAGAGATTAAAGTCCTCTGACTACACTTCAACACTTCTATTCATTCTCATTTGCTTCTTGAAGGTTCATAACTCCGTTTTAGGTGTATCAGCTTGAAAATTTCAAAATTCTTGTCCCTGAAACCAATGAATCTTCATATTCACATCAATAGGTCTTGTTTAAGCCTCCATATGTGTCTTCTTGCTACAACTCCCCATTTTCACCATTAGAAACACCTATGTGATGCTAAGAACAAAAAAACTATGGGATAAGCTATAATGCTTGTTTCTTTCGTTGATCTGCTTCTACACCTTAGTAGCATGCTTAATCATGCCATCAAGAGAGTTAAAAGGCTGAATCTAAGCCTTTCATGAAATTTCATCACTGAAACCCACTACAGAGCATACAATGGCACTCTGTAGTGTCTCTTGAACTTCTCAAAACAGTTGTCAGAAATTAAAGTCCTCTGACTAAACTTCAACACTTCTATTCATTCTGATTTGCTTCTTGAAGGGTCATAACTCCATTTTAGGTGTATCTGCTTGAAAATTTCAAAATCCTTGTCCCTGAAACCAATGAATCTTCATATTCACATCAATAGGTCTTGTTTAAGCCTCCATATGTGTCTTCTTGCTACAACTCCCCATTTTCACCATTAGAAACACCTATGTGATGCTAAGAACAAAAAAACTAAGGGATAAGCTATAATGCTTGTTTCTTTCGTTGATCTCCTTCTACACCTTAGTAGCATGCTTAATCATGTCATCAAGAGAGGTAAAAGGCTGAATCTAAACCTTTCATCAAGTTTCATCACTGAAACCCAGTACAGAGTATACCATAGCACTCTGTAGTGGCTGTTGAACTTCTCAAAACAGTTGTGAAAGATTAAAGTCCTCTGACTACACTTCAACACTTCTATTCACTCTCATTTGCTTCTTGAAGAGTCATAACTCCGATTTAGGTGTATCAGCTTGAAAATTTCAAAATCCTTGTCCCTCAAACCAATGAATCTTCATATTCACATCAATAGGTCTTGTTTAAGCCTCCATATGTGTTTTCTTGCTACAACTCCCCATTTTCACCATTAGAAACAACAATGAGATGCTAAGAACCAACAGAACTATGGGATAAGCTATAATGCTTGTTTCTTTCGTTGATCTGCTTCTACACCTTAGTAGCATGCTTAATCATCTAAACAAGAGAGCTAAAAGGCTGAATATAAGCCTTTCATGAAGTTTCGTCACTGAAACCCAGTACAGAGCATACAATGACACTCTGTAATGGCTCTTGAACATCTCAAAGCAGTTGTGAGAGATTAAAGTCCTCTGACTACACTTCAACACTTCTATTCACTCTCATTTGCTTCTTGAAGAGTCATAACTCCGTTTTAGGTGTATCAGCTTGAAAATTTCAAAATCCTTGTCCCTGAAACCAATGACTCTTCATATTCACATCAATAGGTCTTGTTTAAGCCTCCATATGTGTCTTCTTTCTACAACTCCCCATTTTCACCATTAGAAACACCTATGAGATGCTAAGAACAAACAGAACGATGGGATAAGCTATAATGCTTGTTTCTTTCGTTGATCTGTTCTTTACTCCTTAGTAGCATGCTTAATCATGTCATCAAGAGAGTTAAAAGGCTGAATCTAAACCTTTCATGAAATTTTATCATTGAAACCCAATACAGAGCATACAATGGCACTCTGTAGTGGCTTTTGAACTTCTCAAAAGCAGTTATAAGAGATTAAAGTCCTCTGGTACACTTCAACACTTCTATTCACTCTCATTTGTTTCTTCAAGAGTCATAACTCTGTTTTAGGTGTATCAGCTTGAACATTTCAAAATCCTTGTCCCTGAAACCAATGATTCTTTCATATTCAACATTAATAGGTCTTGTTTAAGCCTCCATGTGTGTCTTCTGGCTACAACTCCCCATTTTCACCATTAGAAACACTAATGAGATGCTAAGAACAAATAGAACTATGGGAAAATCTATAATGCTTGTTTCTTTCGTTGATCTGCTTCTACACCTTAGTAGCATGTTTAATCATGCCATCAAGAGAGCTAAAAGGCTGAATCTAAGCCTTTCATGAAATTTCATCACTTTGAAACCCAAGATACAAGCATACAATGGCACTCTGTAGTGGCTCTTGAACTTCTCAAAACAGTTGTGAGAGATTAAAGTCCTCTGACTACACTTCAACACTTCTATTCACTCTCATTTGCTTCTTGAAGAGTCATAACTCCGTTTTAGGTGTATCAGCTTGAAAATGGCCAAATCCTTGTCAATGAAACCATTGATTCTTCATATTCACATCAATAGGTGTTGTTTAAGCCTCCATATGTGTCTTCTTTCTACAACTCCCCATTCTCACCATTACAAACTCCTATAGGATTCTAAGAACAAACGGAATTATGGGATAAGCTATAATGCTTGTTTCTTTTGTTGATCTGCTTCTACTCCGTAGTAGCATGCTTAATCATGTCATAAAGAGAGCTAAAAGGATGAATCTAAACCTATCATGAAGTTTCATCACTGAAACCCAGTACAGAGCTTACAATGGCACTCTGTAGTGGCTCTTGAACTTCTCAAAACAGTTGTGAGAGATTAAAGTCCTCTGACTACACTTCAACACTTCTATTCATTCTCATTTGCTTCTTGAAGAGTCATAACTCCGTTTTAGGTGTATCAGCTTGAAAATTTCAAAATCCTTGTCCCTAAATACAATGAATCTTCATATTCACATCAATAGGTCTTGTTTAAGCCTCCTTATGTGTCTTCTTGCTACAACTCCCTATTTTCACCATTAGAAACACCTATGAGATGCTAAAAACAAACAAAACTATGGGATAAGCTATAATGCTTGTTTCTTTCGTTTATCTGCTTCTACACGTTAGTAGCATGCTTAATCATGTCATCAAGAGAGCTAAAAGGTTGAATCTTAGCCTTTCATGAAGTTTCATCACTGAAACCCAGTACAGAGCATACCATGGCACTCTGTAGTGGCTGTTGAACTTCTCAAAACAGTTGTGAAAGATTAAAGTCCTCTGACTACACTTCAACACTTCTATTCACTCTCATTTGCTTCTTGAAGAGTCATAACTCCGATTTAGGTGTATCAGCTTGAAAATTTCAAAATCCTTGTCCCTGAAACCAATGAATCTTCATATTCACATCAATAGGTCTTGTTTAAGCCTCCATATGTGTTTTCTTGGTACAACTCCCCATTTTCACCATTAGAACACCTATGAGATGCTAAGAACAAACATAACTATGGGATAAGCTATAATGCTTGTTTCTTTCGTTGATCTGCTTCTACACCTTAGTAGCATGCTTAATCATGTCATCAAGGGAGCTAAAAGGCTGAATCTAAGCCTTTCATGAAGTTTCATCACCGAAACCCAGTACAGAGCATACAAGTGCACTCTGTAGTTGCTTTTGAACTTCTCAAAATAGTTGTGAAAGATTAAAGTCCTCTGACTACACTTCAATACTTCTATTCATTCTCATTTGCTTCTTGAAGGGTCATAACTCCGTTTTAGGTGTATCAGCTTGAAAATTTCAAATTCCTTGTCCCTGAAACCAATGAATCTTCATATTCACATCAATAGGTCTTGTTTAAGCCTCCATATGTGTCTTCTTGCTACAACTCCCCATTTTCACCATTAGAACACCTATGAGATGCTAAGAACAAACATAACTATGGGATAAGCTATAATGCTTGTTTCTTTCGTTGATATGCTTCTACACCTTAGTAGCATGCTTAATCATGTCATCTAGAGAGCTAAAAGGCTGAATCTAAACCTTTCATGAAGTTTCATCACTAAAACCCAGTACAGAGCATACAATGGCACTCTATAGTGGCTCTTGAACTTCTCAAAACAGTTGTGAGAGATTACAATCCTCTGGCTACACTTCAAAACTTCTATTCCTTCTCATTTGCTTCTTGAAGAGTCATAACTCCGTTTTAGGTGTATCAGCTTGAAAATTTCAAAATCCTTGTCCCTAAAACCAATGAATCTTCATATTCACATCAATAGGTCTTGTTTAAGCCTCCATATGTGTCTTCTTGCTACAACTCCCCATTCTCACCATTAGAAACTCATATAAGAATCTAAGAACAAACAAAATTATGGGATAAGCTATAATGATCTTTTCTTTCGTTGATCTGCTTCTACACCTTAGTAGCATGCTTAATTATGCCATCAAGAAAGGTAAAAGGCTGAATCGAAGCCTTTCATCAACTTTCATCACTGAAACCCAGTACAGAGCATACAAGTGCACTCTGTAGTGGCTTTTGAACTTCTCAAAACAGTTGTGAAAGATTAAAGTCCTCTGACTACACTTCAACACTTATATTCACTCTCATTTGCTTCTTGAAGAGTCATAACTCCGATTTAGGTGTAATAGCTTGAAAATTTCAAAATCCTTGTCCCTGAAACCAATGAATCTTCATATTCACATCAATAGGTCTTGTTTAAGCCTCCATATGTGTTTTCTTGCTACAACTCCCCATTTTCACCATTAGAACACCTATGGGATGCTAAGAACAAACATAACTATGGGATAAGCTATAATGCTTGTTTCTTTCGTTGATCTGCTTCTACACCTTAGTAGCATGCTTAATCATGTCATAAAGAGAGCTAAAAGGCTGAATCTAAGCCTTTCATGAAGTTTCATCACTGAAACCCAGTACAGAGCATACAAGTGCACTCTGTAGTGGCTTTTGAACTTCTCAAAACAGTTGTGAAAGATTAAAATCCTCTGACTACACTTCAACACTTATATTCACTCTCATTTGTTTCTTGAAGAGTCATAACTCCGATTTAGGTGTAATAGCTTGAAAATTTCAAAATCCTTGTCCCTGAAACCAATGAATCTTCATATTCACATCAATAGGTCTTGTTTAAGCCTCCATATGTGTTTTCTTCCTACAACTCCCCATTTTCACCATTAGAACACCTATGGGATACTAAGAACAAACATAACTATGGGATAAGCTATATTGCTTGTTTCTTTCGTTGATCTGCTTGTACACCGTAGTAGCATGCTTAATCATGTCATAAAGAGAGCTAAAAGGCTGAATCTAAGCCTTTCATGAAGTTTCATCACTGAAACCCAATACATAGCATACAAGTGCACTCTGTAGTGGCTTTTGAACTTCTCAAAACAGTTATAAGAGATTAAAATCCTCTGACTACACTTCAACACTTCTATTCACTCTCATTTGTATCTTGAAGAGTCATATCTCCGTTTTAGGTGTATCAGCTTGAAAATTTCAAAATCCTTGTCCCTGAAACCAATGATTCTTTATATTCAAATTAATAGGTCTTGTTTAAGTCTCCATATGTGTCTTCTTGCTACAACTCCCCATTTTCACCATTAGAAACACTAATGAGATGCTAAGAACAAATAGAACTATGGGAAAATCTATAATGCTTGTTTCTTTCGTTGATATGCTTCTACACCTTAGTAGCATGTTTAATCATGCCATCAAGAGAGCTAAAAGGCTGAATCTAAGCCTTTCATGAAATTTCATCCTTTGAAACCCAGTACAGACCAAACAATGGCACTCTGTAGTGGCTCTTGAACATCTCAAAGCAGTTGTGAGATATTAAAGTCCTCTGACTACATTTCAACACTTCTATTCACTCTCATTTATTTCTTCAAGAGTCATAACTCTGTTTTAGGTGTATCAGCTTGAACATTTCAAAATCCTTGTCCCTGAAACCAATGATTCATCATATTCACATAAATTGGTGTTGTTTTAGCCTCTATACGTGTCTTCTTCCTACAACTCCCCATTTTCACCATTAGAAACTCCGATGAGATTCTAAGAACAAACAGAACAATGGGATAAGCTATAAGGCTTGTTTCTTTCATTCATCTGCTTGTACACCTTAGTAGCATGCTTAATCATGTCATCAAGAGAGCTAAAAGGGTGAATCTAAGCCTTTCTTGACGTTTGATCACTGAAACCCAGTACAGAGCATACAATGGCACTCTGTAGTGGATCTTGAACTTCTCAAAACAGTTGTGAGATATTAAAGTCCTCTGACTACATTTCAACACTTCTATTCATTCTCATTTGCTTCTTAAAGAGTCATAACACCGTTTTAGGTGTATCAGCTTGAAAATTTCAAAATCCTTGTCCATGAAACCATTGATTCTTCATATTCACATCAATAGGTGTTGTTTAAGCCTCTATATGTGTCTTCTTGCTACAACTCCCCATTTTCACCATTAGAAACTCCGATGAGATTCCTAAAACTAACAGAATTATGGGATAAGCTATAATCCTTGTTTCTTTTGTTGATCTGCTTCTACACCGTAGTAGCATGCTTAATCATGTCATCAAGAGAGCTAAAAGGCTGAATCTAAGCCTTTCATGAAGTTTCATCACCGAAACCCAGTACATAGCTTACAATGGCACTCTGTAGTGGCTCTTGAACTTCTCAAAACAGTTGTGAGAGATTAAAATCCTTAACTACACTTCAACACTTCTATTCATTCTCATTTATATCTTTAAGAGTCCTAATTCTGTTTTAGGTGTATCAGCTTGAAAATTTCAAAATCCTTGTCCCTAAAACCAATGAATCTTCATATTCACATCAATAGGTGTTGTTTAAGCCTCCATATGTGTTTTCTTGCTACCACTCCCCATTTTCACCATTAGAACACCTATGAGATGCTAAGAACAAACATAACTATGGGAGAAGCTATAATGCTTGTTTCTTTCGTTGATCTGGTTCTACACCTTAGTAGCACGCTTAATCATGTCATCAAGGGAGCTAAAAGGCTGAATCTAAGCCTTTCATAAAGTTTGATCACTGAAACCCAATACAGAGCATACAATGGCACTCTGTAGTGGCTCTTGAACTTCTCAAAATAGTTATGAGATATTAAAGTCCTCTGACTACATTTCAACACTTCTATTCATTCTCATTTGCTTCTTGAAGGGTCATAACTCCGTTTTAGGTGTATCAGCTTGAAAATTTCAAATTCCTTGTCCCTGAAACCAATGAATCTTCATATTCACATCAATAGGTCTTGTTTAAGCCTCCATATGTGTCTTCTTGCTACAACTCCCCATTTTCACCATTAGAACACCTATGAGATGCTAAGAACAAACATAACTATGGGATAAGCTATAATGCTTGTTTCTTTCGTTGATCTGCTTCTACACCATAGTAGCAAGCTTAATCATGTCATCTAGAGAGCTAAAAGGCTGAATCTAAACCTTTCATGAAGTTTCATCACTAAAACCCAGTACAGAGCATACAATGGCACTCTATAGTGGCTCTTGAACTTCTCAAAACAGTTGTGAGAGATTACAATCCTCTGGCTACACTTCAAAACTTCTATTCCTTCTCATTTGCTTCTTGAAGAGTCATAACTCCGTTTTAGGTGTATCAGCTTGAAAATTTCAAAATCCTTGTCCCTAAAACCAATGAATCTTCATATTCACATCAATAGGTCTTGTTTAAGCCTCCATATGTGTCTTCTTGCTACAACTCCCCATTCTCACCATTAGAAACTCCTATGAGATTCAAAGAACTAACAAAACTATGGTATAAACTATAATGATCTTTTCTTTTCGTTGATCTGCTTCTACACCGTAGTAGCATGCTGAATCATGTGATGAAGAGAGCTAAAAGGCTGAATCTAAGCCTTTCATCAATTTTTCATCACTTTGAAACCCGATACGAGCATACAAGTGGCACTCTGTAGTGGCTCTTGAACTTCTCAAAACAGTTGTGAGAGATTAAAGTCCTCGACTACACTTCAACACTTATATTCACTCTCATTTGCTTCTTCAAGAGTCATAACTCTGTTTTAGGTGAATCAGCTTGAAAATTTCAAAATCCTTGTCCCTGAAACCAATGAATCTTCATATTCACATCAATAGGTCTTGTTTAAGCCTCCATATGTGTTTTCTTGCTACAACTCCCCATTTTCACCATTAGAACACCTATGGGATGCTAAGAACAAACATAACTATGGGATAAGCTATAATGCTTGTTTCTTTCGTTGATCTGCTTCTACACCTTAGTAGCATGCTTCATCATGTTATCAAAGAGAGCTAAAAGGCTGAATCTAAGCCTTTCATGAAGTTTCATCACTTGAAACCCAAGATCAGAGCATACAATGGCACTCTGGAGTGGCTCTTGAACTTCTCAAAACAGTTGTGAGATATTAAAGTCTTCTGACTACATTTCAACACTTCTACTCACTCTCATTTACTTCTTCAAGAGTCATAACTCTGTTTTAGGTGTATCAGCTTGAAAATTTCAAAATCCTTGTCCCTGAAACCAATGATACTTCATATTCACATCAATAGGTGTTGTTTAAGCCTCTATATGTATCTTCATGCTACAACTCCCCATTTTCACCATTAGAAACACCTATGAGATGCTAAGAACAAACAGAACTATGGGATAAGCTATAACGCTTGTTTCTTTCGTTGATCTGGTTCTACACCTTAGTAGCATGCTTAATCATGTCATCAAGTGAGCTAAAAGGCTGAATCTAAGCCTTTCATAAAATTTGATCACTGAAACCCAGTACAGAGCATACAATGGCACTCTGTAGTGGCTCTTGAACTTCTCAAAACAGTTGTGAGATATTAAAGTCCTCTGACTACATTTCAACACTTCTACTCACTCTCATTTACTTCTTCAAGAGTCATAACTCTGTTTTAGGTGTATCAGCTTGAAAATTTCAAAATCCTTGTCCCTGAAACCAATGATACTTCATATTCACATCAATAGGTGTTGTTTAAGCCTCTATATGTATCTTCTTGCTACAACTCCCCATTTTCACCATTAGAAACTCCTATGAGATTCTTAGAACAAACAGAACAATGGGATAAGCTATAACGCTTGTTTCTTTCGTTGATCTGCTTCTACACCTTAGTAGCATGCTTAATCATGTCATCAAGAGCCCTAAAAGGCTGAATCTAAGCCTTTCATAAAATTTGATCACTGAAACCCGATCTAGGCGCATACAATGGCACTCTGTAGTGGCTATTGAACTTCTCAAAGTAGTTGTGAGAGATTAAAGTCCTCGACTACATTTCAACACTTCTATTCACTCTCATTTGCTTCTTGAAGAGTCATAACTCCGTTTTAGGTGTATCGGCTTGAAAATTTCAAAATCCTTGTCCCAGAAACCAATGATTCTTCATATTCACATCAATAGGTCTTGTTTAAGCCTCCATATGTCTTTCTTTCTACAACTCCCCATTTTCACCATTAGAAACTCCTATAGGATTCTAAGAACAAACGGAACTATGGGATAAGCTATAATGCTTGTTTCTTTTGTTGATCTGCTACACTTTGTAGTAGCATGCTTAATCATGTCATCAAGAGAGCTAAAAGGCTGAATCTAAGCCTTTCATGAAGTGTCATCCCGAAACCCAATACAGAGCTTACAATGGCACTCTGTAGGGGCTCTTGAACTTCTCAAAACAGTTGTGAGATATTAAAGTCCTCTGACTACATTTCAACACTTCTATTCACTCTCATTTGCTTCTTCAAGAGTCATAATTCCGTTTATAGGTGAATCAGCTTGAAAATGGCCAAATCCTTGTCAATGAAACCATTGATTCTTCATATTCACATCAATAGGTGTTGTTTAAGCCTCCATATGTATCTTCTTACTACAACTTCTCATTTTCACCATTAGAAACACCTATGAGATGCTAAAACAAACAAAACTATGGGATAAGCTATAATGCTTGTTTCTTTTCGTTGATCTGCTTCTACCTTAGTAGCATGCTTAATCATGTCATCAAGAGAGCTAAAAGGCTGAATCTAAGCCTTTCATGAAGTTTCATCGCTTGAAACCCAGTCTGAGCTAATGGCACTCTGTAGCGGCTTTTGAACTTCTCAAAACAGTTGTGAAAGATTAAAGTCCTCTGACTACACTTCAACACTTCTATTCACTCTCATTTGCTTCTTGAAGAGTCATAACTCCGTTTTAGGTGTATCCGCTTGAAAATTTCAAAATCCTTGTCCCTGAAACCAATGAATCTTCATATTCACATCAATAGGTCTTGTTTAAGCCTCCATATGTGTCTTCTTGCTACAACTCCCCATTTTCACCATTAGAACACCTATGAGATGCTAAGAACAAACAGAACAATGGGATAAGCTATAATGCTTGTTTCTTACTTTGATTTGCTTATACACCTTAGTAGCATGCTTAATCATGTCATCAAGTGAGAAAAAGGCTGAATCTAAGGCTTTCATGAAGTTTCATTACTCAAACCCAGTACAGAGCATACAATGGCACTTTGTAGTGGCTCTTGAACTTCTCAAAACAATTGAGAGAGATTAAAGTCCTCTGACTACACTTCAACACTTCTATTCACTCTCATTTGCTTCTTGAAGAGTAGTAACTCTGTTTTAGGTGTATCAGCTTGAAAATTTCAAAATCCTTGTCCCTGAAACCATTGACTCTTCATATTCACATCAATAGGTCTTGTTTAAGCCTCCATATGCGTCTTCGTGCTACAACTCCCCATTCTCACCATTAGAAACTCCTATGAGAATCTAAGAACAAACAGAACTATGGGATAAACTATAATGCTTGTTTCTTTCGTTGATCTGCTTCTACACCTTAGTAGCATGCTTAATCATGTCATCAAGAGAGCTAAAAGGCTGAATCTAAGCCTTTCATGAAGTTTCATCACTCAAACCCAGTACAGAGCATACAATGGCACTCTGTAGTGGCTCTTGAACTTCTCAAAACACTTGTGAGAGATTAAAGTCCTCTGACTACACTTCAACACTTCTATTCACTCTCATTTGCTTCTTGAAGAGTAATAACTCTGTTTTAGGTGTATCAGCTTAAAAATTTCAAAATCCTTGTCCCTAAAACCAATGAATCTTCATATTCACATCAATAGGTGTTGTTTAAGCCTCTATATGTATCTTCTTGCTACAACTCCCCATTTTCACCATTAGAAACTCCTATGAGATTCTTAGAACAAACAGAACTTTGGGATAAGCTATAATGCTTCTTTTCTTTCGTTGATCTGCTTCTACACCTTAGTAGCATGCTTAATCATGTCATCAAGAGAGCTAAAAGGCTGAATCTAAGCCTTTCATGAAGTTTGATCACTGAAACCCAGTACAGAGCATACAATGGCACTCTGTAGTGGCTCTTGAACTTCTCAAAACAGTTGTGAGATATTAAAGCCCTTTGACTACACTTCAACACTTCTATTCACTCTCATTTGCTTCTTCATGAGTCATAACTCCGTTTTAGGTGTGTCAGCCTGAAAATTTCAAAATCCTTGTCCCTGAAACCAATGATACTTCATATTCACATCAATAGGTGTTGTTTAAGCCTCTATATGTGTCTTCTTGCTACAACTCTCCATTTTCACCATTAGAAACTCCTATGAGATTCTAAGAACAAACAGAACTATGGGATAAGCTATAATGCTTGTTTCTTTCGTTGATCTGCTTCTACACCTTAGTAGCATGCTTAATCATGTCATCAAGAGAGCTAAAAGGCTGAATCTAAGCCTTTCATGAAGTTTCATCACTGAAACCCAGTACAGAGCATACAATGGCACTCTGTAGTGGCTCTTGAACTTCTCAAAACAGTCGTGAAAGATTAAAATCCTCTATTCTACTTCAACACTTATATTCACTCTCATTTGCTTCTTGAAGAGTCATAACTCCGTTTTAGGTGTATCAGCTTGAAAATTTCAAAATCCTTGTCCCTGAAACCAATGACTCTTCATATTCACATCAATAGGTCTTGTTTAAGCCTCCATATGTGTCTTCTTGCTACAACTTCCCATTTTCACCATTAGAAACACCTATGAGATGCTAAGAACAAACAGAACTATGGGATAAGGTATAACGCTTGTTTCTTTCGTTGATCTGGTTCTACACCTTAGTAGCATGCTTAATCATGTCATCAAGTGAGCGAAAAGGCTGAATCTAAGCCTTTTATAAAGTTTGATCAGTGAAACCCAATATCGAGCATACAATGGCACTCTGGAGTGGCTCTTGAACTTCTCAAAACAGTTGTGAGATATTAAAGTCCTCTGACTACATTTCAACACTTCTACTCACTCTCATTTACTTCTTCAAGAGTCATAACTCTGTTTTAGGTGTATCAGCTTGAAATTTTCAAAATCCTTGTCCCTCAAACTAATGAATCTTCATATTCACATCAATAGGTCTTGTTTAAGCCTCCATATGTGTCTTCTTGCTACAACTTCCCATTTTCACCAATAAAAACACCTATGAGATGCTAAGAACAAACAGAACTATGGGATAAGGTATAACGCTTGTTTCTTTCGTTGATCTGGTTCTACACCTTAGTAGCATGCTTAATCATGTCATCAAGAGAGATAAAAGGCTGAATCTAAGCCTTTCATGAAGTTTGATCACTGAAACCCAGTACAGAGCATACAATTGCACTCTGTAGTGGCTCTTGAACTTCTCAAAACAGTTGTGAGATATTAAAGTCCTATGACTACATTTCAACACTTCTATTCACTCTCATTTGCTTCTTCAAGAGTCATAACTATGTTTTAGGTGTATCAGCTTGAAAATTTCAAAAACCTTGTCCCTGAAACCAATGAATCTTCATATTCACATCAATAGGTGTTGTTTAAGCCTCTATATGTGTCTTCTTGCTACAACTCCCCATTTTCACCATTAGAAACTCCTATGAGATGCTATGAACAAAAAAAACTATGGGATAAGCTATAATGCTTGTTTCTTTCGTTGATATGCTTCTACACCTTAGTAGCATGCTTAATCATGTCATCAAGAGAGGTAAAAGGCTGAATCTAAACCTTTCATGAAGTTTCATCACTGAAATCCAGTACAAAGCATACAATGGCACTCTGTAGTGGCTCTTGAACTTCTCAAAACAGTTGTGAAAGATTAAAATCCTCTGACTACACTTCAACACTTATATTCACTCTCATTTGCTTCTTCAAGAGTCATAACTCTGTTTTAGGTGAATCAGCTTGAAAATTTCAAAATCCTTGTCCCTGAAACCAATGATTCTTCATATTCACATCAATAGGTGTTGTTTAAGCCTCTATATGTGTCTTCTTGCTACAACTCCCCATTTTCACCATTAGAAACTCCTATGAGATTCTAAGAACAAACAGAACAATGGGATAAGCTATAACGCTTGTTTCTTTCGTTGATCTGCTTCTACACCTTAGTAGCATGCTTAATCATGTCATCAAGTGAGCTAAAAGGCTGAATCTAAGCCTTTCATAAAGTTTAGTCACTGAAACCCAATACAGAGCATACAATGGCACTCTGTAGTGGCTCTTGAACTTCTCAAAACAGTTGTGAGATATTAAAGTCCTCTGACTACATTTCAACACTTCTATTCACTCTCATTTGCTTCTTCAAAAGTCATAACTCTGTTTTAGGTAAATCAGCTTGAAAATTTCAAAATCCTTGTCCCTGAAACCAATGATACTTCATATTCACATCAATAGGTGTTGTTTAAGCCTCTATATGTGTCTTCTTGCTACAACTTCCCATTTTCACCATTAAAAACTCCTATGAGATTCTAAAAACAAACAGAACAATGGGATAAGGTATAACGCTTGTTTCTTTCGTTGATCTGCTTCTACACCTTAGTAGCATGCTTAATCATGTCATCAAGAGAGCTAAAAAACTGAATCTAAACCTTTCATGAAGTTTCATCACTCAAACCTAGTACAGAGCATACAATGGCACTCTGTAGTGGCTCTTGAACTTCTCAAAACAATTGTGAGAGATTAAATCCTCTGACTACATTTTAACACTTCTATTCACTCACATTTGCTTCTTGAAAAGTCATAACTCCGTTTTAGGTGTATCGAGCTTGAAAATTTCAAAATCCTTGTCCCTAAAACCAATGAATCTTCATATTCACATCAAGAAATCTTGTTTAAGCCTCCATATGTGTCTTCTAGCTACAACTCCCCATTTTAACCATTTTAAACTCCTATGAGATTCTAAGAATAAACAAAACTATGGAATAAGCTATAATGATCTTTTCTTTTCGTTGATCTGTTCTACACCTTAGTAGCATGCTTAATTATGTCATGAAGAGAGCTAAAAGGCTGAATCTAAGCCTTTCATGAAGTTTGATCACTGAAACCCAGTACAGAGCATACAATGGCACTCTGTAGTGGCTCTTGAACTTCTCAAAACAGTTGTGAGATATTAAAGTCCTCTGACTACATTACAACACTTCTATTCACTCTCATTTGCTTCTTCAAGAGTCATAACTCTGTTTTAGGTGAATCAGCTTGAAAATTTCAAAATCCTTGTCCCTGAAACCAATGATTCTTCATATTCACATCAATAGGTGTTGTTTAAGCCTCTATATGTGTCTTCTTGCTACAACTTCCCATTTTCACCATTAGAAACACCTATGAGATGCTAAGAACAAACAGAACTATGGGATAAGCTATAACGCTTGTTTCTTTCGTTGATCTGGTTCTACACCTTAGTAGCATGCTTAATCATGTCATCAAGTGAGCTAAAAGGCTGAATCTAAGCCTTTCATAAAGTTTGATCACTGAAACCCAATACAGAGCATACAATGGCACTCTGTAGTGGCTCTTGAACTTCTCAAAACAGTTGTGAGATATTAAAGTCCTCTGACTACATTTCAACACTTCTATTCACTCTCATTTGCTTCTTCAAGAGTCATAACTCTGTTTTAGGTGAATCAGCTTGAAAATTTCAAAATCCTTGTCCCTGAAACCAATGATTCTTCATATTCACATCAATAGGTGTTGTTTAAGCCTCTATATGTGTCTTCTTGCTACAAATTCCCATTTTCACCATTAGAAACTCCTATGAGATTCTAAGAACAAACAGAACAATGGGATAAGGTATAACGCTTGTTTCTTTCGTTGATCTGCTTCTGCACCTTAGTAGCATGCTTAATCATGTCATCAAGTGAGCTAAATGGCTGAATCTAAGCCTTTCATAAAGTTTAGTCACTGAAACCCAATACAGAGCATACAATGGCACTCTGTAGTGGCTCTTGAACTTCTCAAAACAGTTGTGAGATATTAAAATCCTCGGACTACATTTCAACACTTATATTCACTCTCATTTGCTTCTTCAAGAGTCATAACTCCGTTTTTGGTGTATGAGCTTGAAATTTTCAAAATCCTTGTCCCTCAAACCAATGAATCTTCATATTCACATCAATAGGTCT